>NJDD01001881.1:506559-559763 GCA_002245505.1 Calephelis nemesis
TAGTTGAAATAAATAGATACATGTGGTAAAAGTTAAACATTTTTTTCCCCAGAGAAGGACAAGGGAAGGACCGGATGATACTAGCATTCACTTTTTTTTGTCAAGATATGAACACACAATTATAACATGTTTTTACAGGGATATCTGTTATGTAACAAAATTCCATTGATGTTTTGCATCTTATTACAGTTTTGATTAAATATGATGCAAGAATAATAAGTACTTCAAGTGACAGAAGGAGAGTTTATGCAGCAACAGCGAGACTTACTTTATAATGTGCCTTATATTTCGGAAGCTGTGTTAAAAATGGAAAATTTTCATTTTCTGTTGGTCCTAGTTGTTTTTTCAAATTTATTTTGTAATGAGTATAACCGCCATAACCAGCTCCAACTAGAACACCGACACTGGCACTGATAATGGTTAATTTGGCTGTGCTTTTCGGTAACCGGCCTTTTGTAGAATACAAAAGTTTGGTTACTGTGGTATTCTCTTTGATTGATGGAAACACAAGTTTTGTAAGTATTTTAAATCCGGGCCGCCACATTTCTTGTTTTAACCGATTGTTAATTACAGTCACTTGGATATTATTTGTAACACATCTGACATTACTCGCTAAGAAAAATAATGTGAGTCGTGAGCAATTGAAACCAATTTCAGATTTAAAAAATTTTCTTCAGATTTTTTCAAAATTTTAAATGTCACTCGCCTACGTCAGTTTGACACTTGACAGATTTATAGATCTTAATTTATGGTATTAGTTATGGAGTCCTAGTATGGTACGTCCTACTGCTAAGTTAAAATTTGCCAAAATCTTTTTAACCCTTATCGGAAAAAGTAGGGTATCATAATATTATTATTATAGACTAGCTGTCCCGGCGAACATTGTTTCACCCGTTCAGTTTGTATGATAATAATTAAGATGTTGTTTTTCCTAGTTCCATCGCAATTATTGCCCTTTACTTATCTTTTAAAATTTAAACTCTCCCTTTACGTAAATAAATAATCTGAAACCAAAATTAGCCAAATCGGTTCAGCCGTTCTCGAGTTTTAACGAGGTCTGTGTCTGTGTTGTGTTCAACAAACATTTTTTTTTTGGTTTGAGAACCGACGACATCTGGAAATTTCCTGGATAACTTACTTCACATTTTTTAAATGTTTTTTTATCTGAGATACAAAATTTAGAAGTTCGTGAGGAGGTTTCTGACACACTTACATTTATTTTAGGACGACATCATTTTGGAACACGCACACTTAAAGTAATTACAATAGAGATTTTTACATACTAAGTATTAGGTACTTACTTAATGTGTAAGTTATTTTATTTTAATGTTGTAATTTTTTGGATTCAAATTGTTGCTACCAAGCTAGAAATTCGTACGTTCTTCTTGAATGTTGTATGGCTTGTACTATTAAGTATCTATTTCATTTCACTGTCAGGTTGTTGCAACCCTACTACATCAAAATGTGTGAACGGCAGTGACGATGGCGAAGGAATAATATTACAAACTTCAGTTGTTTTCAATTGTAAATTATAACCCTCTAATCGTAAATATATAACCATCTACTCGTAATCTATCATTTCGCATACTTTTGACTTGCTTACATTGTTTGACAACAGAAACAATGACACAATTACTAGTAGTATAATCTGTTATTAATCCATATGAAGACGTATAAAACTCTAGAATACAATATTTTCAGTTTACATTAGAGATGCAATAACACTATTGGTTCATGAAAGCCAATTATTGTTTTTTTAAATTGTATCATTATGGCCTCAAATTGGATCTCAGCGATTGTGGGGCGGCGGCGAGAGCGGCGCGATCTAGCACATAGATTCTTATTGAAGTGAACTGGAGCGATCTAGCCGGTCAGCCATAGCTCGCTTCGCCCGCGCCCGCCCCGCTGTTGCCGTCGCCCCGCAATCGCTGAGATCCAGTTTGTGGCCTATTGGTTAGGTCCTCTTAAGATTTTTCTTTATGCTTTAAAGGTATCATATAATTAGCCCCTGATGGGAAAAGAGGGGTGTGGTTTAAGTTTAACTTGAGTCTGTGCTTGTGTCTGTTTGTTTGTGACATCATAACTTTTAGGCAGAATTTGATGCGTTTTTTTTTTTGTTTGAAATCCTATTTCATCGGGATGGTTCCTAACTACGTTACATGTTAGTTTGTTCGGAAGTATTAGATTTTCTAATAAATATATTTGTGTCTATACACGATATTTGATATCCGTATCTATATTTCTATACATATTTATATAACTTTAATCATTTATGTATTTTATAGGTATTGTTCACAAACTTTTTGAATCAATGCCCAAAATTCTAACAGCACTTGTTTCTTTTGCGACGCTCTATTTTAGGTAAGTAAAAAATATATAAGGCTACTTTGTTAACATTAATATACTATACTAACTAATAATAATGTAGGTACTTAAATCATTTTTGAAGCTAAGCGAAAAAACATTTAAGTTTCCTTTTCATTGTAATTTTGTGAAATTTTAAACTTTACTTCTAGATAACTATTAACATTGATGTATAAAATATGTTAGACAAATTTTTTTTATAGGGTTACTTTGAAAGGACAGGCCAAATTTTAATATGAAGGGGTTAAGTCCTAAATGGTTACCTATGCATTTTAAACATAATTCTCAAATTGTAATGTTAATTGCTTTTATAAACATTCATTTCAAACAGTCCGCAAAAACGATTCTGGTACAAGTCATGACGTCACCAGTCTTCGGATGCGATTGAGGTCGGTGGGAACAGCAAGTTTAATGCTTCGTTCACATTATAACTATGCATTTAGTATTTGTGTCGGATAAAAATTATAAGTAGATTATTATAAATTTTAGATTTTACATATATCAAAAGTGTTATCGATTCCGAAGCATTTCTCCAAATTTTGTAGGTGTTTTAGATATTACACTGCATTTACTAATAGTAATTATAAAGAAAAGGCTAACATATTTTTTTCCTTCATCGCAGGGAAAACATTCCTAAATTGAAATACAGATAATATTTAAGTTGTATTTCATTTCAATGCTGTCAACACAGTTGAACTTTTAGTATTGTTTAATTTTTTAGTCTGTAGAAATCAGAAATGTCGAGTGTCCTATCTGTCGTAGTTGTCGTCTATCATAATGTCTGTGACTGATACACAACATTTTTTGGGATATTGAAAATGTTTTGCTTTGATTTTAATTTGTTTTCCAATGAAATAAACAGTGCGGAGTTAATTATCTAATTTAATTAAAGATAGTAATTCTGGTTGGTGTTAAAAGGAAGGCAAGTGGTTAAAAATGTTGCTTTGCGTAGTAAATTATGATATTGGCGCGTTACTGTAATTGAATACAGAAATTGGTTTTAGATGATACAGTTAATGTTTTGTAAATAGACGCGTGGTTATGCTCGAAGCATGCCTTCGACGTCGCGGTCGCGAGGCTCCGGGCGCGGGCCTGACGGCGCGCCAAGAACCCAAGTCATAGCACCCATGTCGGAGCGGCAGCAGTTGGCTCTGGTGATGCAAATTTCATCTCAGGATGCCCCCCCAGGTAAAGCTAATATTTTGCAATTAATTAACTGCTGCCGTAATACATTTTTGCTGACTTCCCGCCAATTTTATATTCAGCCGCTCCGACCCCTGCTGAAGAGAGGAAACGTACAAGACAGCAGCGAAATGAACGTGGGGAAACCCCTCTTCATGTAGCTGCCATAAGAGGTGACCATGAACAAGTTAAAAAACTCCTTGATCAGGGTCAAGATCCCGACGTTCCAGATTTTGCTGGTAAATTATATGTTTTCTTTTTTCTTTTAGGTCTTAATTATGTTGCAATTCTAGTTTAGTCTATGTTGTCATATTGTTGTACTTAAATGTCTGTAATTTAATATTGACTGAGGTAACTATGTACATAATTGCAAAACGCTGCACTTGCATTAGCTTGCATTTAATTACAAAAGTGTTTATGTAGACATTACTTATATACTCAAGTTTATCAGCAGTTTTGGTGTAAGGCTCTTAGCATATAATTTTTTTTGACTAACATATTTTCTTAAACATATAACTTATTCTGTATTAAACGCAATCCTCTGTTGACGACAATAATGTGCCATGCAATTTTTATAGTTGGTGAGTCCACAACCTATCATAATACTATTTCCATACATCATTTCATTATTATTTTTTCTCTTTCAAGTAATTAGAAATTCTATTGACAAATCTATAATTTTTAATTTTCGTGTACATTTCTATATACTGGCCAGCAAAGCATATTTATGTGATAGTTTTATTATCAGTGTCTAAAACTATCTATCTTAAAGTATGGTTTAATTATTATTGATGTTTCAAAACTATAATGATATGAAAGTAAAAGGCGAAATGCCAATTTGGATTAAAATTTTTCAACCTGCTGTTCAGTATACACAAATGTAATTCAATTTATTATTTGAAAGTAAATATGTTTGTGTTTTGTAAAAAAAAAATGTTGACACTTTAGTATTTCAACAACTTTGACGGCTGCACTTAGAGACGTAAATTATCTTTTAATCAATCATTTGATGGACATTTTCTATTTAAAATCCTAGCTTAATGATAGGTTAAAAGCTAGTTGATGTCTCTGAGTGAGACTGTGAAACTTAAGCAATAAATTTATTACATAAAGTATTTAGTGTCCAGTGTTACAGATTTTATTTCCTACTTTATTTGTAAGAATTTCAGTTTATTTATATTAACTCATGGTCACAAAAATAAAGTAAGAACATTTAAGTTAAAGATTGTAATATACCTTATTTGATTATTTTACCATATATTTCAAATTTTCTTACGACATCAATCAATAGAAATCCAGTGTCAGTCTGATATTGTGAAGCCCAAAAGTTTGTCAAATTGTTTGTATAAGTAAGTATCTTCACGCCCATATCCCGAAGAGGTAGGCAGAGGCAAAACCAGCCCACCCACGACTAGCCGAAGACACTAAGTCCCACAATGTGATAGGTGGCAAGCCTATCACCAACCGGGCATATTTCCAATCCCGACTAACATTTTTATTTATTAAAAAATTGGAAAAATCCAATTTTCTTTTTGTTGGCCTACCCGGGATTTGAACCCGGGACCTCATGCAGTCAAGTCCAACACCCGGACCGCTAGACCACAGAGGCGATTGTTTGTGATTGCTCTTAATGTATTAACTATGACAGACTTAATACCTTCTACCATTTTTCTACTATTTATAAAAGTTTTAAATTTATCTTTACGCACAAGAATTTATTTGATCACAATTATTACACAATCTATCACAAATTTTCAATATCCTTATTAAATATATGGACGCAATCTGTTTTTGTTTTTTTATAGTTGTATTTTTTAAATCCTTCATCATTTTATGCTAATAAAAAAAATATCTGTCATTCATTGTGCTCAGTTCTCACCTTTGTTGTCTATAGAGTAGTAATTTTTTGTTCTTTTACAACATATAAGGTTGGACGGCACTTCATGAGGCATGCAGTTATGGCTGGTTACAAGTTGTTATGGTGCTTGTGGATGGTGGTGCCAATGTAAACGCAAAAGGATTGGATGACGATACACCTCTTCATGATGCCACTACTTCTGGCAACCTTAAAATGGTCAAATTTCTTATTGAACATGGTGCTGATCCTTTTGTGAAGAATACAAAAGGCAAAACACCATCCGACTATGCTGCTCCTCATATTTTTGAATATCTTCAATCAATTAAGGGTAAGTTAATGTTACAATTTTGTTTTAGTATATGTATAACATATTTTAAGAATATGAAATTAAGGTAATATTTATTATTTATTTTTGCATGTTTAATAACCTTTTTTGAAAAATAAAGAATAGTTACAATTTGTATATATAGAGGCTGATTAGTCATGTGGTTAACATATAAGCCTAATAATAGTTGTCTCAGTTTTGATTTAGACAAAAACATACATTTATATGTATATTTGTATGGTGCAAACACATTCAGTCAAAAAAAGTATTGGGTATGGATTATTTGTTTATGGTTCCAAATTTAAATTTAAATTTAAAAAAAATGTTGTTTGAGCTGCATTTGTTATTTTTATCTTGAATTCTTCATCGCCTATGGAATTTCATATTCAAAGTGAATGAAAATGTTAAAGAAAATTTTTAAAAACTCATGCTTATGAGTGGTAAAAAGCGTTCAAAAGAACTTTGAGACTTCATTTATTTAACTTTGAGAGAGTTAGCCGCCGAACTTTCTATATCTCTCGAGTTGATCCATATAATTTTAACTAATCATTTGACCATGTTGCCGCTCGGCTTGAGCCAAAAGACCTGAATTTTCTCCAAAAGCTTAGTCACTTGAGAGTCGCTGAAGACATGCTGTGACGAGTCAATTCCCATCCAAAATTCATGAAACACATTTTCTCTTGAAATGTGACGTAGGTTTACGAATTTGACATGGCAATTAGTCGACAAGCTTTGTAGTGGCAGCTTCCAACTTAACCAAAACAGTAAATACCTCGTCAAATTCATTAAAAAAAGTAATTTTAAGTGTTTTATTTGACTATTGCGGTATTGTGCACTCAGAGTTCTTGTCGAAAGATCAAATAGTAAAATATTTTTTATTTGAATGTTCAAGTTTAAGAGAACAAAATTCAAAGAAAACGGCCAGATGTGTGGAAAGAAAAGTTTTGATCCGATTCAGTGGTAGTTTATAAAAATGCCGATGCACACAAGTACCACTTGTATGGTCCACGTGAATAAGATTTTTCTGATTGTGATCTAATTTTGCACCACGATAACATGCCTTCGTTGTACGCCATCATTGTGAACGAATTTTGGACTAAACACTCAACAAATACCATCAATCAACCACCATATTCACCAGACATGGCTCCAGCCAACTTCTTTCTTTTTCCTAATTACTCTACTTACCACTTTGTGACAACCGTTTTCAATCGGTAGAAGACGTAAAAGAGAATTCCATAGACAGTGTTTGAAAATGTTTTTATATTTCGATTATTCGCCGGTCTTAAGTGTATCATTTCTGAAGGAGCATACTTTAAAGGTGATAGAAGAAATTTCCATGAATAACAAATCGTTTGTGTATTATTGATCTTTTCCCAGTGTTTTCTTGACAGAGAAACTGCATTACGCAACAGCATTTTTGCGAAAAAAAGAAAGAAAACATTTATTAACACACTAAAACTTACCACTCATCACTTATTTAAAAAAAACAACTTGAAAACGAATCTAACTCTAAACATAAGGAACTTTAATAACATATAAAAAAGTGATAGTAAGATATGGAGACTGTGTTTTAACATTCAGTCCGCCATGGAAAAGCCCAGTATTTGTTGAGGCTTAGTCTACCTCAACACTGGTTTTTAGCTTTCCCTGTCTGACAAATACAGCCAACGGCAGCTGGCAACACAAAAGTAATGCAATTGTGGTGGTTGTCTCTTATGTTGTTGTCATTATGATGTACATATATGTAAGTTCAACACAAATATCATTCGCACATACATGATTCAGTTTAGTGAAACATCAATTTATATTACATTTAGGACAAAAAAATTGGCCCTGCATTGTTATATTTTGTTACAGAGTAGTAAAATTATCCTTTTAGGTGGTAACTAACTGCTCTAAGCAGTTTAATACATAGTGAACTCCATTGACAAGTTGTGGACAAAATAAAACTTTTTTTGGTATATATTCCGAAAAAATAAAGCGAAATTTAAGATATAGTTTGATTTTTTTAGGGTTCCGTGGCCAAATGCCAAAAAACGGAACTCTCATAGATTTATAATGTTTGTCTGTCCGTTCGTATGTAACAGGCTTTTTTTCCGAAACTGTAAGAGTGTTGAAACTTTGTAAGTAGATGTATTCTGTGAACCCCCTTAAGATAGAAATAGAAAAATAACAATAAATTTGGGAGGTCTTCTTTACTTAGAACTAAAACACAAAATTTTAGCAAATCCACAAGTGTAGGGTATATATGGATAAATCTTAAAAAAAAATATTGAGGTTTCTTCTATCATTTTTATCTAAATTGAAAAGTTTGCGCAAGAAACACTTCCAAGGTGGGAAATGTGCCCGTACATTTTAAAACAAGAGAACGATAAAACTAAAAAATATCAAACTGGATCTCAGCGTTTGCGGGGCGGCGGCGAGAGCGGCGCGATCTAACACATAGATTCTTATTGAACTGGATGTCAGCGGAGCGGAGTCGGAGCGATCTGGCCGCTGATATCGAGTTCGGGCCTCTCCCGCGTCCGCCCCACTCTGGCCGTCGCCCCGCAATCGCTGAGATCCAGTTTGAGGCCTTAAAGCATCAGTCAAACTTTGAGACACAATTCGGCAACTTTCGATCTATGAACAAATTAAAAATTAAAATAAATCGCATTTGTCGATTTTATCCGATAAAAATACAAGATGCATGGTTGTAAAGTAAACAAAGCATAAACTGGTTCCCACCGACAGCAGTCGCATTATTCAGGCTAGTGACGTCATGACTCGTACTAGGTGTGACATAGCGTGACAAGTGAACTTTTTTGCGGACTGTTTTAAATTAATGTTTGTTAAAGCCAATACTGAATTCAGCAATAATATAGTAATAATATTTTATTAGTTACCATTTAAGCTTTTACCACCTTATATCTAAATTTGGCCGGTCCTTTCAAAAGAACCCTGTAATTGATATACATTGCCATGTAAACTTCCACCGAAAATTGGTTTGACCGTTAGTAGTTTTTGTTTATTAGGTAACCTAACCCCAAAACTTATAATAGTTGTACCTCACTGTCAAGAGATGGCGCTGTGTAGTTTAGAACTGCGACAACTCTGCGCAAGATCCTCGCTACTAACAACATCGAACAAGGGGAAAAAAAAACGCGTTTTAAGCTTTTTTGTATCTTTGTGATGGACCAATTTTGCCAATTCTCATTCTAGTTATGTTAGATAATATCAGGAGAAGGTTTATGTGACAAAAAAATCATTCATTGTTAGGACGGGACAACGTCTGTCGGCTGAGCTAGTACTGTCTTATATATAAAAATTAATCACTATTTCCCTTGCCTCTGCCAACCTCTTGGGGCATATGGTCGTGAACGTAATTTTTTTGTTGTATTAGTTATTGTCAGAAGAAGGTTTATATAAAAAAGTAAGTCTGTTTTAATTCAATGTTCATAGTTTGAAGGGACAACTTTTGTCAGCTCAGTGTCTTTACATACAGGGTTACTTTCAAATGCCAAATTTTAATCTATACAAATATTAATACGTGATGCCAAAACTTTGGACCCCTTTTTACGAAAATTTCGCAGACGCAGGGGCATTAAATTTGGCACACTTATAGCTTATGTGTAGGAGAAGTGCAGAATTCTAGTATTTTTCAATAATAATGCTTATAAAGTACATTAAATCAATAAATAAAACATTACCCACTACTATGCATTTCACACACAAACAAATATATTGATGATAGCGATTAAAGAACACAGATGGCGCACTAAAAAGTTTGGAAACAAAGTAATAGGTCTTGAAAATTGAAGATGGCGTTCTTATCAACAAGGTATTAAAATTTATTATGATCGAAAATTCAATCAACGGGCGACCACTAGTCTATATAAAGGCTTAAATGGTAAAGAAATTTAAATATTATTGCCAAATTGTAATATTTACTTTTATAAACATTCATTTAAAATAGTCCGCAAAAATGCTTCACTACTTACGCTAGACAACGTACGTAGTACGAGTGACGACGTCACCAGCCTGTAATGCGACTGCGGTCGCTGGAAACTAGTTTAAACTTTAAGCTTTGTTTATGTTACAACCATGCATGTTGTATTTTGCGTTAGATAAGAATTATATATTTTTTAGAATTTTAATTACTTCATAAAGCGAAAGTGTTATCGATTACGAATTGTTTTTCAAAATTTGGTTGGAAATTTTAATGTCACTCTGTATAAATCAAAATGATTTTAAAATCTAAAAAATTAAGGAACCCCCAACAATATGCTAGAATCATTTGGATTACGTCAGCTTTCAAACAAAAGTATCTACATCGAAATCCGTCAAACCATTCAAAATATTGTCACAGACAAACGTACCTACGTTTTCCGTCAGAGTTTAATACAACCCCTCATTTAGCTTCGGGGATTGAAATAACTCATCAGAATTGTTTGGAAGCTACGATAGACACACACACATACACACTAACAAGTCAAACTTATAACACCTCTCTTCTATGATGTGCTCTAGAAGAACTGAAGAAATTACGAAACATGCATGATAGTACCGTCACTTTTAAACTATTTTCCATCAGCCATCTCACATTAAATTAATCATTGAAATTAAGTCAACGTCATCATAAATAAATAAATAAATATTCCTGGACAAGTCACACAAATTGAATCTAATCCCAAAGTAAACAAATTATATGCTTATGTTATGAGTGTTAGGCAATGATATAAATACATATATAAATATTAAAGTAGATACCAGAATAAATTTAATAAACATCCAAACCCGGAAATGCAGACATCTAAATGTTCATCACACAAATGCCTGCCCCCGTCGAGAATCGAACCCGAGCCTCGCGGATGATTAAATAATAATAAACAATAGATGATTTTACCCGATTAATTGAATTTTGTTGTAACTTAATGTTAATTATCCGTTATTAGTGTTCCAGAGTAGTATTTAGGCGTGTACGCTAGCCAGTCGACCAACGAGGCGGTCATAAAATATGAATATATCTAGTAAAGGCGGGTTGAATCAGCCCAAACTCGATAGTTTTCGCGGGTCGCGGAAGTCGTGGGCTGAGGTGGTATGTAATATATCGAAGAACAGTTTCAATCAAGGCGGGCTCAGCTAGTATGTAATATATCTAAGAACCATCTCGATCAAGTCAGCTCTCAAATAAATCCGATGATTCGATGGTCCGGTGATGATTATACGATGATTTGTGATCCTTGATAATGTTTGTTTTTTTTTTCAAAATGTATAGTAATCTTTTTCCCTGGTGGCAGAATGCTGTACAGCATCTTGCCCGGATAGGGATCCACCGCCTTACCTATTCCTACCGCTATTATGTATCTGTCATGTCCCTGTGCGGAAGGTAAGGTAGCCGATAGACTTGCACAATTGGTCCAATATTCCGGCTACAAGACCTATAACATCTATGATGTCTAAAGATCACGGTTATGTCTTAACATTAAAAGAATCTTCACGCTCATATCCCCGAAGAGGTAGGCAAAGGCACAACTAGGACGACCACAACTAGCCGAAGACACTAACTCCCATAATGTGATCGGTGTCGTCACACGCACACATCAAATCCCGAGCAATATTTCTTTATTAGAAAATCGGAAAAAACCGCATTCCCTTTATGTTGCCCGACCCGGGAATCCAACCCGGGAATCCAACCCGGGATCGTTAAGTCAAATTCAACACTTGGAACGCTAGACCTCAGAGGCGATTATGTCTTATCATCAGAAAACCCTTATCACTTACATAGTTCACTGATCGCTCATATAAACAAAAAATAATTTTAACACGCGCATCGTCCGTCCCCAACCCCCTATATCTAGGTGTTGTATCTCCGAAAATCTCGTCAAGTGTAGTTAGGAATTCCGTTCCGAAACACACGCGCCCCACACACATTTTTTTATCCGTACGGACTTTAAGTGGATTTGTATGGGGCGTCATTTAGACTCGAATTTTAAAACAGGATTCGGAAAACGGCTCGGATTACGGCTTACACCTAATGAACCATTTTTGCGCAAAATTGAATGCAATATGTTCAGAAGTTTTGGCCATTGCTGATATGGAAGTCCGAAGGCCTCGCGGCATCATCTTTTGTTTAAATAGATAAGTCTGTATTTCAATAACGTTGACTGGGATGAATACTTCAATATTTAACAAGTTGTTTTTTCCGTAACATTAAGGCACACACCACTCGTTTGGACTAGTCCAGGGGGCTGATTATGTATCTCAGTGTCCAAAAAAAAAGTGTACATCAAATGACGTCATTTGTGTTTGCTATCTCTACCGTACTTGTGTTGGTCACTGGAGATAGCAAATATACAACACATCATTTGACAGCTATTTGATGTACACTTTTCTATTTTGAGTTGGCCACTGAGATACATAATCAGCCCCCGATACGGAAATTCAGAATGAAACGCTGACGTAACAAAAACCCATCGCATACTTCAGTAATTTTTCGTATAGAATTTGTGTGGCTTTGCTAATGACAAAATTTCGATTTGCTTTTTCGAAACGTTATGCCGTTATGGGATTCCGAACGTATCTGGCAGACCTAAAGCTAACAGAGCACTTTGCTGCTTGTTGGCAATAGAGCTCCCATACAGCGCCATACGTTCAACTGGCTGCCTACTGGATGACTGGCCTACTTATCTACCATTTGACTAGCGAGAACCTGGTGTTCTGTTCCATCCAGCATTAATCAGAATTTTTTGACTAAAAAACTTCTTTAGTGGCGTTGCGTACTATTTTTGGAATGGGTAAAAATTTCTAAACTCACGTCAGGAAACGTGACCTGATTCGTAAGACAAAAATTCGTAAGATGGCGCAGGGCGCTCGCGCGAATGTTTGTGTTGTCATGTTTGTGTACGATAGCGCAATAAATGATTGTGTTCTACCACATAAATGACAGTACTTTCATACTGATAATTACAGCAATTCGTACAAAATTATTCCCTAACCATTCCAAAATATCAAAAATGCACAAAGTTAATATTCAAGTTTTCTCTTCTGCCGGCACTCCCGGAATGCAACCCGTCGTTTTTTTTGTTATATCCCTCATAACTTAACACTAGCTTAAAATATGCAATTAAGTTATGTCAAATTAAAAAAAATATCCCTTGTTATAGAACATTTTGATTTAAATTTTAGTGTCGCAAATGGTCGCAGACAAATGAAATCAGTCTAAACCTATCTGTAGCTATAATAAAATCATTGTATGTATACATCTATGGTGTTACTATTTGAAATATAAATAGATATCCTCATAAAAATATATTCGATGGAGGAAGTACAAAACAAATAAATTAATTCTTAGTATTGATAATAGCTAGTCTATTAATAGCCAACTGTTGAGCTCAGACAGCCTCCCACATATCTGGGAGAGGTATTCGCCAATACTCCGCGCATGCCTAGTGCGCTTATCAAAGTTGTTATCACGGACATCTATCTGGAATTCGGGAATACTCGAAGTTGACCTAGCAACACACATACAAATAATTCGATGGTAAAATCAGGCAAAAAGAACGTATCTTATATTATAGATGAATTTTCCCCTTGTTGGTCCGGGCTTCTTTGTAGAATACACCATCTGCCTTCCTGCCAGGCAGCTCGTAAAAGGCGATCCTTCTAGGTGGTAGAGTTTCCCAGCGACTCGCCCGGATTGGTACCACCGCCTTACCTATTCCTGCCGTCATAACGTTCAATCCTTGCCGTTGACGTGTTCCGGTTCGTAGGGTAAGGTAGCCGCTAAGCTTACTTTTGCTCGAGGCCTATCATCCCAGCCTCAGGTTGGCAACGTACCATTACCACCTTTGGTATCTCTAAGCAGCGTGAATTTCTTACCATCAGGAAATGCCTGCCTTCCATAATCATACAAAAAAATCTGTCTCCATCTTGATTAAAATATGACACTGGCCTACACTCATTTTGATGCCTAAGATTTTATACCTGATTTTGGTTATATTTGGTGAGCTGATACGAGAAATCTAGTCATTTTTTTTCATATCAGGTATTTTTCATAAAGTCGAAGTGAAATACATGTTTTAGAGAAAGTATTAATCTATTTGGAAAATATCCATTAAGAAAAGTTTTTGAGTGATTTTCTTGAGTAAGATTGTCCTGGGTAATTTATACAATTAATGTCATAAAAGTAATTGTACGAGGGTCAAACTGAAAGTTCTTAGAAAATCAAAAACTAAGCATTCTAGCAAGTTATTAGTTTATTATAACTTTTCAAAATAGCGTCCATTTACATCAATACATAGCTGCATTCGATGGAACCATTGAGAAAAGCACCTTGCCCACTCGGCCTTAGGGGTCTCTTCGACGGCGTTTTGAAACGCAGCCACTGCTTCTTCGGCGTCCATAAAATGTTTTCCTCGAAGTTTTTCTTTTATTTTCGGGAATAAATAAAAATCGCAGGGTGCGAGGTCGGGGCTATACGGCGGGTGACCCAGTAATTCCACGTCTGAGGTCGCCAAATAGTCGATCGTTTGCCAGTCAGACTTTTGTCAGTCTCTATCATACGCTGCACAACACTGATATTGTCTTCAGTCATCGATGTAGAAGGCCGTCCCTCACGCAAATCATCGGATCAGATTAGTTCGACCACGTTTGAATTCATTAAACCAGTTGTAAACTGTGGCACGAGATGGGGCTTCATCGTAAAAAGCCAATCGAAGTCTATCATAACTTTCTTGTTGACTTATATGACATCGAAAGTCATAAAAAATCATTGCACGAAAATTTTCTCGGCTTAAATTCATTCTGACGTGCACAGACAATTTTCAATTTGCCGCCAAATCGTAAAACAAATGACAAATGAATGAAATGTATACTCAATATTATTGGTGAAGAGTTCTATTTTCAAAATTTAAACTTAATTTTTTAATATAATGCTTTTAAGTTGCCAGTTCTAAATACTTTCAGTTTGGCCCTCGTAATACGGACTGATTTCGAATAAAACCAGGAAATAGTTAAAATAAGATTTGTGGGTAAACTAGAGCTGTCAGCTGACATGTAGTATCAACAATTTATTTCATACTACCTATTTTACCGACTTGTGATGCGAACTGAGCTGCACCAAACCAATTTTTTTTCTGTGGCGTAATTAGTAAAAAAAACGATTTCAAATGCCAGGTATTTGAGGACTATAGTGTCCCATTCTGAGTTATTTCTAGTTAAATTTGCAAATGAGGTACATTGATAAAAAAAACTTATTTCTATTCGCAGAATTAATCATAAATTCCTAAATAATTGATTTGACTAATTGAAAAACACTGTATTGACATTAAATGCATTTTACATAGCCATGGTTATTCTGTACTAGCTGCTCCGGCGAACATCGTTCCACCCAAATAGTTTGTATGGGAAAAAAAATAATGTGTTTTTCCTAGTTTTCTCATAGTCAAACGGGATGAAAAGTATACTCCTGGTTCTGAGCTACCTCCCTATCAATATTCTGTAAAATTTGTTTAGCCGTTCTTGGGCTATAAAAAGTGTAACTAACTTGCCTTTTTTTGATGAAACAACTTAAACATCTTATTGATTATGCCTGATCAGCTCAATCGGTTAAGAAAAATTAAGTTGGAAGATTCCACTGAAACGCACATAGTTACGTACAAAAAGCCCGTCAAATTGTTTTTAGAGTGACGTCACCATTTTCCAGTTTCAAACCTAGCAAATCCTTTCATTTGATATATTTGGCAAGAGTGAATTAAAAATTAGCGCGCCAACTTGGGTGTTCCGCCATGTTGGATTAACAATGACGTCACATATCTAATTGTCATTCAAACTTAAGGTATATAAAGGAAATTGCTTTATGAATTAGAATTATGATTTATTAATGAATTGAGACTGAAATGAAATCTTATTTGAGTAACTTGCACTAGCTTATGGTAGTAGTAGTATATATTTTGAAGAAAACTAATGAAATTTCAATTCTAAAGATATTTTTAATTTCTATTTTTTTCAAAAGTTTGCAAAGTAATTATTTTGTTTATTTACAACTCTGTGGTCAAGCTGTTCAGTTTTTGGACTTGAATGCCTGAGGTCCCGAGTTCGAATCCCGGGTCGGGCAATAAAAAGAAAATTGGGTTTTTCCAATTTTCTAAAAAGCCTTGCTCGGGATTGGATATATGCCCGGTTGACAATAGGCTTGCCACCTAGTGTCTTCGGCTAGTCGCCGAAGACACTAGGTGCCTGGTTGTGCCTCTACCCTACATTTCGGGGATATGGGCGTTAAGTTACTTTTTTTACAACATGACACCTTTAATATTTTGTTAGTGAAATACAAAAGATTATTATTTGTTCAAAAAGTAAATGTTATTTTAATTACGTATATAATTTTATCCTTCTCGCGCTGCATTACTGTTTCTTATATCATTGATTCGCCATATTATGTTTTCAATTACGTCAATTAATCAATTATGCATTGTCATCTAAACACCACGTTTTGTATGCAAATTGTCAGTTTACAAAACTTTCTTATCATTGATATTAATAATCGCCCTTGTGGCTGAGTCGCTTTGACTACACTACATGTGGTTGCGTTCGATTCCGGGGTCGGGCAAATTATTTTCAATTTTGTAATAAAAACAACGTAACGTCTGAGACTAAATCACTACATAGTATAAAACAAAGTCGCTTCCTCTGTCCCTATGTCCCTTTGTATGCTTAAATCTTTAAAACTACACAACGGATTTTGATGCGTTTTTTTAAATAGATTAAGTGATTAAAGAGGAAGGTTTATATGTATATTTCATAACCGTGTGAAGCCGGGGCGGGGGCCGCTAGTTAAATAATAAAGCGATCTGTTACAACGTGGAATAAGTATCTTGGGCTAATCGTGGGCTTACCAATTGGGAATGATTTTTTTATATTATTGTTATATTAAGTTACTTTTACGTCTAGAGTCTAGACCAATGTTTCCCAAACATTGTTCTTCATGTGGTAATTTTCAAACTGTCCTTTAGTGACCCACTTAACACTTTTAAACACAAAATGCATACATAAGGTTATTTTACCTATATCTTTTAAACTAACAACTTTATCAAACTTGAAAAAAAGTTGCTAAAATCCGTTTACACTGTCCGAATATCTATGATTGACGGAGATACGCGGACGGCATGGTGAGATGCAGGGCATTCGCTTGCAGTTTTCACGTCTCTGTCAATCGCTATCAAATGTTGCAGTTATATCGGTAGGTATTTAATATAAATGGGACGGTACCGGGACGCGACCCGACATTTGGGAAACACTGGTCTAGACTACAGACTTTTTTGCTTGTCTTGTTTTTTTTTGTACAATAATTTTGAGTAATTCGATCGTGTGTGTGTTTAGCTAAATATTTAACTTGACGTTAACTAATTAAATAAAAATAGAAAGTATCTTCACGCTCGTATTCTAAAGATATTGTCAGAGATACCTCCGGGGCAGCCACAAGTAGTCCAAGGACATTGAGTCCCACAATGTGATAGATAGCAAACGTATTGCCAACCAGCACATATCCAATCCAGAGCAACGTTGTTTTAGTATAATTAAAAAAAAATTGCTCGACCCGAGGATCGACTACGGGACCTCAAGAAAAGTCCTATAACCTGCCACAAGGGCTCTTAAAACAATTAATATGATACCATTAAGAGAGCCAGGATTCGACTTTATTATCGAATAGTTGATAGACCCATATCGGATGTAGGTGTACGAGGTCGCCGGAAGCAGGGTGCAAGGGGGTGCAGCTGCACCCCACTATCGGAAAATTGAATTGATAAATATAGGTTTTAAATGCAAGTGCACCCCCCTGCAAGTTATGCTACTAGTAATGGTACAAATGAATGCTTCCGGGTACTCGGTTTTTGTATTTTTCATTTTGTGGAGGATGGGGAGGAAGGGGGGTAGGGAGGTGCTTTTCTCATACCAGCCGCCAGCCTGGTAACAACGCGTCCAAGGATTCACAAGAGCCTTTTTTGTTATATTGAAAGGCAAACAAGCAGACGGATTTTCTGATGGTAAGAAATTCATGCCTAGAGACACCAAAGGTGGGAATGGTGCGTTGCCAAAATGAGGCCGGAATGGTAGGCCTCGAGCAAAACTGAGTTTACCGGCTACCTTATCCTCTGAACTGGAACACGTCAACGGCAAGCACTGACGTTGTGGTGGCAGAAATAGGTAAGACGATGGTATCAATAAACTCTACCACTTAGTCCAAATTCACTACCTACTTTTTACCTTAGTGTGTGTGTCTGTCTGTTACATCATAATAATGAAATGGCTTATTTCTGTGTGAGTGTGTGGGTGTGGGTGTGTACCTGTGTGTCCGTCTGTCAAAGTAGTATCAAAGTAAAAGTAAAGGCTTATCGGCGAACCAATCGCTGCTGCTTTTAAATATATGGCATGAAAAGTATCATACCAATACAACCCTCTCTTTGAAGCGCAGACTCCTGTGTTGGTCCCATCACGCACGCGCGCGCGTGTATGTGTGTGTGTGACATTATAAATTTTGAAGGGATGGACCGATTTCGATGCATTCTTTGTTTTTTTTTTGCTATATGTGAGAGGTCAGCGAACAACCCCACGGCTTTCCTGTTAGTTTATAACCGTCGCATATGGACACCGTTGATGTAACAGGTGCGTCGCTGTACTGTAGCCGCGATGTTAAGCTTATTATGCAAGTCTACTGGCTACTCTACCCTCCGGGCCGGAACATGACAAGAGTCGTTATCACGGAATAGTTTAAACGGGCAATTTGCTACGCAGCACTCTACCACCAGTGGTCTAGTTGGTGACGACCTATGCTTTAGTCATTGTTCTCCTTATACGAGCTGCCTGGCAGAGAAGAAGATGGTCTATTGTACTCAGCGGCCCGGACCAACTAAGAGAAAGTTTTGTTTGAAATTGATCGACGTAATCGAAATGATTTTTAGCTAATATATTTGTTTGGTTTTTCAAATATATTTTCCAAATATGTTTGGTTTAACTTAACTAATATCTTTTCAATAGTTAAATAGCTATAATGGCCGTTCTAAATTTAAAAACTGTACATACCATGCGGTTGGGGGAGGGGGATAAACAAATCGATATCAAAGTTTTTGTTAAAATGCGATCCGAGTGAAAGTACCGGTTTTTTAAGTAAAAAGTATTTATTTTTATTTGGTAGTCTATGAATGTGACACTTAATTTTGCACCCTGCTCGCAAAGGCTTACCAAAACCAACTTATAAACCATCAAAAAGGAACCTGCGACTATGCAGTTTCAACATCATCATCATCATCATTAGCCGGAAGACGTCCACTGCTGGACATAGGCCCAAAGCAAATATTTCAACATAATAGCAAATATTTCAAAAACTCATTTTTTATTAGAGTTTATGGTATCAGCAATTTATTTTTACTTTAAAACATAACTGCATATATGGACTAATATCGCAAAAAACGATTGCTGAAATCCTTGAATAGGACCATCAGAATCTGAACTTTATTAACCGAGCAAATGCGTATTAAAAAAATATAAAGATTAATTTAACTTTTTCGAAGTCGTTGTGTGTGAGAGGTTGTGTGTGCGTGTGTTTGTGTATGTATTCGTGCATGTGTATCTGTGGCATAACTTTAATAGATACACCGATTTCGAAGCGGACCATTTTGTTTGAAAGTTAACGTGATCGAGGTGGTCCTTACCTACTTTACATGTAGGTTTACGACGGCGGTCATTGATTTTTTTTAAACTTTAGTGTTATTATGTGTTAACGCCAAAAACAGATTGTAAAAAAATATGTTGCGATTTTATGACTAAGAACTTATTTTCTTACAGCCTTGTCCCATTTCTACCGATTTTAATAATTAACCCATCCAATCGATTTGTCTCAATGTCTAAAGAATTCTTACGTCAAAATCGATAGAAAAAAATACAAGGCCTACTGCATTTTTCATCAACTTATTCAACCAGCGAACCAGACTAAAGTTCAGTTTTTAGCTATTCCTACCTTTTTTTTTAACCACTAGACGAGTTGAATGTCAAATCGTACATATCTTCACGCCAAATCCTTTACGTCGTAGGCAGAAGGTATCGATTGTTTAATGATCCTGGCATACCTGCCTGGCTTCCACCCCATTCTTTGTCCTTTTCATACAAATAGGTAATAATAATAAAAAAAAGAAGTAGAAGTATCTTCACGCCCACATCCCGGAAGAAGTAGGTAGAGGCACAACCAGGGCACCCACGACTAGCCGAAGATACTAAGTCCCACAATGTGGTGGGTGGCAAGCCTATCGCCAACCGGGCACATATCCTATCTCAAACAACATTTTTGTTATTAGAAAATTGGAAAAACCAAATTTTCTTTTTTATGCCCGACCCGGAGTTCGAACCCGGGACCTCATGCAGTCAAGTCCAACAACTGAACCGCTAGACTACAGAGGCGATAAATGACGTAGTATAAATAAAAATTAACATAGAACTCGCGAAATATAATTATTTCTCACATTTTTTTAATGAAGTCACTCCTAAGTCATAAGCGATTTCAAATAGCCATATTTAAAACATAATCACCCTTATTAAAAAAAACTTGAGCGCCCATTGATTTGGGGGCTGATTCCATATCTTTTTAGTGATGATCACTAGGTAAAGTGTACATCAAATAGCTGTCAAATAGCGTGTTTAATATTTGCTATCTCCTCTGACCAACAGAAAACAATAGAGATAGCAAATGCAAAATACGTCATTTGACAGCTATTTGATGTACATTTAACCCAGCGATCATCACTAAAAAGATACTGAATAGCCCCGCTGGTGTGTAACTTAATTTTTTGTTAGCAAAAGTGAAGTTACATACCAGATCAACGGGTGCGTAAGATTTATTCGTAAGGGGGAATTATTTTTTATAATAAATATACTCTTAGACACAAGTCCCTCGCTAACCTGCGACAGATTATTTTGTGTATTTGTATTTTGGAAAAATAAATGATGCTATGTGTTATATTAAATACATCACTTTAATAGAATTTTTATTTGTGACATTGGAAAGTCAGCATACACTCAAATTTTGGTTGGTAAGAAACACCTACCACGTTTAGCATTTATGGTATGTGAAACTGGTAATAAACCTCTTATGTGAGTAATTTTACAGGGAGGTAGAGTCTTTGCAGCGACTCGCCCGGATTGGTACCACCGCCTTACCTATACCTGCCAACATAATGTCATCGCTTGCCGTTGACATGTTCCGGTTCGGAGGGTAAGGTAGCCGGTAAACTTACTTTTGCTCGAGACCTAACATCCCGGCCTAAGGTTGCAAAGCACAATTGCCATCTTTGGTGTCTCTTGTCGGCGTGGATTTCTTACCATCAGGAAATCCGTCTGCTTGTTTGCCTTCCAATATCATAAAAAAAGGTAGTCAATCCTCTGAACCGGTGGTAGTCGTCAGCATTGACGCTTGTAAAATGGCATGCATTCAACAAACGTGTTCTTAATGATAACGAAAAGCAAATAAGCAGACAGATTTCCTGATGGTAAGAAATTAACGTAGCCTAGAGAAACCAAAGATGGCAATGGTGCGTCACCAACCTGAGGACAGGATGTTCGACTTTAAGCAAAAGTAAGTTTACCGACCACTCCCAACCGGAATACGTACGTCTACGGCCGCCACCGATGTCATGGCGGCAGGAATAGAGAAGGCGCTGGGAACACCAATCCGGGTAAGTCGCTGCGAAAACTGTCAGTTGCGGTGTTAATGTCAGTAAGCCCATGCACATCTTTTTCGAGCGGCCGGGCAGAAAGGCAAAGGAGTGGTCTTTTCTGCAAAGAAGCCCGGACCAACAAAGAGGAAATTTATTATATGTTAAATAAGTATTGTTTATAAAAACAAATATTTATTAAATAAGGTTATATATTAAGAGTTGTTCATTAAATAATATTATTTATTTAAAATTATTTAGTAATTGAAAATTATTTATTAGTTAAAAAATATATATTAACTAAGTTAAGAGTCTCGGAAACCGTCGTGTTTGTATAGAAAGGGTAATGAATGTAGAGGAAGCCAGGCAGGTATGTCAGGGTCGTGAGATTTGGCACTTGGTACTCTCTGTCCACCGCACCGTAAAGGACTACGCATGAAGATATGCATGTTGTCGAGTGGTTTAGGTTAAGTTATCTAATTCTGTAGCTGATGGGGTTTGGTATCGATTTCCTACCAGAACAGTCATTTTTCGGGATGAACATAAAATGTTAGTATTTCAGAATATGAGTGATTAATTTTGTCTTATGTCAATATATGTATATATCTGTGTGTATTAGTACCCCTTTCTAACATCTATAACACAAGCATTTTAATTTGCCTTTAATTAGGTCAATTGGTGTAACTTGTAATAAAAAAATAGACTAGTGTTTTTTTTACCTTTGTAAGTATATGGATAATTTACCGAGAGTGTAAAAAGATACGATTAATAACGAAACCGTTATATCAGAGGTAGACTTCTATCAAAAATAGTATAATATGCTTAACAGTTGTGTCTGCGCATTATACAAATTAAGGAAAAATTGAAAAAGAGTGCTGTAATTTTAGCCAAATATATTCAATATACAGTATGTGTAAACCCAATAAATGTATTTACCAAACACTCTATGACGATAAGAAAACACCACCATAAATTGTTTATCATTTTATGTATAAGAAATATATAAAAAGAATAAATTAATTAAAAAAAAAACACATTGTTTTCACCTAAATTGTTTGGCAACCCCTAATAATTAAAGTTCGGTTAGTATAAATTGGCTACGCCTAGATAGACGTGATCTTTATCATTAGTTTAATTGTTATTATAATAGCATATTTAAAAGGAAATGTTTTATGTATTGTTAAAAAAAATAAAAGGTCGCTCTATAAGTACAAAATAATTAGTTTCCTCGATTTTTCATAAAATTCATTGAGTACCTGAACTAGATCTGCCTGCTCCCACACGAAAAATAATTTTTCCGGCTCATTAATTTAAAAAGTTCTAAACTGACAACTAAATTGAAAATAAGCTGACTAATAGTGCGATTAAAGTCGTTTTAATCACGAAAAAAAATCAAATCATCTTTGAACCGTTATCAGTAAACATTGATTAAGTTCAGTTTTTGCGAATTTGCTGTTAAAAATTTCAATCTCTTTACAAAGAATCTAACTTTTAATTGTGTAAAATTATCTAACTTTTAATGTCTTGAAAACATGTTATTAAAAGTTTTAAATAATTAATATGAAAGACTACTTTTAAACAATGTTGAGATAATATGTAAAAAGTTAGATTTGTAAAAAAAGATTTCTGTAAATGTCTTACGAACGTGAAACGAAACGTAGTGTAAAGAGATTTCATCGTGAACAACGTACAAGTTGCGGCATCTGTAGTCTGTTAACATTGCGATGTGCTCTGTAATCTGTGGTCAACACTCAATCATTTGTCACTTTTATTTGTCGTTTGTCTAACTTTATAATTTTGACTCTAGTAAAACTTCTGTGCTTCCGTTTACTACTATTTTACTTAGTTTGTGAAAATATTGTTTATTTGTATAATTTGGACTACGTAAAACAACATATCTGCATTGAGTTCGTGTAATAAAACGCGTGGGGCGTGTTGCTAAAATTGTCGCGCTATGGCCGCATAGTAAAGTAACGTCAAGTTCGTTATGGTGGAATATCGGACTGATATTAAAATATTTTGATGTGAAAGCGTATTACGAGCACCAATAACAATTATAGGTGTGCATCGAGGTGAAATGCAAAGAAGGGCACTCTCGCACCATAAAGGGGAGTCTAGAGATAATTTGATACTTGTTCGAAACGTCTGTATTTGCATGCCGCATTCGAACCACGATAATACGAAACTCTTAGAATATTTTAATACAAAACATAACTCTTGTGAATATGATTATAATTAATTAAATTTGATCAATTTCAATGTATTTTGGTGATTATGTCATATTGTCGGTTGGTTTAGACATTGTAGTTTAGTGAAAAAGTGTGAATAAAATTATATCGTTCGATTTTGTTTTATGATAACCTCTTAATTTTTTATTTAGTGAATATTTTGTACTGGCATCAGGTAGCTCGCTTTGCTTGAAGTGCATTATCGTAAATTGTTTGGATGCAATGAATTTAGTATGTTGAACATTCTGTAGACCTCACATTTACAGTCAATATAGTCAATATTATGTGTGCCTCTTGTTTTATGTATTGTATTATACAAATCAGAGAAGCAATGACATCATAAAGGTTAGTATAGGATGTCATATATCACTTTGTGTTTTGTTGTATTATGTACTAGTTTTTACTGCTTGAAAACCTTAGTGTTTGATACCTTACACTCTATTATCAGTTGCAAATAGTTCATAATAATTTTCAAATAAATACTTGACTGTCAAGAATAAAAATATAGCTAAGTTGTATGTTTAAACTGTAATGCTATTAAAGCTACCAGAGGGCATGAAGGAAAACCAAGATGGCTTCACAAAACAGTCAGGTATATGATGATCTTTCTTTGCATTGATAGCTTGAGTTTGTTATGTTCATATCTTATTTTAAGATTGTTGTGCAATGTTTGAATCCCTGTAAACCTTGAACACAATGTAAAAATTACAGTTGATTATAAATAGATGTTATTATTCAAATGAATTATTTTAATCAGCTTGATAAACATTTATTGTTTTTATGACACATGTATACTATTAAGAAGTGATCTAATTTGCATTTTTGCAGTCCAGAAAATCCCTCATAAGTGTCTCCTGGCTTAGTGATGTGAATTTATGTATTATTTTAATATAGATAATAACACGAGAGCTCAACACATCAGTCGTACAAGGGATGACAGTGTCAAGAAAGTTTGCAATGCAAGTGCCAACAGTGAAAACAGTAAAAAAAGTAACATGGAGAGCCTAGCACAGGGAGAACACTTCGAAGGCAAAGAAGCCTTGTCACAGGAGAAAAGCAATAACATTGATAGTAGGGATGGTAATTATCGCATCATAATCTATACATTTTATAAAGGTGTCAATACTTACTGTGTTGGAAATTGGACATGTCATTTTAGGTTCTGTTGAACACAAAACTATCTAATTATTAACATTTAGTTGAAATGTAATTTAGTTAATAATAAAAATTAAATTATTTTATTGATATCATTGATTTTTTATAATGCTGTAGTACTATAATATTATAATTCTGCTAGTACTACGTTCAAGAGTATATAAAATGACATCCAATTCCAAATCTAGAGTAACTTTATCAATGTTTTCAATATTCTAGTGATATTGATGTAATTGTCTTGTGTGAATTCAAGACATTTTCCTCATTCTTTTTAAATAACAGGATTCAGGACATGTGTTGTTTTAAAATCACATGATTTAATTATTGATATTACAAATTGCTTATTTCTATCTTAAATAGGGTAGATAAAAGAATAATTATGTATTAGTTTTACATATTCAAATTACCATATGTATAATATAGTTAAAAAAGTAGTTATTGAATAATTGTAGGTATTATTTAAATTTTGTGCCTGCTCTGACTGGCTGGTGCTAGCTACAATACTTGTAAAGTTATTTAATTTTGTGTACTATTCCTTGATCTAAACCTTATTGGTAATGATTTTGGTGCCGAAAGGCTAGAATTTTCAATTAGTTGTTTGTTTTCTTACGGTAATTGTATGCTGAAACTGACAATGTGTTGCAGATTCATCACAGCTGAGTAGTGGAGTTGTATCGTCCACTCAGGATGATATCAGTTCTGGAACCAGTACAAAAAGGCCATATCTTGAAGATAGTCAGGACAACGAGGCACCAGACGATGATGTATCAAAGAGGAAAAAAAGGAAAGAAAATGAAGAAAAAGAACCAATGGCTAAACCTCCTCCTGTAGCAAGAGGCAGTATTGGACGGTATGTGCAGTAGTCAATGATTTAAAGAAAAGAAACAAAACATTATAATGTTTAGATAGAATTCTCACATGCCTATAGGCTATAGTAACAAGGTTTATGCATTTGTAAAGGGCTATATCTGATGTACCACTCATAGTCTTAAATTTTAATATTTTTTTTTCAGTTAAAAATTGTAGTGTAATTTAAGCATTTCTGAGAAGTCATTATTCCATTCCATTACATATTTTATTTATGAAATACGTTTTTGAAGTTGTTAGGTTTATATATTTCACTTATTAAATATAAACAGTTTTGAATATTCTAAAATGTCACTAGGATTTCAATGTGCCTCAAAAGCATAAAAAATAATTTGTATTCTTTTAACAATCCTATATTGATTTACTTATAAAACATGAAACACAAACATAACTACTCTTGTCCATTATATAATAGTAATTGTTAATTTTAAACTCAGATGTGTATGTGAGATGATGTGAGTCTTGTAAGTATTACATATTATTTTCCAAACTGCACGCTTGCAACTGAAAATTTACTTCCGACTTGGACAATATGGCGGCAGGAATAGTAAATATTCATAAACAGAACTCTGACTGCAAATGACATTTACTGTGTAAAATTCAATTCCTTATGCAGTCATTTTCAAACCACCCTAACAGAATCCTAACTGGTAGCAAGCCTCCGGGACCGGCTAGTAAGACGGGAGCATCACCAGTAGGCAAAAGTGGAGCATCACACAGTTCTACAAAAGGAAGCACAGGGGGATCATTCTCAGGAAAAAATCTACAGGCGCAGGGGAAGGGAGGTGGAACAGGAACAAAATCAAGTGCTCAAAGTACTCATCAGGTAAAACTAATAGAAGAAATATATGTCGGTGCTTATTCTTTATATGACTCAGATTTACAGATAAAAAAGTATTATAGTTGAATGTTCACAAGAAATTAGTTTATAGAATTCTTTTATCTCATGTATTGAGAGATGATTTACTATAAATGAGTAGAGATGGGGGCAAAATACCTTTCCTAAACTGTTAACTGATTTACTAATTGCTTTCAGATCCTCACTGAACTAAATGAATACATCCTATTATTAATATTAATATTCAAAATGCTGAAGTTTGTAAGGATGAATGAATGTTTTTACTCTCACCCAAAAACTACTTGGCGGATTTTCATTAAACTTTGCAGTAATATAGTTTATACACTAAAATAACACATAGACCACAATTTATAAGAAGGTCCATGGGGTAAAGCCATGAGTGAAAGCTAGTCTTAATATTCATACAGACCATATTAATACATAAAGTAAGTTATAACTTTGACTATTTGTGTCCATGTATAGGAACTTAAAAGAATACAGTGTTCAGAATTATTGATTTGACAATGATAACACAGTGAGACAGTATCATAGTGTCGTTAGTACTAAGAATTATTTTGAGTAAGATAGGTAGATGATGTTTATTGTCCCAAGTGCTAAAGTTTACTTTAGTTTTAGTTTATTGTGAAATTTAGTTTTATGTAGCAATGCTTTTTACAAAACGACATTTGTTAAACAATATTTATAGGGTAAATCTGGTAGCACCAAAGGATCTTCTGGTTCCCAAATAAGTAAGCAAGATCGGAAAAGTCCAGTTGCAAGTCCTAAACCAAACCAAGCTAAAGATAGCAATGATGGGGATTCAGAAGAACAGAAAAGTCAAGAGTCCACAGCTCCGAAGGTTCCACCACTGAAGATAGTCATACCGGGCGGAGCAAGTGGTTCTGGGAGTAGAATCGAACAGGAAGGCGATGGTAAGTACAATCACAAATGTTTGCATGTACGTAGTGGTAATTCTGATTGCACAAATTTAACAATCTTATTTAATGCTTTTAAATTGCAGTTTTAATTTTATAAATGATAAAAGTAACAAACTTTTCTGAAATATATTCTAGTTTTTTTATCTTCTAATGATAAACTCTTACAAAACCACTATATTTTAGTATAATTTAGTCTATTGCAACACAATAGAATTACCACAATTGTTAATTGTAACTTGTCTGAATTCAATTCTCACTATGTCTTACGCATATTATTAGAGAAAAAGACAAGTTTAAAATGACGTGAGGAAATAGTGGGAATTTGTCGCACGATAACTCTGCAATGTACTAAAAATAGTCAAAACTACTTACGATTTTAATAAAAATTAAATTAAAAATATATATTGAATATAGCGACGAATTTTCCAATTGATCCAGGCTTGATGCTAACAAGATAGGATTTAAAGTTTGCCAAAAATAAAACTGCAAATGCATATCTGAATTCATTAATGGTATTGCTAGTATTGAAGATGTAAGTTCTCTTTTTATAAAACGGAAAAGTAAAGAAGAATAATAACGAAAAGATAAAAGTCTTAGCTACCATCACAGTGTTAAAAGTATCATGAAAAAGTATCAAGAAATCCGTCAACTAGTTTGCCTTCCAAAATCATAAAAAAAAAGATATGTTTGTACACTGAGCAACATCAGCAGTAGTTAAATTACTCCTAGTTACAGCAAAAACCATCCTACACCGTTAGTGTCAAACCTTTATGTACCTTACCTATACCCTTATGTATGTACCAAAATATGTAACCTTATTTATGAAAACAATATTACAACAAATAAAAGGAATCAATAATTATTTTTTGACTTAATTTTGTTATAAAAATTGTTTTTGTGTGCACTTTTAAGATTTTGTTCAGAGTTATCGTGGGAAAATTTTAGATAGATTATTAGTATGCCTCTGGGTCCTGTTACTATAGGTTGGGGAAAAAGTCCTCGTATTATGTATGTATTGGTTTGTAGTAAAATCTCTTGGTTTAGTGGAAATAAACTAATTTTCTGCCAATTAATCTAGATACTATAAAAAAATTAAGTTGAAAGGTAAATCAAAAAATATTGGTCATGATTAAATCGGTTTTTCTGACGAGAAAACTTAAGTATATTTATTGAATATTGTTAACTTGAAAGATGTATCATAAAAAGCTGTCAAGTGGGAGTCAGACTCTCCCATGAAGGGTTCCGTAGCAGCAATCTTTACAAAAGTTCTGTCAGTACATTTCAGGTATACTTTAAAATGGATGCAGTCCATCTTTCTTTAGCAATTTGCGTGAATTTATAATATCAAAGACATTATATGTATTATAAAGCTTATGCTAAACGCTTGCGCTATACAGAGCCATCTTTTGGTAGTAAAGCACAACTCTTAAGTGTTGATGTTACAGTACCTATTAGAAAAACCTACTTACTAGATCTCGTTCAAACCAATTTTGGGTGGAAGTGTACATGGTAATGTACTTCATATAATATTATATTTTGTAGTTTTATCGGATTAGAATTTACAGGATTGGGGACCTATTTTACAGCTTTAGAAGTGTCTGTCGCGCAAATAATAAATTTTTGAAGACCTTTCCGTAGATATCACACACTAATGAATTTGATGAAAAAAAAATTTGTTTTAGTTCTAAGTAAGGGGAGCTCCCAAAATGTATTACTATTTTTATAATTTTGTGTAAAAATCTTATTGCGATCACCAAGTTTCAACAGCATAGCTCTTATAGTTTCGGAAAAAAGTGGCTGTGACATACGGACGGACATGACGATTCGATAAGGATTCCGTTTTTTTCCTTTGGCTACGGAACTCTAAAAAGGGGCTCAATGGCCCACTAACTGACAGACTGAATGACGTATCTATAAAGGGTTTCGTTTTTTATTTAGCTTTTGGCTACGGAACCTTAAAAAGGAGCTTTGCAAACTATCCAAAAATAAATTAGTATTTGTATGGACCTAATGCTATAGTATATTGTGTAATGTTACTATAAATATAATTATTTTAATTAATTAGTTTTAAGCCGGATAGATTGGATGACATTTCTGAAAAAAGTATTGTCGTGTAAATAGCAACATCCGAATCTCAATTAACTGAGTACTAGTTTTGATCCGTATGTAAAAAATTAGTTACACAAAAAAGGATAACGTCTGGACGCTCACGAACTCATTGAAAGAAACAAATATTATTAACTTATCAGTCTTTGTATCCACGTATCAGTCTTTGTATCTAGGAAGTTATCATGAAAAATGGATTGTTAACGACAAAATATTGCGTAAAAATAACCACACATACACCAGCGCGAATGCAGCAAAATTAATCGATAGAACCGCCACGCTCGACGAGTTATTATGTTTTCGGCTACATAAAAATTAAAAGCGTTTGCTTTGAAAATTGACAATGTATCCTCCTTATCTTTCCACTTATTAAGATTTCTTCTAAGTTCGCGGTGTTTAGTTGAACACCATATAATTCATGCTAATAAAAAAAATCAAATTTGTCTTTATGCTTTGTATAGTGCTATTAACTTAAGTAGTCAAAATTGGAGGAACTAAACCTCTTCATGAATTCATTTCGCTGTCAGTTTCTGAAGTGCGATCATCGAAAATGAAATTCGTAATTATTATTCGATTAGGGACCTACATAGCTAGTTGTTCATAAATTTGAATTGAGCTCTATGTTATGCTGATAAATATAATTATTTCCTCAACTGCATGTTTTTGCTATCGCTGTTAAAATAAATAATTAAATCCTGGTAAAATACTCAATCAGCAAGGCTAAACGATACACTATTGACGCTGATTACCGAATATACCTGACATATACATAAAAAATACTAGCAAAGTTGCATATTGCAGAGTTTATAATTGCACTTTAAAATGTATATTATACTAGCGGCCCGCCCCGCCTTCGCACGGTTATGAAATATACATATAAACCTTCCTCTTCAATCGCATTATCTGTTTAAAAAAAACGCATCAAAATCTGTTGCATAGTTTTAAAGATTTAAACATATAGAGGAATATAATACATAGAGGAAGCGACTTTGTTTTATACTATGTGGTGATAATATATATATTGTTTTTTTATAATTATAATAGTTAATTTTGTATGCACTTGATTAGTTTTAAGATATAAAAAAACTTGCATAAATGTCACTCCCATCTTTGAAGTAAAATCTTGATGTAGATTAGTATCATATTTAACAAAATGTTTTGAATATTTGATTAGAAATATTTGCCATGAGTCGTGTGCACAACAAAACTTGTTCCGCTTGTCGTATCTTTTGAATGAGAATAATGTAATTAAATAGATGTAAAATTAAATTCGAAGGCAAAATTTCGAATAATCAAATACGAAGGCACTTATTCCCTGACCTATAAAGTAATCATGCGTAACTTAATCAATATGCTTGGGCCGCGATTCAAAACGCGTCTCAAGTTGGGTCGAAGCCTCAAAACAGTTCGCGGATCAGACTAATCCCCATTTTATTTTAACTATAGATGTATCGTTTAAGATAATATAGACTGATTGATCGAATCATTCGTCGAGGAAACAAATAATTCACTCCAGAAAACGAATTCGTTGGAAAGGCAATGCTAAAACAACTTTTTGACTTCTATTTTGCACTTGTGGCGCGTCACCTTTTTGTAAATATGTATATACAAATAAATATAGCCGCGAACAGCTTCACACCTGTTTTGTTATTGTAGTTGGGTCATTAGCCGTGGCTCAAGCATTTTTTATGTGCATAATCAAATCAGGGGGGTGATTATGTATCTCAGTTGCCAGCTCAAACTGCAAAAGTGTACATCCAATGACGTCATTTGTGTTTGCTGTCTCTACTGTATTTCTGTTGGTCACTTGAGATAGCTAATATAAAACACGTCATTTGACAGCTATTTGATGTACACTTTTCCATTTTGAGTGGGCAACTGACTTACACAATCAGCCCCCAGAGCCGTTTGAGTTACACATTATTACTAATGACATGATAAAACACGACTGTCTTTACATTAATTTTCAAATTATAAGCAGTATCACTTAGTGTAAAAATTTTAGAAATGTAAATAATTATAGATATAACCATCTAGAAGTAAGAAAGTCTGACATACATGTATGTCAGAACAAATTTAATACATTTAGGCAGTTGTGTAAAAACATATTTAAATCATGAGAATAATAAAAACAATGTCTGATGTCTCTGTCTCTAATGTAAACATCTATTTCACCATACATTATTTTTATATGTTCATGTTGAAGCACTTGCTTTTTTTATAGAAAACAAATGCATGCAAGTTTTCTATAGAAAAACTTGGTCGCAATTATGGAAAACAAATGTTGGCAAATGATGAATTATTGGAAAACCTTTATTGAAGTCCTCGGATAATTGCAACATAAAGTGTTAGCTGTCATTACGATGCCAACTTTGAAGTATATTAAAATTTTAATTTTTTTAAAGATTTTGTCAAAATTTCTTTTTACCTATGTTAGTTTTAATTCCTTTTTAGTTCTTAAATTAACCTCCTCATTACTAACAAAGACTAAAATAATCCAAGGTTTAAATAGACATTATAGTCCTCATAACATTGGGTATTCAAACTACAATGTCAACTTCATTGGAGTACTTTTGTCTATGTTTTTAATAAGATGGTGCTCCATCTTTGCGTAAGCAAAAAGCGTTGGTGTTTTGCATGCTATATTCAGTGCTTAATTTGATTAAAAAAGTTCTTAATTTAAATGAACAATCTGTCTATAAGGCCAATATCAATGACCATTTTCTCCGCTCTGACCACAATCTTACTTTTCATCTGCCTCTCTGTCATACAGATTATCCTTACAAATTGTTTTCTTTACAAGTCATAATACATTAAATTACACTTCATAGTGTATGGTCATCAGGGTCCCATGAAACTTTCTTTAAGTAACTGTATTTATGTATGTCAGTTTTGTATTTATAGTATGTATACTATGTATATGTATAGCTATATGTACAGTCAGCCTAGTTGTTCTAGTCCTACAATGACTCTTCCGCATCGCCATTTTTTTGTCAGTACTCAACATCAACATTTTAGTGTTTTAACTTCTTACATAAGAGGATTAAAATATCAGCTTTAGTGAGACAATGTTGCCACACTAAAGCCGACATTTTAATATCTTTCATGTGTCCTACTTGCAGGCTAGCTTGTTCGACTTCATATCTGTTATACACTAGCTTTTGTCTGTTATATCACAATCGTTAGCCCAAAGACAAAATGTGATGATTACTTCGAAATCGATAAAGTTACACTTATATGTTTGTCTCCTGTTTTACCTCCTTGTGGGTATAATATATACTTGATGCCCAGTTTTAGAGAAGCCCAGTCAGTAGTAGTATTGATGAGTCAGTCCCCCTTTCCATTTATTCACAGTATATTGTGTATATTATATGTCTTATCTTGTAGGTGCTACTGTATATTTTGTGTGTTATACACATGTACTATAAATATGTATAGTTGTATATGTATGTTTATAAATATTTATTCAACCTTCATTCACAACACATACACCATCAGACCATCTCAAACTATATCTTTTCAAATTTTTTTTGAAACAAAACGTTTTATGTATTTTTGACCTTATTTTCTGTGTCATAGTTTAATATTTGTTGATTCTCTCCTTAAGAAACTAGCTATTTGCTAGAGCTACCCCCAAATTGATGTATCCTTATAATGTACTTGATTTGTACCAGGTAGTACTGGACAGAGAAGGCGTGGAAAACGCAGACGAAGTGGAAATCTTCCATACATTGTTTCTCGCACAAGTATTGCTATTCTTACCTTATATTGATGTTTTCCTAACTCAATAAACCTTAAATCCTTCCCACATTACCCAAAATTTTTGTACATTGACAGGTAAATCTTATATACCATAATTGTTGTTAAATGTACAAGGAAATGGACATTAAATATTTATGTAAGTAAAATATTCAAAGTCAAAATTATACAGAATTAAATTTTCGTCTTCATAAACATATACAATTTTTGTGTGTGGGACCTTCAGTAATAATTTCGTTATTAATGTTTCAAGACATCAAACTAAAAGGACTTAGGTAACATTATGTCATATATTTTCTATTGTTTACCATTTATGATAGATTTATTGTCTGTCTTAGAATGGTACATAAAAATGAACAAAGAAATTACTTACAAGGAATTTCTTTGTGATTGAGATTTTGAAAAAACCGTTGATACATTTACTGCCATTATACGTTGAGTATATATAATAGTGTCCTCCTATTCAATAAATTCACAAAAACAAAATTATTATAACTTCTTTCTCTTAAAAAATGTGCATACATTTTTGATATACTGACAGGCAAATTTTATTTAATGAATGTACAATTGGCATGTTTAAAATGTTTATAATTGTGAATAATGTTGAGTAGGAAAAATACGTTAAGGTGGCACCTTGCCCATATAAAAAACGATGCATGTTATCACCATCTCTAAATACTTTTAGCCACTTAACGTGACTGTGTGGAATTAACTAAAATCAAATTTCCCAGAATTCACTCTGATATTATAAATGTGATAATGTGTTTGTATATATTTTTGTTTTTACCTGGAATACACGACTTACGTCGGCAATGCGAATTTTGGTTCATAAGGATGTTCACTATCTACCTTACCTAGGAGGTAAGTAGATCACTAAGAACTGTCAATTTTTCCTCGGTATATCAACTAGATATGTGGTAGAACAAAAACGATGACGAAGCTTCGCACACCTTCTAGTGACAGATAAATCGAAATTAAACTTTTGCTGACAAATTTTTGATTTCGATTTTATAAAAATGAGAGTGCTTCGTTTTTTGTATGATCAATGTACTTCCTTAATTCAATGTGTTTCTTGACTTGGGTGGAGAAGTGATTAACTTTCAAATGTCCATGGCCAATAGTTACAGAATAGGATAGTCGTTAATTTTACGCAAATGCTTGAGGCTTAAGATCGCAGCTTCATGTTGGCAAGTTTTGATGTCTACAGGCAACACTCGTGCCATCAGAAATTTAGCCTGTTTGTTTGTCTTTTATATTATTATACTAAAAAGAAGTATTATATGTACTTGTTGTTTACTATATGTCTATGGACGCAGCTCCATGGAGCAAGCTTGTCTGCATGTTAGTTAAACTTCAGTGATTTATTAAATTTCACTGGAATAATTACACAAATCATAATCAACCCCGAATGCTGGTGATAAATATTAAAAAAAACATGTACGAGGGTGTATTGAAAAGTATTCGTCCTAACCAAGAAAATCAACACATACTAAATTAGTTATATTTCTATTTTTCGACATGATCACCATCAGGTTCGGTGCACTTTTACCGTCTCCTATTTAAAGCGTTTAATACTGTTTATCAACCTTTGATAAAAAGTAATTCTTCTTTAGGGTCAAAGAATGCGTCTGCCGTTGTTTTGACCTCGTCGTTTGTCGAAAATCTTCGACCTGTCAACTGCTTTTTTATGTTAGGGAATAGAAAGAAGTATGACAGTGTCAGATCAGCCGAATAAGGCGCATGTGGTAATAGGTCAAAGCGACAACTGTAAACTAAATGGATCTGTGTTAGGCCGAATACTTTTCAATCCATCCTAGTAAATGATAACCTATCAATAATACAGAAAGAAGAAACAATTTATTTGTCGGATAGGAGTATTTTCTGTACATTAACTTCGACCACTTACTAATACCTACTAAACAAATGAACAATTATCCCCAAAATTAAAAAAAGAACATGTTAATTAAACACAACAAAAAACATTTTATTTTATGGGATAAGAGTATTAACTGTGCAATAACTTGCTTAGATAGGTATCAACACTTTCTTATTTCCTAATATACAAATCAATAAATAACCCAGATAAAATATAGAATAAAATATAGTATAAAATATAGAATAAATAAAAGTAGGAACCCGTCGATAATAATACAAAAATGAAAACAATATACTTGTTTGATAGGAGTATTTACTGTGCAGTAACTTGCTCAGACAGGTACCACAAATTTCCTTTTTTCCTATTATTGTGAACAATTAATTAACCCCGAGTCGGGTTATAAGAACAATGGATAATAGGGTACACACAATCTGACCTCACAATCTAGTGTAAAACCTTATGCCTATACGAGTGTCTGCAAATAATATTGATTTCTATTCGTAAGCCTTTAATAAAACACCCTTATTTAGAAATAGTACACCATTTTAATATGTATTGGTCTAAAAGAGTGTAGTATTGATCATAAATAAAGCATTTTATTTTCACTTACAGAACGTATTCAATAAAAATAATCAAACATACTTGGATAACTACCATTGCTTGTGGCTAGTAATTTCCAATGTTCCAGCCTAGTTAATATTATTGTAGCTGACTAAAGCTTACACAAGAAGTTTAACATCCCATTTTTAGCCCCCACTTTTACAATCTTGGATGTCTGTCTGATGAAGTATTTCCTACACTTAGAGAATTTGTCTGCTTGTGCCTTTTAGCCTCTAATTTCAGAAAGAATAATATCAAAATACTGACCGTGGGTTTTACAATCACCTATCGTATTTACTATTTACACCTCTCATCTTGTGTGATATAATATGTAATGGATGCTAAATATTACTTGTCTATTGAGCTGCGTCCATATCAAACATTTAAATTTGTTTATATTTTCATGTGAATGGGGATTTATTTGATATTTTCGGGGGCTTACCATGTCACAATAAACCAGTATTATTTCAATATTGCAAACTTCAGAAATCGTTGTTTTGCATTATCAATCATTATTGAAATTGTACTGTTTTAAGAGGCCTGCGGACGCTTACTGAAAATTGACTTTGCTAGTGGGTAAACTACTTACTCATTGTAAAGTTGATAACTATTTTTAAATATGCGGATAAGCGGTCATGAAGGCCGGGATTGTAACTATTAATATTTTCGTCAGAAGATAATGGAAATTTAAATTTATTAACTAATTGGCGTTTCTTCAACAATATCAAAATTTGAGAATGAAAGCTAGATGTATATCTAAATTGTGTTATTTTTTTAAATTATCAGGATAAATTTATTATTATCGTATTTTTAGAGACAACTTTATCCTAATAATTTAAATTCAATTGGCTTACATTTTATTTTGTTTTAGCATTTTGTAGAAAACAAATATAGTGATATTTTTTAATTCGAAAATTAGCACAATTAAAGCAAGTAGTATTAAGATTATAAAGCATTCTAGTATCACATTTAAATTAAGAATACTCTGTCCGCCGCCCCCTTAGACATCATGGTATATGGGCATGTATGTCCTTAAAAATCTTAATTTGCCTTCTTAAAACTTAACTGGCTCGTTAGTATACCATTCCTAATGTAATATTCTAGATCTTATCATATTTATGATTTACTAGGTGGAACTGGACAGAGAGGAAGTGGAAAGGGCAGAGGCAGCGTGTCAACTCTTCCATATGTTATCCCATGCACAAGTACTGACACAGGTCAAACATCGGACAGTTCCGATGGGAACTCCGATGATAAAAGACCTGGTGAAGGGGGAAAGGTAATTGTTACGTTTATATTGTTGAGTTTATATTTACTTCACTAATTCCAAACTAAGTATAGGTATGGCTAAGGGCACTTTCTCTATTTTAAAATTTTATTAAAGCTACCTAACAGCTTCTAAAATGTTGTGAAACAAATAAGGATGAAAATGATGTGTGCTTATCCTTAAATTAAAAATATTGAATAACCCCCAAAAAAAAGTGTAATGTAGCCAAGAAGCATCTCGCTAAAGTTGGATTTCAAACAAAATCCTCATCGAATTCCGTCCATCCGCTCAAAAGTTACGATGCCACGTCGTCGGATCATGACAAAATTAATATCAGATCATCTCGAAATCATGACCTACCATTTTAAAAAAATAATCATCAAAAATGTTTATTATTGGAAGTGAAAGTTTAACAAATTTACAAAAATAAAATAAAAAACACCATTCGAATTGAGAACCGTTTTTCTTGGAATCTGCTAAAAACTAACCCTGGGCTTATACGCTAAAACTAAGTCTGCGTCGTCGTTCGCGTATTAGTTATTTAGTTCTCTCTAGAAAATCGATACAATTTTCGGAATGAAATGAAATTGAAGAGGAGTAGTTTCTGGTATTTTGACACAGCCATATTCCTAAAGTAATAAAGTAGGCAAAGACGACATTAAGTCTCGCAATGCGATAGGTTGAAAGCCTATCGCCAACCGGACACATGTCCAATCCCAGGCAATGTTGTTTTTATTAGAATTACAAAATTGCTAACATTTTATTTTTTGTGCCTGACCCAAAGACTAAAACTGGGGCCTCATGAAATCAAGTTAATTACTGACCTCTAAACCACAGAATCGATGATGATATTATTAAGTAGTTTCTGAGGTTTAAACTAACACATAATTGCAAAAGTTCTATTCTCCTCGAGCTCTGTGACTTAGGCGGTTGTATCGGGTGTTTTAATACATTTTTGAGATACACAGACTGGTCAACGGGTACTTCGTTCTCATCGAACAACTGACAACGACAAGGAGAAGGACAAAGAGAGAACATCACCACAAACAGGATCTGGGTCGTCGAATCAAGCTTTGAATTCCAATAAGAGTCCACAGCCAGTGAGTTTAAATTTTACAAGATTTATTGGTCCTGCCTGGTTTGATTAAGAGTTGCAACTTCCAATTCTTTTTTTGCTTAATTACTCAGTGCAATGTGTCCCTTGCGGAGTAGGCAGAGTGCCAAGTCCTACAAATCTGTCCTACCTTCCTCCATTTAAAAAAAAGGCTAGACACCAGCTTTAAATGAAATCCGAGCGATTTTGTTGTGGAAAGTGAACATTCTCCCCAGGCTTTTCTTTGTAAAACTATTCTTCTATCCACAAGACAGCCTACTATGCATACACTGTCTCATTTTTACACTGACACTTTCTTCCAACCACACTCTCTCTAATCTCACTGTTGCTAATGCGGTCAGTAAGGGTAACACCACAGATTTTACATATTACTCTCATTTTATTACATTTGATCACATTATTTTGTGCTTAATGTGTTTCTGTTTTGTGTTTCTTTGTAAAAAAATATTACTCTTCTACAGGGTCAAGATGGCGATCACGGACCGTCAACATCGTCAGGCTCAGGAAGAAATGAATCAGGTTATTATCTAAAATATTTTTAACTACCCTTAAAAACAATGGTACGAATTGATTAAATGATCTTCAACCATTTCCTTACCACATGCAGTCGAATAGACTGCAAGGCTTGGCGCTTTAACGGTAATGCATAGGACTATAGTCTATAGTATAGAATATAGTATGGTTTAAATGAACTTAATGTTGATTATGTGCACCAATAACAATTCATAACGTTTTTTCTGGTCTTTGTTAAAAAAAAAGTATAGAAGACCAAGAATTTTGAATCTGTATTGGAGGCCTATATTTTTCTATACGATTTTGATATCCATAAATCTGTTTGCAGGGACAGGAGCGTCAGTGGAGTTGCACCCCAGGAAGCGTAAAATCAAGGCGTCTAAAGACAGCCATTCGCGCGAACCCTCCAAGAGCGATCAAACACCGGACAGCACGACGCTGTCACACAATATCACACACTCCAATCCCTACCAGATGTACATCCATATACGGAAGCAGGTAATGTCCTCTAATGAAAAATATCTTAGCGTCTTCCTGCTCGTGCCCTGGTAGTGGCTCTGCCTACCGCTTCGGGGATACGAGCGTGAAGATAAATGTAGAAATATTGTAAAATGGTGATGTCATTTTTCGACTATTTGTTTGGTTTATAGCACTGTTTCCCAAACTTCAATCAAATCAAACAAGTGGTACTTGTGCGCGTCGACACTTGTATACTACCACCGGATTGGAATCGCGGCCTCACTCTGAGAAGATCAACTTGGTTTTGCTGTATGGGCCGGTTATCATCACACTGTTTTTTGTGATACACTTATTACGTTTCTAATGACCGCCTCGTTAGGCGAGGGGCTAGCGTACACGCCTAACTTTTACCAACTGCGAGGGCTCGGGTTCGTTCGTAGATTGGCACAACTTACAAGAATATTCTTGAATGTTCCAGATCGAACGCCGCCAAAAAGCCCTATTTCCTGTGAAGCCGAAACCGCCGAAGGATTTCAACAAGTATCTTATGAATCGCTGCACGTACACGCTACAAAACAACGTGAACCCCGAACCGCAGGTGGAAATACCGATCAATCTGCCTCAGCAAATGGTCAATGAATTTTTGGCTCATGAGAAAGAAAGGTATGCTTAATACAGTAACTCTATTGTGCATATTATACAAATGATATAATTCTGGCATGGCTTTGGTAGATTTTTGTTATTTTTTCTTTTAATTAAACCTTTGTAGTTTGGTCTAACATTCTGGTGTTAGACTTCACTTTTGAAAAAAGATTTTTTTTAAATTTTCAAACAAAAAAAAACAGCGTTGCCTTGAATGTTCTTCTGCCCGGTTGGTGAATAGACTTGCCACCCATCTCATTGTGGGATTTCGTGTCTTTGGCTAGGCCTCTACCGTTTCAGGAATATGGGCGTAGGGGTCGTAGATTCTTCTTTTTCTTTGAGTGGCTATTTTAATAATTAAGTTACACATTTATGTGTTAAATAGTATTTAATTGTAATTTGTTAATTAGTGGAAGGAATTGGTAAACTTTGGAATAGAATATTAAGTTAAAAACCATAATAGATCATTGTCATTATTGTAAAAGATAATCACAAAATTAAAAAAAAGACATCGACAATACTTACCCATAATGTAGCTAATAACCATCTCAATTACTTTAATTTTAAAACAAAAGAAACTCCATCAAAATGGATCCATTAGTTTAGGACATAGATGTGTCAAACTTATAACAATTGTAACAATTAAACATCCGTTTTAGGTTTAAAATATTTATCTTGTTAATTTCAAACCCTGATATTGATAAAAGATTCTCACTATATTAATCGACCCTACTCTGCACAGGACCAGACTGCGTATCCAGCATTTGGTGGAGAAGGAGAAACTGGTTTTAGCTGTGGAGCAGGAGATTCTACGTGTGCACGGACGTGCTGAAAGGGCTGTCGCTAATCAAGTGAGTAATTTGCTAATCTCAAAGAACCTAACAATTAACGGCCGATTAACATATCAAAGATAAGGGATAGTGTACTTTAGATCAATTGCCGGGCAACCATTGTTATTAAGCGACTCGAAAAAAGGTGGAGGTTCTCAATTTGACTAAGTTTTTTTATGTTACGTGATTATATCAATGTTGAAGTCGTCAAAATAAATCGAAAACTATATTTATTGGCCACAAATGTAATGGTTAACGTGTTATATGTCCGGATTTTGTTTACTATTTTCGTCGATTAAATCCTAAAACCAAAATATAATTCGATTTGTTATTAAATAAATTGGTGTTATTTTTCCAATAGCAAACAACAACAACAATACAAACTCAAAGAATTAACTGTTAAGAAAATAATAAGTTAAAGCTACGGTGAATACAGTATTGTATAAAAATTGCCATAGCATGGAATAACTGTTACTAAACGTACAACTAAATCAAGATATTTAAAATAAAGCCATGTTAGTAACACTATTAACAATTCAATAACTGCTGAGCTGATTTGTTTGAAAATTGATGAGAAGGTGGCTTATGATACTGTTCATCCCGTTCTACTTGAGAGGAACTCAACGGTTGGAATGAAGTTCGCAGGAACAGCTAGTTGTTGACATAGTAACAAATTATACAATGCTTCAAAAAATGACGCAAATAAAAAACAGCTTTGCAAGTTAGCACCTATCCTATTACTAGTCTAAGTAGTAATGCCTTCCTAATGCTGCTGCTTTAACAATTCTTTACAAAATTTAGCCTTTTTTTATCAACGCACGACTATCGACCTTGGTGTCTACAGATTGCATCTTACTGTTTGTTTCTAATACGATATGAATACTTATGTTATTGTTATAGGCCCTACCATTTTCTGTGTGCACAATACTCCGTGACAAGGAAGTTTACAACGTGCTGGCCCCTGACCAGGAGGAGAAACGGAACGCGCAGAGGTCTCGGTGTAACGGTCGACAGATTAACTCGTGGTTACAGGAGGTTGATGATAAGTGGGAAAAAATTAAGGTAAATATAATATATGTGACGACGGTATTGATAAATTCATCCTAGAATTTCTTTTTGTTTAAATACAGCTCTATTGCTGAGGAGATTTCTTAAATTAAAAATTTTATTTTTAATTTTAGTAATTTAAATAAAAAAAAAAACAGTAATAAAAAAATAATATTCTTAAAATTACAAAAAGTCAACACTCTTCAAAACATTCAAGTAATGTAACTAGGAAACATCTCGATTATATAAGAATAAGGAATTTGTGTTTGAAAGCTGACGTAGCTTTCAAACAAAAAATTCCTTATTAAAATCCGTTCAAAGGTTACGATGCCACAAACAGACACACCAACACTTCAACTTGTTCGTTTGAAGTCCTTTGTTTTTTGTCGGAGTTTAAAACTAGTGTCATCGTTGTACGGTTATTAGAAATAAATGTGACCATGTTTATTTCTTTTGTATATCATATGTATTTATCAAAATCGGCTCAGTATTCCAATGATTAAAGTTTGAAAATTTGCTTTCTTGTCTATATGATTTACGTTTGTTTTGAATACGTATAATAATTGTGATTGCAGGAAGGTATGCTACGACGGCAACACACGGAAGCGGAAACCCTGCACGCGGTGCAAATGATGGGGTGGGAGTGGAAGCTCAAGGAATTGGGGATATGCGATTATAAAACAACACCGAAGATAGATCCGACACACGTACCACAGATACACGTGTCGAATTTTGACTTGCCCGCTTGAATTTTAAGTTCATATTGCCTGGGTTTAATGTAAGGCTGGTACTGATGTGCCAGTGATACTCGACTCTCCTTTCCACCAAGCCTGCCACACACAAGGAGTTGAAGGGCCCGTATACGTAGACTTCTAATGTACGAGTCGGATTTGTGGAGAATTGTCCAAAGTCGACGGAACGAGATGGTCGCCCTAGTGCAACGGGTAGATAACTAAAATAATATATGTTTATACCTTCACGCCAAGTCTCTTATGAGGTAGGCTGAGAGTATCGATATATAATATACAATTACTATATACTGACAGCCCGTCCCTGCTTCTCACAACTAGACGAAGTTCCAGGTTATTATACATAAAAATCTTTCTTTATCAAAGAACCACGCATTAATATCTGTTGCGTAGTTTTAAAAATTTAAGCATAAATAGGGACAAACAGCAAAAGGCGACTGTCAGAATTCGCGACCATCGTTTTGTTCTGGAGGCGGCATTGGACAAAACGAATTTTTAATCGATTTTATACATCTTGAAGTATATGTTTATTTTTCGTCGACTGTTCTCTTAAATAGTCTATCTTATACGGGCAGTGTACCTTAATCAGTTCAGCCTGGCTGGATTTATAAAATAGCATCTTTCTAACAGAACCATAAAACTTAAAACTTCTTAATAATAGCCATATGTTACCCATCTTCAAGTAATACAACCTAAAATCTAACACTAAAATTTACTGATCTATACTATGCCATGCATTAGTTCAGTTCTATTTTAATTAATTAAAAAGTTTTGTGATAGTCCTACGTTATTATGGACACATTCAATGTCATTCATAATTTCATTGTCGATTCCTTGATACAATTTTTTAAAATGTTTAAGTTCTATACTCAAAAGATGAGATTTTCTCTAAAAATAATCTATCCCTAGCATGAGAAAAGTGCCAAATTTTAAATATCTTAGACAAGCCTAATTGTGGAAGACAAGTTGAAAAACCATATGCAATTGTGAATAAAATTTGCAGGAAGGGCACTTTTGACTGTTTTGCGAAAGGTAATAATTTAGGCACTCTATAAACAGATTATTTTTTAGCAATAATCAAGAAAACATCGTCTATTTTGAAAGATCAATGCCAAAATCAAAATGGATTTGCTCTTTCATCAGTATTTTCCATGTCAGGTAGAACTGAAGGTAAGGCTCCTCATGTGTGGTGGTCTTAAATCTTAACTCTAACGTTATAACATCATTGGTAATGCGAATCAAGCGGAGCTACAAAATTGGATTATGATAACTAAATTTCTTGACTTTGCCGTCGAAACCTCTCTGAAGTTCTCCCGCGCCTCGCTTTTCGGTGACGGGTGACTCTTCACTTTTGTTTTATCATATAACTTTATAAGCTGACGATCGACAAATGAAAACACGGTTTTGTTAATTACGCCATCTATGTTGTCGCACACCTAGTTTAAAAAGTGACACAACTCGAAATTCATCAAAAAATTACTATTATATTTAAAAAAGTGACAACTCCAAATTCATTCAAAATTTACTATAATAATGACTTGTTGATATTGCTATTTTTTGAGAAACCAGTAACTAAATAAATATCTTCATTCAACTGTATGTCAATCCATATGAGAATATTATTGATATAAAATTGTATTTTTTCTGTTTCTGGAAAATTGTACATTTTGAGTTGTTATTTGGTATTCGGTAGCAACACACGGGTCAAATATACACATATTTTAAATTTTGATTTTACTACACTAACATGTTTTTGTTTTGACATATATGTAAAAGTTACACTAGTGTCTACAGATTATCACCAAGTGGACGAACGATGAAAAGTATAATTCCAAGGGCGCCCCCGTTGTACGTATAATATATAAGGTGACATATTTCGAATTTGTGGTAAGCTTATAACATTTTAGATACAAGAAACGCGAGTGGTTGCATAGTCCATTGCGTGTGTTACTTAAAACCAGCTCTAGTACCGTTTTAAACTGAGATGTGCGTTTGTCCAAGTCGATCGCCAGCTTCTCAAGAATCAACCCTTACCGAAATGTGAATACATATTTATTAATTAAAATATCCAATTCATATTTTTTATAATCTACCAGAAACCTTTTGCTGCGTTTTTATTGTTGTCGACGTTTTACTAATGACTGTCAAATCTAAAAATCCAATTATGTACTTTATTATAATTGCCGATTTATTGCTGTAAATATTTTATATTATAAAATTTTAAGCTGTACAATTTTAACTTAATTTACATTAAACTATTGGCTTCCAGGACTACATTTGTTTATATTAGATTAGAAAGAAAATCTTTATCTATTCGATTATAATCTTGGCACATAAACCTAATAATTTTAAACCTCTATTATTATTTTAATGATTATGAAATATGGAAATTTACTCTTAATATTATATTTGACATCTGACTGCTGCAATTTTTATTATATAAGAAAAAGTTTAAATTAATCAAATGTCTTCTTTTTTTGTATATAATGTTATTTTTTTAAACCTTTTTAACTATGCTAATGACGAATTTTGCTTTCGCTAAACATTTAATTGGCCTCTTGACCGCTGTTTAATAGAAATATACAAAAATTAATCAACATATTTACTGTCTTTAGAGTTCGTAATCGATTTACTGTTTATTGATTACAATCTTTTATAAAATAAAACTAGCTAATTTAATATTACCTTTTTGATATGTTTTTTATCGGTTAAGTACAAATTTTGCACTCTAGAAATTATATTAAATATAAATTAAGTATTTCTCGAATGCTACAGTAGCGGTCCGGAGGCTTATATAAGGATTTATGTGCGACTGTTGTTTGTATGTAAGGCATGGATATTATAGCTTTCTATGTATGCGCCTCCCTCCTGGCTTTGCACGGATATTATAAGAAAATTTAATTTATTCGGAGAACATATGTGCATGATGATAAAATTCTACAAAATCTATTATGTAATAAATTTATGTTTTTATTACTTAGAGAAGTTTACAATAACTCCGTTAAAAATTAAAATCATGTTTTTCTCATACGAGTTATTAAAAACATTAGAAATAAAGATTATTTTTAAAAGCACATATAAATAGTCCATGCCTGCATTGTATGTATATGTTGAAAATCAATCATGCATCATTTGTTCTAGTAATCATTTTGTTTTATCTTGTGAAATTTGAATATCACATTTTTTACTATCGTATCTAAAATATTCAAAACAATGTAAAAGCTAATGAGTAAAAGCTAGCAGTCCAGATCCTATTTTGCTATAGAATTTTTCCTATGCATATTTATGCGTGTAACCTTAAAGAAACTTTATTTTAGTAAATTTTATTTTCGTAACACTTGAACCTTTGAAAGTCAACACTTTCAACTTGATTTTAATGAACTTTGAATAATCCGTCATTAGAAATCTGCAAAATCCAGAAATATTGTTTATTGCATTCTTTAGTATGTGTCATGCGGGCTAAGCGAATGCTTTTACCTCATAAGTAAAGCGTTTTTGATATGAGAAAGAGTGTTTCCTATACTATTTTCTAGACATTATAGATTATATATATACATATATATATAGATTTTTTCGCGTTTTTTTTGTTAAATATTACATCCTTCAATAACCCTTCTAAAAAGGTGAATTTTTTATAATTTTTAAGTGATAATTTTAGTCTTCTTTAGACAAAGACGAATGGTCATAATGAAGGATAGTCAAGTAAAACATTAAATAAACAAGTAAAATATTATTGCTTGTTTACTATAAAATATAAATTTTGCTTGGAAATACATAATATGAAGCAATAAATAATTGATTTGATTTAAAAAAAAATTTTGGATTTTTACTGCTAGCTGTTTACTCATAATTATTATTGATAATTTATTTGTGAAATACGGGTACTGTTTTCAGTAATGTGTCTTTTACATAACAATTCTGCAAATGTTATTATTCTCAGTTTTAAATTTATACTTTTAATAAGGACCGCTTGCACCAAGGTAGTTGTAATGTTTTTGAATATATTTAGACAAATGTATGACACGTGCAAATACTTTGAACCACAAGTTGAAATTGCAATTGTAGAAAATATAAGATAAAACTTAATTTTTTATGTTTCAAATGGTATTTAAATAAATAAATCATGGATTTTAAACTTTTTTAAAAATTGTATTTTTTTTAAATACGCTTTGCTTTTAAATTTATTTTAAATAATAAATTAGTAATTGTGCAAGCGGTCTTTAGTGTTCTGTGATTTCGAAATTACTCAATAATTCATGATAATTTGTATTATAGCTTTTAATATGTATTAGTTTTATACACTACCTTAAAGTCCAAATACAGATCTCAAATCTAATTGCTGTTTTTTTGTATTCATCCAAGTTAGATTTAAGTATAGATTAATAAAAGTAAATTTTGAAGTAGAACGGATAAGCAAATGGAAAGTCCTGTGATAAAATGCCCAGATTGGTGTTACTACATTACGTGTTCATATTAATAACGTTATTGTGCTAAAATATTCCACTTTCAGATTCACAATGCAGAAATATCACCTTTGTCACACCAAGGTGGTGATTTTGTCCAAAAATATAGACAGTAGAGTAGTCCGCGTCTAGGTAGCAAAAACGAATATTCCAATATGTTGCCACCGCTTTCACTTTCAGCTTCCTGTATAGGTATATTATTAGAGGTCAATGGTATATTATTATACCTTTGCTTTCAGCAGGGGTATAATCTGTGCCTCTTGTTAAAGAGTATTTATATTCTTTGATCTGTGCTTTCAGCTCCCCAAAGAGTAAAGCAACTGGAGTAAAATAACTCCATAAAGGAACAGCTCCCTACCTTTTAGGCAAAGAGGTGCTCATTTAATAAAAAAAATACTGAAAAAACAGGATTTTATGTGAAAAACGTAGTTTAATGTTTTTTAATACTATAACGGCTTTACTATTTTTTTTATTAGTGTATACAAGACGTATAAACAATGCATGTGACAAAATAACGCAAAGTATGTACACGAGCTAAAAGAGGCAACAACGGTCATACAAATTTACACACGCCGAGCGCTCTTTTATTAGGTTAGTATAAGGCTAATAAGGGCAGATATAAATTGTTAATAGATGTTGCTTGCTGCTGCAAAGAAACGTATCTACGTATCTCTTACTAGTCTGTGTGCAAAGAAGATAGAATCAGGTATCAAATCTTCTATTTCCTATCGGTATCGACTTTCTAGTTTTAACCATGTTATGAGTTGCCTGACAGGCAATTATATTCTACTTTGTGGACTAGTACCAACAGTAGTTGTTATTTGAGTTCTTAATCTAAAATAGATTATTTACTATTAGGTGTTTGCCCGCGACTTCGTCAGCGTAGAATAGTAACAATTTTCGTACAAAAAAATTAAACTGATTAAATTTAAATTTATTTTTTTCATAGATGTTCAATGGTGGTAGGCTTTTAATGTTAATTTTTTGTTTAAATCCCTTTAAGTAGTTGTCTCCAAAGATTCATGCAAGGAAATATATTTTATTATCGAACTAAAAAGCGTCATACATTTGTCATAGAACTCTTGGGGCCTCAGATTATCTTGTGTTTGAAGAGCCAAGTCGTTAAAATTGCGGTTGTGTCCTTTTAATCAGTGAATAAATAACGCTTAATAAATAACTTCATAACTTCGCTTTAATAAATAACTTCAGTTCATAATAATCTTCAGTTTAAATAACCTCGCCAGTTGTCAGGAATTTAAAATTTATTGTTCGGCTGACAGGTCCTGTGATATTATTTAAAACTAGCTGTCCCGACGTACCGCGTTCCTCCTGTTCTGTTTGTATAAAAAAAGTTAAATTGTTTTTGTTTCTACTTTCTAGTTTCCTCGAAGTTTTTCTTTTTTCTTATCTTTTAAACCTTCCCTGGATTTCCACAAAGTATTCAAAAAAAATAAGCCAAATCGGTCCAGCTGTTCTCGAGTTTTAGCTAGACTTACGAACAGCAATTATTTTTTATATAGTACTAGCTGTCCCGGCGAACTTCGTTCCACCCGTTCAGTTTGTATGGGAAAAAGTAACATATTGTTTTTCTTAGTTTTCTCGCAAGTTTTTTTCTTTTTTCTTATCTTTTGAACCTTTCCTGGACTTGAACAAATAATTTAAAACCAAAATTAGCGAAATCGGTTCAGCCGTTCTAGAGTTTTATCGAGACTAACGAACAGCAATAGATTTTTATATATATAGATAAGAAGACGATAAGAGAAGATTCCTTATATTACGGATAATTTTTGTAATTCGTTTCCGGCCCCTGCCCTAACATACCGTCAAACTATACTGTCAGAAAGTCTTATAAATCTAGATAACACATGCGCTTTTCCGTCGAATTCTGGAACCACACGAAGAGCCTTAAAACGTCGTCTATAAGTAGACATTGTCTCATTATTAACATTTCTTAAACTGATCACTAATTTCAGGGACGGCGCTAGGGTATGGCGCGGTTGGGCAACCGCCCAGGGCCCCAAGTTGTAGCGGTCCGGGTGTTGGACTTGACTGTATGAGGTCGGGTTCGAATCCCCGGTCGGCCAACAAAATAGGATTTTTCCAATTTTCTAATTTAAAAAATGTTGGTCGGGATTGGAAATGTGCCCGGTTGGCGATAGGCTTGCCACCTATCACATTGTCGGACTTAGTGTCTTCGGCTAGTCGTGGGTGACCTGGTTGTGCCTCTACCTACCTCTTCGGGGATGTGGGCGTGAAGATACTTCTATATATTATTTACCTTGTAGTATGGTTTTGAATAGCATGTAAGGGGCGCCGTATAAATTACGCCCAGGACGCTGATATGATTAAAACCGCTACTGACTAATTTACCCCCTTAGTGACACTTGGTGATCAACAGTCTTCGAGATTCTCAAGGTGCGAGAATGGAAAATTTTGGAAAAAGGAAAACTTATGTGAAACAAGGAGATCAACACAAGAGATAATTCTATATGTACTTACATATGCATATCGCTTTTTACTGCGGTACTTATCGATGTCTTGATATACCGGCTGCAGACTTGTAGATTTTAGATACTTAGGAAAGACTAGACTACCGTTTCGACGCGAACGCGGGGACTTTTTCGATTTTCAAAAAAGGAATCCTTTCGATACTATCCGCATATCCTACCGACTGGCCCAATACCGTAAGTCATAGCCAGAGAACTTAAAAAAAAAACAAATTAAAAACTATATTTAATTACTATAAAATTATTGCATTAAAATAATTTATAATTAATTTCAAAACCTAATGACCTAGCCGAAGTGAGAAGACTGGCCCAATAACATAAGTCACAGCCAGAGAACTCAAAAAAAAAACAAATTTAAAACTATATTTAATTACTATAAAATTATTTTATAACGATAATTTATAATTAATTTCAAAACCTAATTACCAAGCCGAAGTGAGGAGACTGGCCCAATAACATATCTGACAACCGGAGAACTCAAAATAAAAACTATTTAATTAATTAAAAATTATTACATAAATTAAAATAATTTATAATTAATTTCAAAACCTAATGACCTAGCCGAAGTGAGAGATCTAAGTGGCGGCTTCTCCGTCGCTCACGGGGCGCGCTCTTAGTCACGTTGCACGTTGTCCAGTATCCATTACTTTACCCTATGATGTCGAAATCGAAGTTACACGTGCCGAGGGCTATTTGTGGGCATGAGCAAAACTCTCTTTGGCAATGTATGGAACACGATTTAAGTATGTTTAAAAAACATAAACAATTAATTTCTAAAAAGTAAGTACTTTCACGCCCATATCCCCTAAGAGGTAGGCAGAGACACAACCAGGGCACCCACGACTAGCCGAAGACGCTATGTCCCACAATGTGATAGGTGGCAAGTCTATCGCCAACTGGACACACATCTAATCCCGGGCAATATTTTTTTTGTTGGAAAATTGGAAAAACTCAATTTTCTTTTTGTTGCCCGACCCCGAACCTCATGCAGTCAAATTCTGGACCGCTGGACCAAAGAGACGATTTCATTGTTTGTATTAAATAGGCTCTGAAACTACTGGACCTTTTTGAAAAATTCTTTTACCGTGAGAAGCTGATTATTTTCCTGATGAACATAAGCTATATTTTTTTATTAAAAATATTTAATAGATTAGATTTGTTTGTTAAGGTGTAAAAATGATAGCTATGCCTAATATTGTCTTTCATCGGATGCGCTGCGGAAACCATTAATAATAGGAGAAAAAGATGTTCTACAATATTAAAAAACGTAGGTATTTATATCTATAAAAGACTGCGACACCATTATTATAAATACGGAATTACAATTACGGAAATATACTACTTTTATTTATTTATACATTTTAAAAGTTGATAGTAACTAAGTATACTCCAATCTTGATTCTTGTTATTCATACAGTCATTCTAATTCTTATCCAAATAAATGATTTCATATTCGAGTCAGTTTTTATTCCATTGGGTTACTTTTTAAATTATTAAATCAAATTATCCATTCAAAATATTATAACGAAATTAAATTTTTTAATCTTAATAAAATATCTACCTGCCTACACTAGAAAATTATGAGTTGCGGACGCCGCACTGTCGCATCTTAGTTCACGAGTATATTTCACTAACGATCTGGCCCGGCTTCGCTCCGTTAATAGAACTTACATATCCTAATTATGAAGAGTGAAGATTTGAAATTTGTTTTTTTTTATGTAACAGGTTCTGAAACTATGACCAATTCGCAAAAAAATGTTTTTCCACTTTTTTTCATTCCACTAGAAGTCGACAATTATGTCTGAACATATACTTCTTTTTACCACAGGAAAATACTTCATTCCTACCGGAAAACGCGTAATAGGATAACGGGTGGTAAGATTGATCAGTAGGTAGAGCTGATGTCGGTATACCAAGTACTAAACGGCTAAACCGATTAGTTTCAAATTTTACACGTGGATATTTCGATTGTCTCCTGGATGATTTAAAATACTAGGTATTAGTCCCGGCACGTACGGCTACCCGGCTGCATTGTTACAATATCTGTTTATAATAAACAGGAAAGATTTAATTGTTTAGGCTCCAAAACTACTAGACGAATTTGAAAAATTCTTTTACAAATTATCCTTGACATAGGCTAGGTACTATATTTCTAGGAAAACATAGAAATATAACCACCAGTGCAAATCCAGGACGGGCTGTTGTTATATTTCCGTTCTTCCTGGTTCATTTTCAACAACAAATCAACCAACTAAATACGAGTGCCACTACTTGCTTTTTGTACAATCCAAAGATGACATCCCTAGTACGATCGGTGAGTCTAGTTATCAAAATCGAGGGTGGTGAGATGAGATGACATGAGATTAACTTTCTAACCTGTCTATATTTTGTGGTTTTGTGGTCTCAACTTTACATACAGTGGGCATCTTTCCTATGATCTCGCTGTATATAAACCAGCTTCGTATAGGATCGTATAATACTGAAATCTGATAAGTTAGCCAAAAATTTAGCCAATGTATACTGCAGTATGCTATTACGAAATCCATAAGCATCCAAAACAAAGCTACTGTCTTTGTTTTCAATTAGATATAATTATTACAGTTTTTAAAACAAACAGATAAAATATATTTTACTAAAATCTCTTTATTTTAGCTTACAAATAACTAACAGAAAATATGAAATAGCATAAAACATTGATTCAATACTATTTGTTACTACACAACTATACAAAACATACTATGTTAAACCTATATTAAGGGCAGCTTTTTAATAAAGTATCGATGCCACATAACTCCCGTAAATGCTGACAGAAGGTACCACGTAACAAGGTAGGATAAATGCTCATTTCTCAATGTAACTCGCGTTTGATTTGGTAGAGGCCATCCTTCAGGTGGGTCTGGTATACCTTGAGCATCAAGCCACACTGGAGCACAATTGAAATATGCACTCATTTGTTCCAAGTCTCTGAAAATAATAATAGTTTGCTTAGAATTAAGTATGGTCACAAAGAGATATGTCATCATGCACAAAAAAAAGTATACACGTGTTTAAGTAAACACTGTTTATTATTGATTTCAAACCAACTACATTATGTGGCAGCATGTATTCAACGACTGTTTAAATTGTTAGACTAAGAAATCACGGAGCGGTTTTACCCGCGGCCGCGGCGTTTGCGGGCCCGCAGGTTCCGAAGAATGTAGATTATATGCAAAAAGTGAGATCACATTTTGTGGGCTTCATTTTCAAACCTTGTGACTCCAAAATTTACAAAATGTCGATTTTAATTAAATCTAGTAAAAAATATATATTTATCTATCTAGTATGAATATATCATATTTACAACAAACACAAGCAATTATAATATTTTAATGTTAAATAAGTTTGTCTATTTTTTTATTGTTAGTTATTTAATAAAACAGTTTTTTCTTCCTCCTGTAAAATTTTACCAAATGTAAATACGGAGTTTGAAAATTAAGCCAGCGATTTCACGACGCGATTTTCACCCGCAGCGCTTGCGGTTGTTTGCGGTTCCCGCGGCAGCGATCGCCTGCCGATCTGCCTGCCTGCGCGCTCTGCGGTAGCTTGGCGGGCGATCATTTTATACTATTTGTACTGATTATTTAACCGCAACCGCCGGCCGCGCGATAATGAACCGCCAAGTTTGCCGGCGATAATTTCAACCGCGGAGGCTGCGGGACCGCAAAAATAACCCGTCTCGAGAGTTTTGAAATAAAATCGCAAAACAACAGGCGATAATGACCCAATGTCATTCTAAGAAACTTTGTCGGTTATAAAATAAATGAGAGCGCTACGGAAAATCTGTGTGTGTTACGC
>NJDD01001881.1:569184-599077 GCA_002245505.1 Calephelis nemesis
TAGCCGGTAAATTTACACAGTTAGTCTAACACCTCTGCTTCAAGACACTGATGCACCGCCTCGTTGGTCCATTGGCTAGCGTACACGCATACACTTATATAGCGTACACTTACCAACCGCGAGATTTGTGTTCGATTCCCTACGGGGGCCGGCATTTGTGTGATAAACTTTTAGATATCTACGTTTCTGGTGGTATCTATTTAGGTATTTCTATGTAGTTGAATCGTTGACTAACACCCATAACACAAGCATATAATTTGCTTACTTTAAGGTTAGATTTGATTTGTGTAACTTGTCCAGGAACATTTATATTTATCTCTTATCAGGAGAGCCACGTGCTTGTTCGCTATCTAATCTCAAAAAATGTTGCTAATCCGAGTGTGTGGTCGAGTTACCACCTCAAAAAACTCTGCTAAACAAATGTTCACTTTGCGATCTCTTGCGACATCATTTACTTTTGCGAATGTATACTTGCAATGCGAAATTACAATCAAATTATGTAGATAGTGGTTTATCGCTCTTTGGACTCTATAGTCTAGCGGTCCAGGTGTTGGACTTAACTTTATCAATCCCGGGTCGGGTAACAAAAAGAAAATTTAGTTTTCCCAGTTTTGTATTTAAAAAAATGCTCGGGATTGGATGTGTGCTCGGTTGGCGATAGGCATGTCACCTATCATGTGGAACTTAGTGTCTTCGGCTAATCGTGGGTGCAGATCCTTCTTTTAGGGGTTTATCTATTTTTATGTCAAAACCCAATAAGTTTAAGTAGGTAAATTTGAGTATCAAACCGTACTCAAATAAACCTATAGGGGAGTATTAATAACCTATCTAGGATAAGAAATCATGCTATTGTAGATCAGTAGAAAGGTGACAACTGTTATTTTATAATAGTTAATAAAAATATCTTACCAATAAAATTCTAGAAGGCCTAACTTTATCTGTAGATAGGTTATTATTAATGCGTTTTGTGTACAAATACTAAGGGGGCGCTGTCGGTAAAAGTGTAGCACAGCTGCTAGTGTAGCACAATGCGTCTTATTAAGAAACACGGAGTAAAATAGGTACTCCAAAGTTCAACCTGGTATTATTCTTTATTACAAGGTGACACAGTTTATATCAAATTCATTATACTCCCAACTTAGTCCATGTTTATTAATAATACGGTTATGTTTACCACAGATATGCTTAATGTTACTACAGGGCAATGTCCCACACATAATATTTATGGTGTATATGTTACGCCGAAGCTCAGAAGTCCGGTTACAACTGGATCTCGCCGGTTATAAAACCAAATTTAACCTTAAAACTGCCAGTGATTACACTCAGTTAACAATAACCTCTCTGGTCTAGCGAGTGTAGGCAAAGACCTAGGGGGGCAGACCCCCTGGAGTTTTTAAAAAAGTAGTCAAAATAAATCAAACATTCCTATGTCTTTGACTTGACTGGCATAATTGCTTATTTTCGTACTTTTACTACTAAATAGATGTTCCCACGAACTGCGTTCCGCTCGTTCAGTTTGTATGGTAAAAATTAAAATGTCGTTTTTCCCCAGTTTATTCACAATCGAACAGGATATAAAGTATCCTATATCCTTCTCCCAGTTCTAAGCTACCTCCCCACCAATTTTCAGTAATCGGTTTCAGCCGTTCTTAAGTTATAAATAGTGTAACTAACACCACTTTCTTTTAAATAATAGATTAGATATTAGATATGAGAGGCAAGTAAAAAACTCGAGGGCATAACTTTACGTGCAATTCGTATTTTTCTCAATCTGCGTATCAACTTGCCCCCTTTTAGGTCATCGGCTGTCGACACTCCTGGCCCCTGAGTGAAGGACTTGACACCATAAGTCAATTTTTCAATTTTCTAATAAAATAACGTTACCTGGTATTAGGTATAAGGTACTTGCGCCTAAGATAGCCCAGTTCTTAAGAGGGCCCATGTTACGTTCTTTTTAAACTCTTTCGAAATTTAAAAAGTACAAAATATTGAAAATGGGCCATCTCAAGAACTGGGCCATCTTGGGTGCAAGTACCTTATACGTACTCGATTTCGCAATAGGCTTGGAACCTATTCGATTGTGGGACTTAGTATCTTCGGCTAGTCGTGTAGGTATGTCCTCGTTAAACCTCCGCGTAGCTTTTTGGATTTGTGGGCATGAAGATAAATACAACGACTTATCGAAAATCGGCAGCTATTAACAAATCATTTAATAATTCCATTTCTTCCTTCTTTAGAAATAATTAATTTATGTTAATCGGACCACGCATGTTTATGCATTCCACTTATGGTTTGGTTGTAATAAATGTCTTAAATCTTTCTGAAGCATATAGAAATCGAATTAGCTACAGCCGCATTCACTTTATAACTGCCAATACCTTCCCTACCGACCTACCTAGTTGTAAACGAACTTAATAGTGTAGCCTTAACATAGATAAGGTTGTCTATTACTATCAGGAAAGACATCCTAAATCTATGGGAAAGACTGTCTTATACCATAAAAAATAGAAATGTTGCAAATTGGCCACAACAGTGGCTGCTTTAATTTTTTTTACATTACAAGACGAACACAATTTTTGCTGCTTCTATTCACAGTTCTATATGGCTAAATATATTTTAATTGAGAGTATCTGTAATTCTTAAAGGCGTTCTAGAGGGTAGGGATGCCTTTCAAAAAAACTGACTTTGGAGAAAACTTAGTTTCCATCTTCCGATTACTTATCTTAAACTTGGATTAAATCGACAGTCCAGACAGATGGAAAGTAATGCTTACAACCATTCCCTGTGTTGGTCCGGGCTCCTTTGCAGAATAGACCACCTGCCTTCCTGTGCCAGGCAGCTCGTAAAAGGCTTACCGTTACTAGCACCGTGATATCTGACTAGGTGGTAGAGTTTTTCAACGGCCAACGACTCACCCGGGCTAGTACTAGCGCCTTACCTATTCCTGCCGTCATATCGTCATGACGTGTTCCGGTATAGAGGGTAAGATAGCCGCTAAACTTACTTTTGCTCGAGGTCTAACATCTCGGCCTCAGGTTGGCAACGCAACATTACCACCTTTGGTGTCCCTAGGCGGTGGGAATTTCTTACCATCAGGAAATCTGTCTGCTTGTTTGCCTTCCAATATAAAAAAACAGGGTTTACAACTGTCTGGAACGTACTTTCAAAAGCGGTTGGTGGTCCAATAGAATTACTTACAAATAAAAGCTCTGGATGGTACAGTACTGCTGAATATTTAAGTGAATATTGATTGAGCTAAATATTTTAAGAACACTGACCTTATCAGTAGCTGACTGCTAACGTCACAGATTTTAACCTGCCTTAGCTATACATATTGAATTATCCAATGATGCGCTAAACTTACTTTCTTTCTAACCCTTTTCGGGCAATTATATTTTACAATAAAACAATTTTGCGAAATTATTCCATACTTTCATTGCGATAACCAATTCATTCAAATGGTAAATTGAGATACTTTTTTTATGTATAAGTTATAATTATGTACTAGCTGACCCGGCGAACTTTGTATCGCTTGACACACAGCTACTAACAGTTTGTGTGGATAAAAGCATTGTTTTTCCCATTGTCCCTTCAACTTTCCCGGTTTTATAATCTTAAGAATCTTCTCTTAAAAATAAGTAACACAACAAAAAAAGAATTAGCAAAATTGGTTTATCCGATTAGGCGTGATGCGAAAACCACGCGAAATCGGGATTCATTTTTAGACTTATTATATAAGTATATACATAATAATCTTTACACAGAATTGACGTCAATAAAATATTTATATCAATATTAATTTAAACTAATAATGATTATTAGACAAATGATAAATAAATCCCTGGACAAATTACACAATTACATAGTTAACTTTTAGTCTCAATCTAAAAATGAATAATTAATAAATCACTAGTTGTAATAGAGACAGAGTTAAAACTGCCTAAATATGTTTGTAAGTAATATGACTTAATAACAGTAATATTATAATTATAATAATGTGATATGCAATATTATAATAATAAGAAAATAAATTTAATTATAATAATATAAATTACTATAAAAAGGAAAGAATGAACGTTGCGAGAAGCTTAGTTATCTAGACTGATGTAGAAAGTATTTTTATGTGAATATAAAATTTGTATTATTTGTATTATTGTTGGGACCTTGTATATAATATGACTGGAAGTTGTAACTATGAAATTCGTAATAATTTATTAATTTAACTTAAAAAAATTAACAAGCGACTAAATAATACGAAATTAGTATTATCATATATCACATAAACATACTTTATACATCAGTGTACATAACGAAGCTTCTCGCAACGTTCATTATTTCCTTTTTATAATAATTATCTGTTTAGGTAATAATAATTAATTTTATTACTAATTTTATTATAAAGCAAAAGTACACAGTTGTTTAACAGTGATTTTTGATGTATTCACTTAACAGTTATACCAATGTTAAACTTTATTAAGCCTTTTCTAATCTATATTATAAAAATGAATCGCTAAATGTGTTGTTAAGCGCATAATTTCCGAACGACTGGACCAATTTGGCTAATTCTTTTTTGGTTTTGTTAGTTATTATCAGGAGAAGGTTTTTATAAAGAGAAAAAATACGGGAAAGTTAAAGGGAAAAAGGGAAAAAAAACAATAATTATTTATTATTTCCCATGCCGAACGGGTAGAAGTAAATATACATATACCTACTGTACTACAAATTAGGGTGACTAAAAACGAAAAGGTTAGCAATGTATTACCTAGTCGTTAAAGATATTTTTTAGCTTTCACACAGGTATCCGTTTAAACATTGGGATAAAATTTTATTATTATTCAGGCTTCTAACCACATAAAAAATCATAAGCAAACATCTCTCCGTTACGACGTGAATAATTAAGCGCAATAATACTACGACTCTTGGTTTATGAGTTACTAGACCTTGACGTTGCCCACGTGGTCCCAAAGGATAATTGTTTCGGGATACAAACTAGGTATTCTATGTGTTAATTCAAGTTACCCTCTATGTGTGTGCCAAATTTCATGAAAATCGGTTTAGCAGTTATTACGTGAAGAAGTAAAAAACAAACAGGCAAACTTTTGCATCTATAACATTAACAGGATAACCTACTTAACCGCGCATAAATTTTTCATCTATGATGAGTTCGTTAAAATAATCGAAAAAAAGTAATATGCATAAGCAAAAACCACATGTTCTTTATTTATTTCGGTAATTAAACGGGTTCGGCGGGCGACTAAGTAGGTAGGTAACTAACGGCTTTCCCGACGGTTAGAGCCAAACATGGTTTGTAGACACTAAGGATATTATAATTTTATACACTATAACCTCATCACTGGTGAGGTCGTCTGAAAAATTAAGCTTTATTAGGTATACGTAACTGAAACACTACTAGTCGGATAATGATCAAATTATATCGGGACTTCTCGAATAATCATGACCTATTTTTCTTTAAAAACTTCAAAATCAGTTTTCTATTGACAGAGTAATCGCGAAACAAACATACAAAAAGAATAAAAACAACATATAGTCCACTTAAGAACCTCCTTCTTTTTTTCTAATCTGTTAAAAATACGTCGCTGTCCTGTAACCGAGGAGTAGTCATAATAAGTTATTTTTAAGCACATAATAAACTGCTTTATTATCACAATTAGATATAATATTATGTTAGTATGGTTACGGAATTGTAACTAATTAATAGCAGACATATCCCGGAAATAAATTGTCTTTAATTCATTGTTAAGTAGGAGGTCGAATGACGTCAGGGAAGGTCCTCCAAGATAAACAATAAACTTGTAGTTTAAAAACCCGGCCAAGTGCGAGTGGGACTCATTCACCAAGGGTTTCGTACAAATATTTAGACATAAGTAAAATACTGTTTAAAATACTGTTATTGTATGATGTAACTATAAATTTACGGATTTCGCAATGTTTCCTTTGTCTGTGCTTTAAAATGATACTTCCTTCCAAATTTCAAGATTCTGAGTTTTTGGGAAGTACCTGCAGGTTTTAATTCCTTTGCAAGTTTCGGAAATATGCTGCATAAACGGCTATATCTTAAGATTGCATTGGTTCTAAGCCAAGAAGTAGATTTTTATACAGCTTTAAAGGACCTACCTGTCGCCTCTGTGGTCTAGCGGTCCGGGTGTTGGACTTGACTGCATGAGGTTTCGGGTTCGAATCCGAGGTTGGCCACCAAAAAGAAAATTGGAAAAAATGTTGGTCGGGATTGGAAATGTGCCTGGTTGGCGATAGGCTTGCCACCTATCACATTATGGGACTTAGTGCCTTCGGCTAGTCGTGGGTGCCCTGGTTGTACCTCTGCCTAACTCTTCGGGGATATAGGCGTGAAGATACTTTTTTTGTAAAGGACCTGAGTAGGTCTCTGATATATACTTATTTCAGATTGATAACTTCATGCGTTTCTTGAAAAAGAATCTTGACAGACAGACGAACAACAAAGAGTTTCTATAAGGGTGTTTTTCCTTTTAAGGCACGGAACTCTAAAAGCAAGTTTCAATACTTATTTCTTTTTTGGTTTTCCAGTGGTGGCAATGGCTAGTGAAAACGAACGATATACACCAATTATGGGCTGCCCAACCTACTTATTTGATTTCTCAAGCTGTGTACATGCTAGCGGGCCTTGTCACACTTCTACACGGTAAGCATATGCAAAGCAACGATATCTTAAAAAATTAAACTCCTCCTAAACGGTCTAAACGGTCTTGACATCCCAACATGCCACACGTCGATGACGTAGCAGCGTGTTATTGGTTGTGAAGATGTGTTTAACGCGAAATTCGACCGTACTAAGTTTTAATATTTTGTTGATAAGAACGCCATATATTTATGTTTGTGTTTGTGTGTGTTAAATGTATGGTAATGCGGGTAATGTTTTATTTACTGATTTAATGTACTTTATCAGCATTATTATTACAAAATATTAGCGTTCTGCACTTCTTCTACACATAAACTAAAAGTGTGCCAAATTGCTCCTGCGTCCTCGCAATTTTCTTAAAAAGGGGTCCAAAAATTTTGGCATCACGTATTAATTTATAGATTAAAACAGCTATGCTCAATATTCAATAAATGTGTTTTATTGTTTGTTTTATAACAAAATGCTTGAAAACAGTTTTTTGTTAAAGCTTTCAGGAAAGGTGGTAGATGGCCTTATTTCTGGTTGGCAACGATCTTACATGGATTATACGCTGACAACTTCTGGCACTTCGTGGTGCCGGAGTATGACAACTTCTGGCACTCCCAGACACCTGTTATGCTGTTGGGTGCCAGACTTCCCCTTCATATTATTTTCCTTTGTGAGTATTAGCATCATTTTTATTTCTTTTTATATTTTTCGTAATTTTATGTACTTCAGATAATAATTAGCGACTCTTGTGACCTTTGCAACCTCTATCTGCCTTCGACTGTACGGAAGAGGACTTAGAATAGGTTGCGTTTTAGAAAACTGGACGTTTAATATTTATTAACATTCAATTCAAATTCAATCATTTCGAAAAAAATGAATCTTCAACCAAATTGCGAACCATGTACTGAATTGGCGACCTACTGGCGAATGACAACTCCGTCTGCCCATCGGGATGATGGAGGTATTATTTTTAACAACAGCCATTCATTGATCAAACCACCATAGCATAAAGTATCTTCACGCCCATATCCCCGAAGAGGTAGGCAGAGGCACAACCAGGGAACTCACGACTAGCCGAAGACACTAAGTCCCACAATGTGATAGGTGGCAAGCCTATCGCCAACCGGGCACATTTCCAATCCGACCAACATTTTTTTTAATTAGAAAATTGAAAAAATCAAATTTTCTTTTTGTTGGCCGACCCGGGAATCGAACCTGGGACCTCATGCAGTCAAGTCCAACACCCGGACCGCTAGACCACAGAGGCGATACCACACATAGTATAATATATGCTTATGGTATTTAATTATGGTAATTAACGATTTGAATTCTCGGGCTCATTCATGGCGCTAGATTATTTAGCTAACTCGAATAACGAAACGGTCAAGGGTATAAAAATATTTTTTGCATCATAAGTATCATTCCATTTAATTAAGTATAAAAGCATACTAAATAATAATTCAGTACTCCCGCGGGAACCCACTAACTATATTTACATTCAAAAATTATATTATAACATCGCTTCCTTGCGAAGTGAAAAAGGACAAGAAAACAAAACTTTAAAATTTCTAAGTATGCATTCAAAAAAGTTTTAAATAAAAGGAATTAAATCTAAAAATCAATCCTTTTACATATATATAAAGTTGTGTTAGTTACACTATTTATAACATAAGAACGCCTGAACCGATTAAAGCTTAGCACCAGGAAAAAGAAACTTTTTATCCCGTTCGACTACGAGGAAACTAGGAAAAACAAGATTTTATTTTTTAACACACAAACTGAACGTGTGAAGTTCGCCGGAAGTCGGAACAGACAGTTTACAAACCGTATAGTGCGCCATCTGTGATCTGTTATCGTTATCATCGATATATTTGTTTGTGTGTGTTAAATGCATGGTAATGCGGGTAATGTTTTATTTACTGATTTAATGTACTTTATCAGCATTATTATTGCAAAATATTAGCGTTCGGCACTTCTTCTACACATAAACTAAAAGTGTGCAAAATTTTATGCTCCTGCGTCCTCGGATGGATATTGGTATGGATTGAAAAAAGTTGCAAATAAATGGAATAAAAATTAAACACCGCTTTTTTCAAATTCCAGACCCAGCTTTCATATACCACGCAGCGTACGCAGTATCTAAATTAAACCTGCCGAAATATGCGGAACCCTTCGCTGTCGGAATGGTTACCGTCCTGATAGATATCCCATACGATATAGTAGCTGTCAAATTTGTGCACTGGACCTGGCATGACACTGACCCAAATGTTTTCGACCGCCACTACTGGGTCCCGTGGAACTCTTATTATTTCCACGCTACTTTTGCGGCTAGTTTATATTTCTTCTTCAATGTAAGCAGAAAGTGGTTCGCCCCACAAGTGGCTCAGTGGACGTCAGCATCGTAAGTTTTTGCATTTTTTTTTCTCCTTAAACTCTATACCTACCCCAACCTTTTTCTTTCTAACTTCTCTACATAAAGCTGATCATTTATCTTTGAACAATAAAAAACATGTGTTTGACGATTAGTTAGCATTATTATTAATTAGTACAGTGATCAGTCTGACCCCTTTACGGTATTTAAAAAAAATATTACAAGGGGGTCAGGCATTTATGTTGCTGTATTAATTGTCGTAATGAGATTTTCGCTTAAAACCATAAAAATTTTATAGGGTTACGTTGTAACTTTTTTTTTTAATTTTATTCATTTTTTGTCTAACATTTTGTAAAATAATAATTCGAGAGCACAACACAGTTAACTGTTATTCTAAAAAAATATAATAACTAAAACATTACAATTATGGTACGTGCGCCTAAAATGGCCCATTTTCAACATTTAATATTTTTTAAAGTTTGAAAAAAGTTTAAATTACTACCTACGTAACAAGGTAAACTTTCAAATTAAAAAAAAATACAAAACATTGGAAACGGGCCATCTTAAGGACTCGACTATTTTATGCGTTAAAAATATATAAGGTACTTGACCTTATATATTTTTAAATTAATAGTTGTAAATGGAGTTTCACCTATTATTCATACATGGATAGTGTACAATATTCTATGAAATGACAATAATTTTATTCCAAAAATTATTCCGTTTCTGTGGTTTAGCGGTCCGGCGTCGGACTTGACTTCTCGAGGTCCCGGGTTCGATCCCCGGGTCGGGCAACAAAAAAAGTAGAAAATTTGTATTTTCAATTTTCCTATAAAAATAACGTTGCTCGGGATGGGATATGTGCCCGGTTTGCGATAGGCTTGCCACCTATCACATTGTGGGACTTACTGTCTTCGGCTAGTCGAGGGTGCCCTGGTTGTGTCTCTGCCAAGCCTTTCGGGGATGTGGGAATGAAGATAGTTTACTTTACCACATCTCTATATAAAAAAAAATGAAACCCGTTTTTCTTGGTCATGGCATCACGCATGAATGGCTGGACCGATTTCACTAATTCTTTTTTTGTTGTATTTGTCATTATTAGGAGAAGGTTCTTACGGAAACAAAATATTAAGAAAATCTCTCAGAAATATTGAAAAATATACATTTAATTTTGCAGTTCAAATTGAATAGGTACTCATACGTAAGATAGGTCAGCTATACAAAATAAAGTAGTTTCTACTATTCTTCTATTATTCTATCATTGCTACGCTAAGGCGGTACGAAGTTCGCCGGGTCAGCTAGTTATTCATATTTTTATCAATCATTATTACTAATTACGGCAACAGTTTTAAATAAGTATTATAAGTGCTATGTGATTTAATTCCTTATACACATATTTTGTTGTTGGTTATTTTTCCAGGAAGTCCGCTGAATGGAAGTCTCTGGCGATTGCCACCATGTTAGGAATGCCTGGAGGAGTTTTACTTTTCGTTCCAATTTATCATCCACTACACGACAATCTAAAAATCCACTCAGAAGTCACTACATTCTTACTATTTGCAATTTACTTCGTCATTGTGCTACAAGGATTATTGAGTGAACGAGAGAAAAACAAAGACAAGTAAGTTAGATGACTAATAATGTAGCTTTCTTGCGTCTATTAATAAACATGGATTAACGTAGGAGTAAAATACAGGTTAAATTATAGGCTGTATCACATATAAAGACTATAACGGGTTCTATCTCGGGTTGAACCTAAGAGTAGGTACTTTGCACCATGCTTATTAATAAGATGGTTAGTGTTTAAAATCTGAACTAAACAGCTACTTTGTAAAACGTCTTTCCGATGTCATTTTCTGACGTGTGATTATCAAAAATGAAGTACAACTTCATTTTTTATTAATATTATTATTTGTTAATAAATTGTTTATGTTTTGATGAAAATCTAAATCAGAAACACAAGCTCTCTTATTAATAAACATGGACTAAAGTAGGAGTAAAATTGGGATTACAGTCTGTATCACATTGTAATAGAGACTATAATACCAGGTTGAACCTTGGAGTACTTTACTTTCTTTTTATTAATAAGGCGGCAAACGTCACATCGATGTTGTTTACTGAATATATAAGTTGGTGGCACTGTACACAATGTTCGTATTATAATGTGTGTGTTTAGATTTCCAAAGATTATTTTTCCATTTCCATTCTATTGATAAAGTATATGGCCTCATGAGCAAATCAATTGCTTATTCTAATTTCCATTGGAAAACGAGTCATAAATACTGTATTTATAACGGAAGGAATAACTAAGGTGACTTTCAAACAATAAAGTAAATTAATCAAGGCCATGATACCATCTGTATCAATATGTTTAACAGATAGGTCGGTGTGTTACAATCTATACATTATTGTTATATGTATCCATTACTAAATAATTTTCGTTTGTTTAATGATATATTTACGGCCTTTATTAATAGATTTAATATATACAGATATACCTAATCGATGTATTCATACGTGATGCCAAAACTTTGAACCACTTTTTACGAAAATTGTGCAGACGTATAGGGAATAAAATATGACATGAATTATAGTTTGCTAAAAACAATATTAAAACCTACCTTAAAAATACCAAGTAACTAACAAATAATTATTCAAATAAACCACCTCGAAGCATTCCTGGTGCAAAAGTACCCATGACACTAGCGGCATCATAAATTATAGTTTATGTGTAGGAGAAGTTCAGAACGATAATCTTTTATAATAATTCTTATAAAGTACATTAAATAAATAAATAGAACCATGCATTTGACACACACAAACAAATAGGTATATTGATGATAACGATAAAAGATCACAGATGGCGCACTAAAAAGTTTGGAAACAATGTTGCTGGTCTTATGAAATGAAGATGGCGATCTTATCAACAAGATATTAAAATGTATTATGGTCGAATTTTGACCAACGGGTGACCACTAGTTTGATTAAATTTACTATTTTCAGACTTACAGCTATCGACTTTCTTTTGATTGGTCAGCTAGTTCTCCATTACGTTATTTATTGGACATTTGTAGTATTCTTTGACCCTGAAAAGGAATACTCATTGGGTTTACATGAGCCTGTTGGGCCTTGCAACGAATTAGCATCATTGGTTTCACCGTTTGGACAAGTAAGTGGCATTATTTTTTATATCAAGAACTATGCTAATCTTATATAAATACACACACACACACTTACAAAATTTATTTTTGAAAATATGTTCTTATTCGAATCATCTGACTAGGTGGTAGAGTTTCGCAGCGACTCACCCGGGTTGGTACCGCCGCCTTACCTATTCCTGCCGCCATAACGTCCATGACGTGTCCCGGTTTGGAGGGCAAGGCAGACGGTAACTTTTGCTCGAGGTCTAACAATCCGGCCTCAGGTATTTTGCTCTAGGCGGCGTGAATTTCTTACCATCAAGAAATCCGTCTGCTTGTTTGCCTTCCAAATAAAATATTGTACCTAATGAAACGTAATTGAAATGCATCATATGTATACATATCTACCTGTTCCTGGAGATAGGCGTTAGTAACTGCGACACAGTCGTATTCGACTACTGTGGTACCAGAGGGAGACCTCGGAAGAACTACATAAGTCGGATAAAGGGAATAAAGAGTAAGGAGTTGTAGAAGTTATAACAGACAGCGAATGGAATGAAGATTTCTTCAGCGATAAGATACTCTTAAGTACCTACAAGGAAAGACTAATAAAACAACATTTAACAACTTAATCTTCTAAGTAACGGTTTCTGAGTATAAGTCAATTAACTACATTGATTATCTGTGTATGTTAAGCCACATATTACCGATGTTGGTTGGCCAAACACTTCGTAAGAGCATAGCTCGAAACAGTACTTACTAACAAGACAAGAGGGGGTAGAAAGCCGTGCACTTACTTGTCCGGGTAAGGATCCACCGCCTTACCTATTCCTCGCGCCATAATGACAATACCTTGTTCCTATCTGGAAGGTAAAGTTGCTGGTAGACTTGCACTATGGGTCTAACACCTCGGCCGCAAGACAGCGACGCACCTGCAACATCTATGGTGTATAAAGGCCATGGTAGTCTCTTGCCAACAAGAAAGCCGAGTGCTTGTTCGCTATCCTTACACATAAAAAAATGAAATAGAGTTTGTAGCAAATATTTTTTTTTTTAATTAGAGTACGATATTTCAACTAGGGGCTCATAATACGTACCTATAGCAAAATGTAAAACATGATAGCCAAATTCATAAATAACACAGTTGGAGTCGCTAAAAACGTGGGGTCGATGAACAGCTGATGTCCATAGATCGCGCGCCGGTCACTGAACTTGAGGAAGTAAATATGGAATATTTAGAGGGATACATTATTAGTTGGTTTTAAGTCTGATATATTGTACTATTTCAGTTTTGAGTATTAATCATAACATTTAGGCTAACTTTCGAGCACTAATTTGTTAAATCCTTACATGAAAATAAATGCCAGAGAAAACGTTGTAAGCGCCACTCCAGTCAAATTCTTAGCATAGGTATATCGCTGGAGAGGCTAACCCTGATTTAGTTTATGTCGGAGATATTAAATGATTCTACAGATATTTTTGTAACTGGTCACAAACCATTATGTATCTTTGTCTCTTTTATTTTAGGTAAAGTTTTTGCTCTCTAGCTCGTTTATTAATTTATTAGGGAGCACCTGCTATTTACGTGAGGTGTTTAACGCCCCAAAATTCACTACGTTTAATTTTTCTTATGATATTGAATGGCAAACAAGCAGACGATTTTGCTGATGTTGAACAATCACGCCGCCTAAAGACGAAAGGTGGTAATGGTGCGTTGCCATCCTAAAGCCGGGGTGTTAGGCCTCGAGCAAAAGTTAGTTTTATCGGCTAGCTTACCCTCCGAACCGAAACACGTCATGACGTTATGGCGGCAATGTTAAATACAAGTGCTAAAGGAAAATTATAAGCAAATTCTCAAGATATTTTAATTGTTAGCATTTGTTTCTAGGCTATATATCCATAATTTAAAAAAAAACTGTGTCATAAATGAATGTCTTAAGAAAATTTAAACTTGTCGCCATTGCAAAATGTGAATTTCATTTGCAATTATTATGAACTCATTTAAATAGTTTAATACATAAATATGTAGCTATGGGGTATAGTTAAGGACGAAACCGATAAGAAAGTAATTAAAAAAAATCACCACATGATTATAGTTCTGGATAGCAGGTAAATTAGCATTTAAATTCAGCCCACTGTGAATGTTTTTCTGTATTTGAAAAATGTGAAAAAAATAATAATTGAGATTTGTGGATGGAATCAGGGTCGAAAAATTCACGACATATCACCAGGGAGGGTGGGGGGCCGATGATTAATGTACTCTCCCTTATTGAAACATACCCTAATACTCAATAATTGTTGCGGATAAAAAGCTCACACCAGGTACTTTAGACATAATGGAATTGTTTCAGACTTTATACAAAAGGAAATATTTCTGTCCCGATCAATACGATGAAGGATATTTTGACTTTCATTGCGTTGGAGGTCAAAAACCTCCAAATGGTTCAAATTGGTACGTGATTTGCGGAACACCATTTGAGTAAGTGTTAATTTGGTTTCTTTTTATAAAATGAAATATGATTCAATCGTCTGCCTCTCAGCTCGTAACAGGCAAGCATATGTTAAGTGGGTCATTATCAACGACTGGTTATAGACTGCTGTGTAGCGACTTGCTCTGGTAAGGATTCACCATCTTACATACTTCTGCCGTCATTATAGGATTTGACACTTTCGATTCCGGAAGGTAACCGGTGTTTTTGCATATCAGGTTTCACAGACATACAGACATTAGACATCTACGGTATCTATAGTGTGCCATTGTCGAATCCGAGTGCTTGTGCACTATCTTATCACATGAAATTAATAAAATAGCCAGGTCCGGACAGTACAAAGTTCGCCGTTTCTACCTAGTTTTTAAGCTGTACCATTACCATATTGTATACGGTATTTTTTTTCTGAAGACAATGTGCATATTGGCATCTGCTTTTTTTAAGTTAAAATTTACATCAAGTTTGAAAAAAATAGGCTTCAGTTATTGGAAATTAGTCATAAGTCGTCATCGAAAGTCATGTCAGGTGGCCTCCTTACTCAAGATCAATTTTAGCGAAAGAACACGATTTACTCATTTCATCATGAATAGTTTACTAGTACACTTCAACTGAACCCTGTGTTGGTCCGGGCTCCTTTTCGCCTTCCTGTGCCAGGTGTCTCGTAAAAGGCGAGCATAGGCTTACCGTTACTAACACCGTGACATCCTATTAGGTGGTTGAGTTTTACAGCGACTCTCCCGGATTGGTACCGCCGCCTTAACTATTCTTGCCGCCATAACGTCCATGACGTGTTCCGGTTTGGAGGGTAAGGTAGCCGGTAAACTTACTTTTGCTCGAGGCCTAACATCCCGGCCTCTGGTTGGCAACGCACTATTACTACCTTTGGTGTCTCTAGGTGGCGTGAATTTCTTACCATCGGGAAATCCGTCTTCTTGTTTGCTTTCCAATATCATAAATAAAATATATGCCAATACGAAATTCAATTACTATGAAAAACCTGCGAATATGTTTCCTCTCGATGGCGCCAAAAAAATATCAGCCATATTAGCATAGCCATCAACTTAATATTTACTTACGTTACAGAAACCGAGCCGAGTATATCACAGTAATCTCAACTATATTGATAGTCGCAGCAGGCGTGTTTTATGGAATTTACAAACGTTCAGGGGCACCTACTCCAAATATACAGCAGAAGAAAAAAAGAAATTAAAATAAAGAACACAGGTTTTAAAGCGAGGTTAGACAAACGTGGCTTTGTTTGAATAGTGTTTTCCAATTCATACCCGTTGGAAATTGCGGGAATATAGTAAAACAAAATTTTTGTTTTTATATATCTGATCTAATGTTGAATATGAATAGAAGTTTAGTAACTCTTCCTTGCAATTAAAAGTCAGTGGCCATTTTTATTTGTACTTGAAACATATTAGAGCAAAAGCATTGAAAAATACCATAGACTACATATTATTATCTCGAAAACTTTTCAGCTACAACCGATTTAGAATAAACTCTTAGTATTCAAAGAATTGTCGCTTCGCCGTGTTGTTCCACATGTGTATTCTTCAAGTGTGCCCTGTGTTTTTTTATTTATTTACCAATTAAAGTAATAGTTTTGTATGTCTATGATTATTACTGACCCACTAAACTGTCCCCGAAGTGGTAGGCATACTTCTGCCTATCAATCAGTGTCTCAACTTACGATTAGGTGAAGGTGATTAATCACACAGTGTGAGGTGGCAAAGCTAATGCCAACTGGGAACTTATCCAATCTCGAGAAACGTCATTTTTATTAGATATAAGAAAAAGAACACATTTTAAGTTGACCAGTCCGGGAATGGAACCCTGAGACCAAATGTGCTTCGCCACCTCCCGACCACTACACCATAGAGTTGAGAGAAGTGATCTACAAATTAATGTTGCTTTTATGCTTGCTTCATGCTTTAATGCTTTGAACCGTTTAACAAAACTCAGTCTCAAATATACGTTTAAAATAAAGACGTATATGGCATAATTACAAAGCCTACTAGCTAGACCAAAGATTGCAAGCGTGACCTGAGATCCAATAATAATATAACGAAGCATCAATAATATTTATATTGTCTATAGGTAAAGGTTGTCTTATTACATTAGGCTTGAGAGCTATTGGTTTGTTTTCTGTTTTGATATTAAAAATATGATAAACCCCTAAATGTCACAATTTTTATCCTGCGTTTAGTCTGTGGCAATTGCTTGCTACAAACATCAAGTTACTTACAATAGGTTTGAATGTTAGTTATATAATATATTGTCTTTGGTTCTAGTAATACCGTCAGTACTTGTTAGTATTTTTTTCTGTTTAAGTGAAAGACTTGAGTCAAAACAAGTGACATGCGGCTGGAGATTGCTTTGTTTTACATAGTTGAAATGATGATGATTTAGTAGCTGTCATTTAGCATAACTCTTAGGTAACTTAAGTGGTACTGAAAATGTCACATTTTAAAAGATAATTAAATAAGAACTTTAATCATAGCACCATTTTCAATAATTTTATTGTGATTGCAATTGGCAGCAAGAAGCGACAATCATGGGTACAAATCTTGCCTAAGAGAAATTTGTCTTTTGAAAAGAACCTTATCCCTTACACTTAATGTTGAAGATAATTAATCAGCGCAAACTTGCATTAAAGGGTGCGCTTTTGAGCATCATTACGAGCACTAATATAAGAAAAACCTTATACTTTTTTAATTATCTTTCAAAAAGTTACAAGTCCAGCTTTAACTATTATGAGCATTTCAAATGCGACGTAGAATTGAATGCGTGTGTGATTGCATGTGTGATATAAAATGTTTGTATTTGAATGAAAACGATGTAAAGTATAAAAAAATTACCACCAATTATATGATTATATTATCACTTTTAATGATATGTTTAGTTCAACATACAATCACAATCCAACCTTATAACTAACATTATCATGTGTAACATTATAATATGTGTATAGACATTGATTCTACATTACCATGTACCTCATATAAACTCCACATGATATCCCGGAAAATTTAATGAGCCCGTATTGTTCACAAAATTATTTACAAAAGGCTTTACGCGTTTGCGTTTATACTCAAAAATTTGTAACTGATAGCGCCTCTTGTGAACATTTAAAAGAAACAGCTTCATACAAGCGTAACTCATACTTGAATTACTGGCAATAGTCCAGGGGGTCTAGAACAAATAATTTAGCCAGTAAAGCAATATAGATCTGCGTTTTGTTAAAATTTATACAAGTTTTAATAATATTATTAATCATTTACTGTGATTCGTACGTAAAACTACAATGGAAAGATGTAAGTATTAAGCCAATGTTTTGAAATATTTTAATTTTGTAACAAAACGTCTGCAAAATTACTAATACGTCGTTTCGTTTACGTTCTGACTCTAACTCATAAGTTTCGTATGTTCTACTTCACCATTTTGATGTGTTAACTGAATAAAGTTTCTTTATAATTTGTTCCTATAAGGCTGTTGCTGTTGAGGTTTTAAAACTTGCTGCTATCATCACTCCTAACTCTTATTTACTAAATTGTATAAGACTAATAAGGGTTCAAGTCGGTTGTAAAAGCTGTTGTAAAGATTGATTTACATCGGTATGGATCAAGGTTTAATCCAAATTCAATAATAATTGTCAATTGGAGACGAAGTTTCATCCAAGGTTACCTTTGTTTAAAGGTATGTTAACAACCGTCTAAAACGTCTCTAAGAAAGGCACTGCAGGTAGGGTTACCAATCGTACTATAATTTGTAGTATTGTACGATATTGGGTAATTGGCAACCCTAATTGCAGGACATGCTCTACAGGCTGAGATCTACAATTTCTTTGAATTCGGTGCTTGCAAACGTAATTATTAAAAACTCTCACGAGGTGAAATAGACTATGGAACATGTACAAATATAGTTTTATAGCTTAGTTGGAGGCTAGTACCAACATATATGTCTATACAAAACCTGACACAGACTATCAATGCATGGTGTAGAAGAGACATCCTAATTCATTTAACATGCATCCTTACGATCAGGCCTCCCGCATAGCTGTAAAACCTTACTACGACGCGGCTATGTCCTAGACCCCTAATATTTAATTCACTAATTTATTAAAAACCCTTACCAAATCGATGATAAGATTGAACTTAGATAAGTACTTAACCAATATCAATATTTTGATAAACAACCTCCAGGACTAATAGGTTAGGTACATACGGAGCTGGTAAAGTTATTCGATGTCAGAAATATCAATTTTCTACAATTTCACACCAAACATACAGTACATAATTTAAACACCAATTTTAGCCAAATAATTATTTGCAATTTAATATATTTTTCTAAATTACTAGTAACTAAATAGGTATTGCGTTTTACACATATATTGTAAGCGGATATAAAAATATGATACTTAAACATAACTTTTATGTACTTATCACAATTAAAATACAACTACAGATTTAATAATACAGTTAAAGAAGTCGCAGGTTTTGGAGATCAGGGTAAATTGTTTGTTTTGAAATCACAGATCTATAGGTAAATCAAAAGCTTTTTTCATAACAAAACCTTGTCCTGTACTAGTGTTTGGAATACAAATGAACTCACAGCTTTTGGAAATAATGGTATTTCATATGCAGTGAAAATCATATTACCTACAGCTTTAGCCTATTTCACAACGTTACAATGTTCTATACACTACTGCTTGAATACCAATCAACATTATCTATTAGTGCATAGTTATTGTATTCGTGGCAATGCTTTAAGGAATTTCATTAAATAACCTCGATTTTATATATTGATTTTAAACATAATACTGCCAATTATTCTACAAGCGATTTATTTTGCTACAGTTTCCCCAACATAAAAAAACAGACAAAATGGTAGCTTGGTCTACTATTTATTAGGTACTATTAATTTGCAGTAACATATCAAATGTCACAGATTAGAATTTTGCAGCGTTTACAAACTATGTATAATTTATTCTACTAACAATATCAATACGTTTTCCAAAGTTTACTAGGGCAGCTGTTTACATGAATGCCTAAAAATATATTGCACGGCCGCTACATTTTTTCCAGGTTCATTTTGTTGTTCGTTAGAGCCAAAATCAAAACTTGCAGGTTGATGAGATTCATATAACATTGTGGTGTATTGTAATTATATATTATTATTATTATTATAGTTACTAGAAAAATCGGTCGGCTAAGTCTAAATTCGGAATTGTAAAAATATATATACAGAAAACAGTCCCTTAAATGTGGTATTACGTAATGTGGACATCCGTTAGTTACGTAAGCTATTTTTAATCATTTTAAATAAAAAAGTGTGCGTAGTTCGCAAAATCTCTTTAAATATTTTTGTGATAAGCTTAGCCACCTTGAACACAACGAAAAAATAATTTAATCAGTTTGCGTGATATCTGGATGGAGTGATATCTGAGGAGGCGCGACCCCCTCTCTTTCCAAAATAAGATTTGGCTGAACCGCCATGCCACCTTAATTAAATTCTTCACGAAATTATGGACGCGCCTTAATAATTTTCCTAAGAGGAGTTCTACACCTACAAAAATTATTTTGACATAATTGATTGAATCATTCTGCCTAAATATGTCTCACTTTGAGCATGTAATCTAGAAAATCTCATATCGGGCATACAAAAATAACAGTTGGAACATCATCTTCGAAGGCAGCGTCGTAGGGACAAAAGTATTATTACAGAGTAATATTAGAGAAATATCACTCAACTTTTGCTTTGTATGTAGACTCGATAAATGTTAGTAAACTATACGGTAATATTCGATAGGTAAATGGAGGAGGGCAGAAGACAAGAGTGGACTTACTATACTATACTGTAGAAGCACGCAAAATCTATCAATATACTTGTGACTTCGTGTAGTCTATAACAACTAGTGCTTCTATAAATAATAATTGGCAAATATTATGCCAAGAACAACAATATCAATAATTTATAAATTACACAACAAACAATCTTAGCTAGAAGGTGTTACTTAGGTACTATGGAATGATTTTTAGCCCTTTTTAGGCAGTCACAACGTAATAAACAATTTATGCTTTAATGCTATTTAAGGAGAGTACTCACTGAAAATATTTGAATTACGTAAACATAATTATTAAAGTACAGAGATATTTCAGCGCAAAGAATTCAACTCACTAAAAGTTTTGCTGAACTTAATGTGCATACTTTAAAAATTACATCTTTAACAATTTTTTTGTTTTTCTTTACCTACCGCAATACTTTTACATTTCCGTCATGAGAAAATTGACGTTTCTACTAAGTCAAAGAAAAATTGTAACATATTACATTAACGTATAATTTAGCAAAAAAGTCTTTAGATTTCTATTTATTTATTGAATCTTGGGTCTTAGTGTGTTTTATTATACATATAACACATACCGAGTTTTTCGACATGAACAAAAATTTGATGTAACTGCAACGTCGAAGAAAAATTTCGAAATCGAAAGATGTCTGTGTTTGGTATTCTGATTGAACATTTCAACGACAAGTATGATAACTATTATAGTTAATATTATAATTGTTACGAGTGTTTGAGATATTAACAAGCAATACTTTGTATACGCATATCTTATGTTATTAAAAAAATGTGAAAATTTATTGTTTGAACTCATTGCAATAAAATTAATGATATTTTGTAAAAAAAAAGTCTGCGCTCGTCATTTTATTAAACTTATAATTTCACATTTTACGAGTGCTTCCCTTAACAGTTGTAAGATTTCACATAAGTGGAGTATTCTCAACAGGCTGAAAACCCAAATTTACAAACCTATTGAATGTTTATATTTTTAAAAGTTTTATTTTTCAGACTTTTAATTTTATTTCGACTCAATTATTAGTATAAGCTGGAAGTTTTTTTTGTAGATTTAGTATAACGAACAGTAGGTTGTGTTGACTGTCTGCATACTAGAGGTTTTTTAATCAGGTATTTTTAACCCCCGACTAAAAAAGATGGGTGTTCTAAGTTTGACGCGTCTCTGCGTCTGTAACATTATAACTTCTAAACTAATGAAACCGATTTTTGTTTAAAAACTGAATCGATCGTGATGGAGCTAGTTACGTTACAGATAGGTTTTATTGGGGGTTTTGAATATTTTTTTATTGAGAACTTAGAATAGTTGCGCGATTACTGATCTGTAGTAGCCTTATTAATCTAAGATAGGTTATTGAAATTTGCAGTTCGATGTTAACGTGAACAAAGACTTCAGTGTAAAAAAAAAATAGTCAGTCGTAGTTCCTAAATTTACTCAAATTTTACATAATTTATATGATAAAAAACCTGCATGTTTAATTAGTTTGAAGTACTTTACCTTGCGCACTACGAGTATAACACATTGATATCAACAGGAAAAATAAAAATAATCGTGTATAATTTTTAACATCGCAGAAGTTATTTAGTATAATGGGAAAAGTACTCGCATGATACCGTCTCATTCGCTACATTTTAAAAATAATTTTCTATTTAAAATACTTAACACAAGAAGCTTTTAAACGTAAGGAAAACAAATGTTTAGTAATTCATACTTTGAAAGGGCTAAGTCTGTAAAGTTATCTAATCGAGTACCTACTATAATTAAATAATGATAATAAGGAGCAAAAGATAACGTTAAATTAATTAGTTCATAATCTCCAGCAGATACTCGAAGAAGTAGATTTATCAGAAGCAAAAAGTATCGTTAAATAAATAAGATCATGACCGCTAGCAGGTATTCAAATAAGTAGATTTACAATTGGCTCTTCCCCGATCTATTGCTTCTTCGTAAAATAAGCTACTAAGCCTATGTACTCACGGAGCGGTTTTTACCCGTTCCAGCGGCAGTCGCGGGACTGCGGTTTTATTTCAAAACTTACGAGACCGATAATTTGTGCGGTCACAGAGCCGTCGCGGTTGAAGTCATTGCTCGCAAACTTGTACGATTCTGCGGGCGGACGACCGCTACCGCACGAACCGCAACCGACCGCGGGTGCTGCGGGTGTAAAACGCATCGTGAAATGTGCTCGCACTTTTTCCATATAAATCTACATCCTATAGAACATGTGGGCCCGCAAACGCCGCGGGCGCGGGTCAGAAACGTTCCGTGAGTTCTTAGGCTTACAAAGACTGACATGGTTTAGGTAAGAACCACACATCTTGGATATATTTTGATAAGTTAACATATAGAAAGTGTCATTTTTATTTGTGCACTTATTACACATATTTTCCACACAATATAAAAAGAACTTATTAGTCTTTGACTCTTAAATTCGAGGAATGAGTAAAGTTTTTAACAATAAGTGCTTTAGACATAACAGTATTAAATGCTCTAACCAATGCAACAATATGATATACATTTAATGTGATATAAAAACAACCCCAACATCGTTAATATTAGATACAAGTCAATAATTTAAAAAAAGAACTAATAATTAAATAATTTAATATTCAAGAGGTATGGGTGTTAGGGAGTAGTAGGTATAGAAAAGAACATTATAAGCTAGCAACGATAGCGAGGAATCCGTCGGCAATCCAACATATTATACTATATATTTTTATACTATATATTTAAATTAAGGGCTCGTACACATTAACATATACTCAAAGCCAGCATTAGCCTTTGATTAGGGTTGAACGAAATTCTTTTCAGCACGCGTTAGTACACTTACACAGCACAAAATGGATATTTAAATTAGATTTGGATTTCGGAGTCTTTACTATGAATTTTATTTTTACCAAAATTTGACTGACTGACTTGTAATGTAACTGATATAACTAAATTCGACACACACCTGAAATCATCCGTAGCATCTAAAAATATAGTGGTAAAAGCTTCAGCGTCTAGAGATCGCTTTTTATTCTGTCCCAGGGCCGGCCATGTGTCTATATCACAGTGACCTGTAGGGTTACTCTTGAAACTCGATTTCATGGAAATTGGTATCGGTCTTGTGTCCTTTTGTACTGTTGAACACGGTTCTACTGAATTATTAACAGTTAGCTCTAAAAATCAATTAATCCGATAAAATAACCAATTGTTTGTTATTAACTAAATTTTAATAGTCCGATACTATTGTGTTAAAGGGAAGAAAATGATACAAATCAGATTCCAATTTCCACTTTGCATGAAATAGATATTTAAAAGTCTACTACCGATTTAACTAAACGATCGCATTAACTTTATACAGATAAATAAAAGAGCGTGTATTAAGTATTTCAATCGCCAGCAAGCTAATCTAATTTTTTTTTGGTATTTTTCTGTTTCCTCTTATTTTATACCACCCTTGAAAATAAAAAAAATATTCATACCGTTCTACAGCATTCGTAACACTAAGATATTTTAGTTTTAACACTTGTCTCGTGCTTAGGATAAAACACAAATTAAAGAAAGAAGAAACTCTCAAACAGTATTTGCTCCTGCACCCTTTCGTCTTTCGCTGAAGACAAATGCTCTAACCCTGGGCTTCCCAAACTTATCCGGACTGTGACACCCCTAGGACGTGCTATTTTTTAACGACGCCCATTAACAAATACAGTGTCAGAGGAGGGGGGGCGTGCTACTCCGAATCAAATACTACCACTAAAATACCAAATCCGAATCAAATACTACCACTAAAAAATAGAGTTTGTGCTATAAATAGCACAAACTCTATTTTTACGACTCCTCTTAACCCAGCCCGCACCCCTCCCCATGGACCAAATATTAAGACCAGTTATAATAAGCACAAGTCTAGTAACTAGTTCCTAGACTCGAATAACTCATCGCGACGCATAGTTTGGGAAGCCCTGCTCTAACTAATTGATACTTTCTTACCGATTACGTCGGTAGTGAAATCGAATGGCTACCATGTGTAATTAAATTTCGACAGTGAAAGATGAAAGGGTGCGTTAAAATCCTGTCTGAGGTGAAATTTTAACTTTCTTTAGCAATACTAACAGGACTTAATTATATATCCCATTCATTCCATTTCCCAGATCAAGAATTTACAAATAGAGGACAAGTCAACATTTTATAGTATAGGACGATAACAGGCTATCAAAAAATTGTGCGTTTATAATAAAACAGAATTTTACGACATTGAGCTGAGGGTCCCAAATAATATACACCTAGCAAACAATAATACCAAAAATTAATATCTAATTACAACATTTAGGGCCTATTTTTGAATAGCTCATCCACAATGGACGGATCCATCAAAGTCGAGGTATCACCTATGTCCTTATCTCCCAAGGCAATTTTCCTAAGTATCCTCCTCATTATTTTACCAGATCTGGTCTTTGGTAGTCCCGGAGCGTATTGGATGACGTCTGGTGCAGCGAAGGCACCAATTCTGTTTCTTACAAGCTTTCTTAAAGTGTCTACCAAGTTTTTATCAAATTTAGCACCCTCGCTGAGGATAACAAAGCAGTATAGAGATTCTCCTTTCACAGGGTGGGGCTTAGAAACCACTGCAGCTTCTGATACCCTTGGGTCCTCGGTCAAAACCCCTTCGACTTCCGAGGTAGACATTAAATGTCCTGAGACATTCAACATGTCGTCAATACGTCCTGTTACCCATAGGAATCCATCTTCATCACGTCTCGCACCTGGAAGTCATTATTCTTTTTTAATTTTAAATTTAAAAAAATATACTAACGAATTCAAAATTACATTTTGAAATCTGTTAAAAATATTTTCATGCTGAACATACAAATGATTTTTGGGACGAGTTTGTAACTACTACTGGATCGGTAAGGTTACTCTTGAATTTCGCTTTCATACAAATTGGAAATTGGAAATGGATTTATGTCATTGTGCACAAATCAACACTATGTAAGCCAATTATTAACATTAAGTTAGTTATTCGCTTGTCTCATATCACATTGTGGGACTTATTGTCTTCGGCTAGTAGAGGGTACCCTGGTTGTGCCTCGGCCTACCAATTCGAGAATATGGTCGTGAAGATACTTTAGTTAATAAAAAACAATAAATTATTTAATAGGCTTCGGTAAATTTTATAGGAACTAAATTTTAATAATCCGCAAGTATTCTGTTCAAGAGTACCTAATATTACAAACCCGATTCCAATTTCCACGAAATCGAAATTCAAGAGTAACCCTACAGAACAGGTTACAGGAGAATATGGCGAAAGAAACTCAAGCGGGCTTGTCTTTTTTACTTTATAGATATTTTTTTTTTATACCGGCATATAAAGAAGCTTGTTATACTCGGAGTAAGCTTGATGTGCCTGTGGAATCACTACTTAACGACCGAAATCGTAGACTGATTTCGATGCATTATTTTGTTTAAAAATTGATTGATCAAGATGCCTTGTATCTTACATTATATAATTGCATGTGGATTTTGTCAGAGGCTATGGAGGCTTATTGTTAGTATTATATTTTTTTGAATTGGGCATTTGGCATAATAATTACAATTAAGTGTGTCAAACGTAATGTATCAAAAGTAGTAAGAAAACTCACCATCGCCAGTACAATAATATCCGGGGAATTTGGAAAAGTAGACTTTTTCAAATCTGTCATGATCACCGAAGAGAGTCCTCATGATGCTGGGCCACGGCCGAGCGAATACCAAGTAGCCCTCACCAGGTCCATCGACTATCTTTCCTTCTTCATCAAGGAGAACTGGCTCAACACCGAAGAATGGGAATCCCTAAAATTAAAATTAAAATAAGCCTTATTTTTATAATAATGAATGACAAAAAATCATCGTCAAATACTTCACTCACCGATGAACCAGGTTTCATGGGAGTAGCCCCAGGCAAAGGAGTCAGCACATGCCCCCCCGTTTCTGTCTGGAAGAAGGTATCAGCTATGGAACACCGGCCGTTGCCCACTAAATTGTAATACCACATCCAAGCCTCCGGATTAATAGGTTCACCAACACTTCCCAGAATACGTAGTGACTTCAGATCATGCCTGAAAATAAACCATTTTTCTTATTACTTCACATTCCTAATAGGCCAAGAAATGTCGAGTTTATAAATTGTTAAAAACCTAAAAATAAAAAAGACAATCTTGAATAAACCAACTGAATCTTTTAAAGGACAGTTTATATCATACTACTACATAGTATAAAAAAGTCGTTTTCTCTCTACTAATACAACGGATTTTGATGCGTTTTTTTTAAAAGATAAAGTGCTTGAAGAGGACGGTTTATATGTATATTCCTATAACCGTACGAACCCAGTGTGGGCCGCTAGTATTCTAATATAATACGTAATTCTTAATTATAGTATAATGTGTTTGTGTGTATAAATGTTATTTGTTTTTCACGTAACTCCTAAACGGCTCGATCGTGTTGATTAAATTCTTGAACATTTAAATGAGTTTCTGGATAGTTTGAAAACACAGTAGGAACCATTATGCTGTCGGCAACAAATTAAGGTGCTCAAATTAAGATGGTTCAGCTATTACAGCGATAAATATTAACAGTTAACTATTCCTTTCGCCATAACAACAATGTCATGTTCCGGTTCAGAGGGTAGACTTGAACATTTGGCCTAACACCCCGGCCGCAGTATAGCGTGGATAGTTTGGTGAAGTTGTATAAACCGCGAGGTTAGCAACATATTAGCAACTAGCAGTTTCACGCAGCTTCGCCTGCGTAACTTGGCTGCTACTATACCGATTTGGATGAAACAAAGCCTATGTCACTCGTGGATAATGTAGCTTTCGAATGGTGAAAGAATTTTTAAAAATCGGTCCAGTAGTTTTTGAGCCTATTCATTACAACCAAACAAACAAACAAAGTTTTTCTCTTTATAATATTAGTATGATTTCAAAAAAGGATAGTGACGCACCTTAATCATCTGGGGTGTCTAAAGGAAGCGGTTACCTCTCACCGTCAGGGGTTTCGCGTGCCTATTCGCTGTTTTTACCGTTAAAAAATCCAACAAAACATGTCCGATATGTTGGTAGAAAAGAACTATCTTTTCTTAGATTTCAAACAAAAACGTCTACTCGGTTGGGAGCTATAATGCCACACGCACACACACACACAAACACACAGACACACACACACACACAAGCACGTCATACTTCTAACCACCTTGTAACACTTTTAGATTACGTACTTTTCCGTCAGGGGTTAAATAGGAAATCTCAAACATAGATGAGGAGTAGGCTGCGTTTCCACCAGAGATATGCCAGGATGCATAGCGGAGGATCTGTTTGTAAAGAACCAATAGAATCGATTGATTTTCGCCTCGCTACGCATCCTCGCGCATCTCTGGTGGAAACGCAGCCTGTGTTCACATGTTTACCGCTACTAGTGGTCGCCCATTACTTGAAATTCGACCATAATAAATTTTAATATCTTGTTGAAAAAACGCCATCTTTATTTCTCGAGACCAACTACTTTGTTTCCAGACTTTTTGGTGCGCTATCTGTGGTCTTTTATCGTTGTTGTGTGTCAAATGCATGGTAGTGTGGTTAATGTTTTATTTATTTATTTAATGTACTTTATAAGCATTATTATTGAAAAATATTAGCGCTCTGCACTTCTACACATAAACTGTAATTAGGGTGCTAAATTTTATGCTCCTCCGTCCCCGCAATTTTCGTAAAAAGGGTCCAAAGTTTTGGCATCACGTATTAATAAATAGATATTATTATAAACATTAGTTTCTCAGTGAGTTTTTGAATTGTATAACTACGCATATAAATTAATTCATAAAATTATTTAATTTCCGTTTAAAATGCATAGCGGGTACCTATTGTATGTCCCAGTTTTTTTTCGTTTATGCAATCATCGCATGACAATACTTTTTATAACAATTACATAAGCATTACGATCTTTCTTATATGCAATTTACTGCTAGTAATAAAAAGCACATTTTAATATTTTTTATCCATATTATGTTAATGGATTTTATGTACCCCTTTTTGTGTGATAAGACTGAATAAACAGCTCTCCTGATTGTAAGATCATATACACACCATAGATGTTATAAACGCGTTACTGTTTTGAATAGTCTACTTAATACCCTAACCTACCCTACGGACTTCAAATGGAGTTCCAGAAAGGATCAATATACATATAATGTAAAAATGTCCAACTATCCTTTTATTTCACCAATGAAAGAGTCGTTCTGCCGCAAAAAAAAATCATAGCGAATGAGCACTATCGTTGAATCTTTCATGAGAGAATTGTTCTGTCAGCGAAGGGTTTGTAAATGAATGCCACTGAGTTGATTTAGATGAAATTTTTAAATAAATATTTATAGTTAAAGACCTGAGTTCAAAACCAAGATTAAAAAAAAAACAATCTGACAAGTACATACATAAGTCCTATTGGGGGATACAAAGTTTAAATGAAATTCGTAATTATTCTACGTAAACAAAGTCGCGAGTAAAGCGTTTGTAAATGAATGCCACTGTATTGATTTAGATGAAATTTTGAAATAAATACTTATAGTTAAAGACCCGAGTTCAAAACCAAGATTTAAAAAAAAACAATCTGACAAGTACATACATAAGTCCTATTGGGGGATGCAAAGTTTAAATGAAATTCGTAATTATTCTATATAAACAAAGTCGCGAGTAAACAGCTAGTAATATATATAAGATAAGGCTAATTAACACCATAATGATTTGTTCGAGTGTGACTTTTTGTCATACAGTCACAAAAACAATGTCAAGGTACAGAGAGAATGGTTTCAATGTATTTGTCCAAGGTGTTTCCTATTTCAGAAAATGTAGCCATGGGAAAACCAATATGAGTCTTGTTGGTTATAACATCAGATATTTAATAGTGATAACGAACAAATCGAATATGATATTATTTTTTGGAAAGATAGGTCACAGTTTAAATGGGGTTTCGTAAATTTTTTTGAAGTGAAACTTCTTTAGAATCGTTGTGATTTCAAACCGGATGCAACGGAAAAACGACAGGTAAGAGACACAAATACAATAATGTGCAGGATTATATATATTCATCTCATTCTTTTGTCGATTTACTGAAGTTTCACTTCTGTCTTGTGCTAATCGCACACAGGTTACTAGGTGGTGGAGTTTAGCAGCGACTCGCCCGGATTGGTACCACCGCCTTACCTATTCCTGCCGCCATAACGTCATGACGTGATCCGGTTCGGAGGGTAAGGCAGCCGGTAAACTTACTTTTGCTCGAGGCCTAACATCCCGGCCTCAGGTTGGCAACGCACCATTACCACCTTTGGTGTCTCTAGGCGGCGTGAATTTCTTACCATCAGG
>NJDD01001881.1:599184-611978 GCA_002245505.1 Calephelis nemesis
ATCACTAAGGGGTATGAAAAAGATTCACCCTCGTCACTTAAGGTTATAAAAAATAGATGTTGGCTGATTCTCAGACCTACTCAATATGCTCACAAAATTTCGTCAGAGTCGCCCAAGCCGTTTCGAAGGAGTACGGGAACGAACATTGTGGCACGAAAATTTTATATATTATAAGATTATTAACTGGCGGCCCGCCCCGGCTTCGCACGGTTATGAAATATACATGTAAACATTCCTCTTCAATCACTTTATCTGTTGAAAAACCGCATTAAAATCCGTTGCGTAGTTTTAAAGATTTGAGCATACAAAGGGATATAGGGAAAGAGTAAGCGAATTTGTTTTATACTATGTAGTGACTAGGAAGCTAGGAGTGGAAACTCACAGCTTCGCCCGTGCCGAATTATAGTTAATTATAAATGTGTTCATCTGATTTACAAACTCCCTGAAAAGTCTCATCAAAATCCGTTCAGTTTATGCGTGAAAAAGTGAGAACGCATCTGTGTTACTCCTGGTACTGCGGATGTCCGTGGACGGCGGTGATCACTTTCCATCAAGTGACCCACTTGCTCGTTTGCCTCCTCTTGTATAAAAAAGGTTATTAATGTTAAATGTATTATCAAATAATAATGTACAGTTTATTATATTTTCCATTTTCAATGAATGAAAAAATCAATAAATACTTCCGCGTAAATACTTGTTATGTAAACTTGTTGAAACCTCGAGGTCAAATATCATGTAACACAGGTTAGAGACTCATGGTCAAGGATCTAGATTTATTCGAACTTTGGTCCCGTTAGACGGATTTTAAAGCTAATATAATATATTTTATAATTGTTATATATAATATAATAATTATAAAATTAACTAATGTACAGCTGACCGCCTCGTTGGTCGAGTTGCTAGCGAACACGCTTAACTACACTGACCAACCGCGATGCTCGGGTTCGATTCCCGACGGGGGCATTCATCTGTATGATAAACATTTAAATTTCTGCATTTCCGGGTCTGGGTGTTTATTAAAATTATTATGGAATCTATTTAAGTATTCCTATGTATTACAATCGTTGACTAACACCCATAACACAAGCATACAATTTGCTTACTTTGGGGTTAGATTCAATTTGTGTAACTTGTCAAGGAATATTTTTAAAGCCGCTTTTTATAGGTCCATATTAATTTTCCAGAAGAGAAAGTAAAAAAAAAATTCTTTCTCCCGTAAAAGGAATTCTTTCAGGTAAAAATAATTGCGTTAAAAGCGTGGGCATTTGTAGAGGTTGCATAATCAATGCAAACGTAGTTTTTTTAGCAAATGAAATATATTCTCATAACGATAAATAACCATATTGATGAATTTGTATGATTTTGATGAGGTTTTTTAATAGATAAAGTGATTGAAGACGAAGGTTTATGTGTATATTTCATAACCGTGCGAAGCCGGGGCGGGCCGCTAGTTTTATATGATTGAACTCCGATTTTGCACTCACACGCATTTTGGCAATTTGAACATTATTGAAACTACATCACCGTGACGCTGTAGGTTTATTTATAGATATATATTAAGAAAAGAAGAAAAGAAAAAATATTTATTTGCGGAATATGAGTGTTACAAAGATGTTACAAAATTATTTAAGCGTTTCAACATATTCTACCAACTTGTGGTGTGCAAATATTTTAATAGGTTTTAATCCAATTACTAATTTTAATTATTTAGTTATTATCTACAACACACTGTATTTTGTATTTATTACATGATTATTTATTAATACAAACAATTTTTAGAATGTAAACTAATTTATCCCTATCTACCGTAAACTACCACCGTTTCCAAATTTAGCCAGACTGGAGAAGAAACGGCAGAACAAACTCCCCGGCAACCAATCATATTGGAAATACTTTATTATTTGTTCTTGTCTACAAGAAAATCTTTGACACTGTAATACATTTTCTCTAAAAGTAAGTTGAATACCTATTTTCGAAATTTATTCAATGGAAGTGATTTAAGATTATCAGGAATTTTGTTGTATTTACGACTGGACATGCAAATTGCAATACACATTATTTTTGTAAATGTTGAGTATTGTGTGATAACAGCAACAACTAACAACAATCAAGCATTCATTATTTAATTTGAATACCGTACAATAAATAACTTCTAACATATTTTATAAATAATGTTTAAGAAGCTAAATATCAAATAAGGTCAACTCCGAGAAAACTGAAAAAACGAATCTGAAATACTTTTAAAGCATTTAATCTGATTTAGTACATACATGGCACGTGTATCAATTTATGTCCTGTCCTAATTTTAAATTCTAAATTTTAAATTCAAATGTAAAAATGAAATTAGATAATTGGAGATGACCTCATTTGAAATTTAAGGACACATGAGTTATATCAAACTTACTTTGTAACCATACCGTCACCAAATTTCATGAGCGACCGAATAGCAGTTGGAGCGGTATAGAACTGTGTCACTTTGTATTTCTCCACCAGCGACCAGTAACGATCGTTGTCCGGATAAAATGGGGTTCCTTCGAACTGAAACAAATATTTTTACTATAAGAATCAAGTAAGAGAAAGAATTTAACTATATAAATAGGCCCTAAACGTCCCAAACAGGCCTAATCGTCTTCACGAATATCCAAGCTAGACTTTGGAGAACGGGTAATTAAAAAAAACTTTTTATGTGTACTAGTTCACAAAAAAGTTTAAAGAAGTTTAGAAACAAAATTATTAAAATGATAAGAACGCCATCTTCATTTCTCAAGACCAACTATTTTGTTTCCAAACTTTTTAGTGCGCCATCTGTGATCTTTAATTGTTATCATCAATATATTTGTTTGTGTGTGTCAAATGCATGGTAGTTTGGGTTATGTTTTATTTATTGATTGAATGTACTTTATAAGCATTCTACACTTCTCCTACACATAAAGTATAAGTGTGCTAAATTTTATGTTCCTGGTCTAAAAAGGGTCTAAAGTTTTGGCATCCCGTATTGATATATAGATAAAAATAAATATGTAACTGTTATTACGAACTTAGCTTCTGAACGACTGAACCGATTTGGCGAATTATGGCGAAGTCCAGGGAAGGTTTAAAGTTAAGAGAAAATGGGTAAATTGCGAGGAAACTGGGAATCGAAATTTTGACTTTTCCCATACAAACTGAACGGGTGAAACTAAGACAATATTTACTGTGTCCTATCTGTTCAGTACATAATTAAGTGCGATGATTTATTTAAAGATGACGAAATTTAAATGGGTCTTTACTACATTGGGTGTCAGTTTAGTCGGGGATTGTTAATTTCCAAATATTATTTTTAAATGAAACTATTACCACTTGAATTTATTTCATGATATTCAGTGGCTTATACAGTCTGTTATAGTTAGTATTTTCCATTTTCCTGTGTAAAGTGTAAAATGAACGAATTAATACACAAATACAACTTTGTTGCCCCATGTTAATCTGGGTCCACTGTGTAGAGTAGGCTATCAGCCGATCTGCTTGGCAGCTCGTAATAGGCGAGCAAAGGCTAAATGGGTCAATAAAAGAACACTGGCGGTAGAATGTTGTGCACCAGCATGCCCAATTAGGGATCTAACCCTTACCTACTCATATTCCTCCCACTATAATGACAGATGTTCCAGTCCGGTGGATTTTTTTGCTTGTAAGTTAAGTACCTACAACATGATTATGGTTTTTCTTTCAGCTGACGTCAACTAATAAAAAAGTAATTACTCAACATCTTCAATAACTTAACGTCAGTTATTTATAAAATGAGCCACAACGTCGTTATCTTATGATCGTGCGTAACTCTTGAATTACTTGTGAAAGTCTACCCCATAGAGAAAAATTAGTCTATGGAAATTCTACTCCATCTATACTAATATTATACAGAGGAAAGATTTGATTTTTTGTTTGTTTGTTTGAAATGAATAGGCTCCGAAACTACTAAACCTATTTCAATAATTCTTACAACTTGAGAATGCTACATTATCCTTGCGTGACAGAGGCTGTGTTTCATCAAAATTTATGCAGTAGAAGCCAAATTACGCAGGTGAAGCTACAAGAAACTGCTAGTTCTCTATAACTCAACACGAATAATAATGACGCTATTACAGCGGTAATACATGGGGCCACACTAAAAGCTTATTATATTTACCTGAAAGAGGAGGACGGATCTGAAAATGGCTTTTTCCTGTTTTGAAAAATGGTTCGATCGCATGAAAAAATGTTTAAAATGTAAATGAGATTATTTGGAAAAGCAATAAACATAATATTTTGGTCATAACATGTTGTTTTTTTAAGTTACGCAAAACTTATAGTGTGACCTACATACCAATGAATAAAATAATTATCCCTACACAAATTGACATAACCTGCAAAATGAAGAAATCATATGCTAGTTATGGGTATAAGATAACGATATTAATAGGTACATAGCTAATAATCTTAAATGGATTCTGGTGTACATTTAAAAACACGTAAAAGAGTAGTAAAACTACGGAGCATGAAATTATGTAAAAGTATAAGGTAAATCATTAGTACATAATTGAATTTTCATAATACTTTCTGAAACCTCAAAACAAGTCCTGTTTTTAAATATTCAAAAATTGTTGATTAATTCTCGGTGTATAAAAACTCGGTATTTCTTGTAGAATATTAACAGTCTTGATATAACAATATTATAATTAAACCATGAACGAGCTTTGAAACTAAACAACTAAACTGAAGTCTGAATTCATCTAACTTCTATAATAAACACCCAGACCCGAAAATACATGTTCGTCACACAAACGTGTGACGAACATGTATTTTACAAGGGCAGGTGTTAACCTGCCCTTTTAGGAATCTAACCCAAGCCAAGCTGCGCACTAACCATTCGGGGACAGTTAGTAAGTTACACTAAGTGCAATATTGAAGAAAAAAATAATTACTGACTTCTGGAATATATGTAATAATTTAGCTGCAAAAACAGTTTTGTTTCTAAGCAAGGTTGCAGTTGCTTTGCGAACTTGATAGAGTTAGTTCTAAACGTCAAATTATATTCACGTGTACCATGAAGGAATAATAATCTAACTTATAAATATATAAATAGGCAAAGTGCGTGTCGGATTTGCTCTCCAAGGATTCCGTTAGAGCAAGCATAAACTAGCGAAATTTGTTTTTTGGTTAAATGTTACAAAATATAACTATAATGTTTCACTGTAAATAGCTTCTTTTTGCATAGATTGTATAAATGACGTCTTTCAAAATCTATGTGTATCTCAAAATTAATGGTGATAAATCTACTGCGTACAAAAAAAACTTATTTAGGTTTGATAACATATTCCAATGAAACATAAAGAAAAGAGATGGAACATTGTAGACCAGATTAGTCCAGATATATATTAACTTTAGGCATTATCAACGTTTTCCGAAGAATATACTTCAAGTCTGTAGAAATGTAATGTACGAACTTATCTGACAGCACGAGTACTATCGCGTCGTTGAAGGAATATATCAATAATTTAAATTAGTTTAGTGTGTGCGCAAAAAAATACCACCATTATCTGGTATAAAAATATTTCATTGTAAATTTTGATTAAGATCTACAGCATGTTTTTTTAGATTAAGATCATGACATGAGACATTGTCTCAAGGCCATTTTTAAAGACCTAAGTGTAAAGACAGTAGACCTAGATCCGTTAAGGGCGTATTCCTGCCGCCATAACGTCATGACGTGTTCCGGTTCGGAGGGTAAGATAGCCGGTAAACTTACTTTTGCTCGAGGCCTAACATCCCGGCCCAGGTTGGCAACGCACCATTACCACCTTTGGTGTCTCTAGGCAGCGTGAATTTCTTAACATCAGGAAATGCGTCTGCTTGTTTGCCTTCCAATATCATAAAAAAAATAACTTCCATAATTTCCGACTAATTGGACTAAGTAATACCCTATCCTAAACCTACCCGTATACGAGATATTCAAATTTATTTGTTTTTTTATAAAATTTGCCTGTTTTTCGGGTACTTCTTAGTTAAATCAGTCAGAAATGATGGAATCTATACGCCATTGACGGATCTAGGTCGACTAATTCTATAACTCGTACGATTTGCTTATTTTCAATTCTCTCTCATTTTTTTTTTATTTACAGACATACATACCTTCACGTCAATTCCCGAAGGTTGGGCAGAGAATATCGAGTGCCAAATGTCACGATCCTACCAGACATGTCTAGCTTCCTCCACATTCATTACTCTTGTCTTCTTTTGCTTAAAAATCTTCAAGCGGTTTGTGGTTGAAACTTGGATAGACCAAATTGCAACCGCGTAGTCTCAATACTTTTAGAATTTATGCCTATGATATCCACAAAGACAGACGGATATAGCGAATCTACAATAATTTTAAGTCATTAGGCTACGGAACCCTAAAAATGCTCTCTACTTGTACTTCCATTCTTTTTTATTCATGGTCATATTCTTATCAAGATCACAACCAGTGAAACTTCTATAAATGTCTGTGGTGCTCCAGTTTTAAAAGATAAATCGTAGAGTACACGGTCAACTTATGTAAGAGATTTGAGAATCTGGTTATCATTATGTCTGGTTACGTTATACAAAAACACAGACAACGTACGCCAAGTCCCCTGCGTGGGCAGGTAGAGAGCATGTCCATCTTTTTAACCGACTCCAAAAAATATGGCTATCAATTCGACTATGTTCAGGTCGCTACTCGGAGAGTAACGAACCGATTTTAATGATATTTTATGAGGTAGGATTTTTGCTTAATTTGTTATGATACAAATATTAGATCTCTATGGATATAATAAGTTATTGCTTGTTTCTTACAAGGTGCTGAAAACAGGAGTTTTCTAAGCCATGAAACAGGCAACAAGAACACAGATTACTGGTAGTAAGAGATAATCCTAAAGACACCATTGATATTATATGTTCGTCGCCCAAAGCTAAGGCCTATTGTGGAAGTCAAACAGCCACTCTTCTATCAGGACCAGAACACATCAGTGTCAAACGCTAGCATAGTAGTATAGTATAGTGCCAGGAATAAGTAAAGCTTCAGATCAGCTATTCCGTATGGAAGGCGGAGGAACTCTACCCTGGCAAGTTGATGCGTAGCAGTTGTTTTATATAAGAGGAAAATGAGCAATTGGACTATATGATGGAAATTGATCACCACTACCCACTGACACCAGGAGTATTAAAAAGATGCGTTGCCAATTTTAAGACTCGTTTCGTTCTTTAGGTGTTGGCATTCACGTTAGTACTTTGCCATTAGTCAAGTAGAAATTTACATCGAATTTATCAAATTCGGGATTCAGTTATAATTAGTCATAAGTCGTCAATAAGTCATGTTAGGGTCTTGGCTAAAGCGGTGGCCTCACTACTCAAGCTAATGTTGTGAGATTTGGCGGCAACGAGGAAATACACGATACGCTAATTTCTACACGATTATTTCATTTTTGCACTTTCACTGAACAAAATTGTACAGAATGTCACCAAAATTGAGTAATTTCAGTTAATATAAACACAAAATTATGAAAAAAAATCGACCATATTTTCTCTTGTTGGCGCCAAAACTCATTTTAAGACTCTACTAGTGATCTTATTGGTAACGACCTAATTAATCTATGCTTTAAAATATCGCTATGTTAAAAGTAGGTACACTTCAAAGATAATAGTATTAAAAAGATAAAGTTAAGTGGTCAAAAGAAATTTCTATTATATAATTATCGCAAGCTCTTATGAAATAAGCGGTAATGAGAGTCATTTGTATTACAACGCGCTAGTAATTGTCGGGTCAAGGATATAAAACCAATAGACAAGGCTTTAAAGTAGTAAAAATTATAGTTCGATTATACAACTTTCTTTGTGTTGTGATTGGTTGATTGGGTCTCATATCTATATTTTATAAATTAATACGTGATGCAAAACTTTGGACCAGTTTTTACGAAAATTGCGCGGACGCAGAAGCATACAATTTGGCAAACTTAAAGTTTATGTGTAGGAGAAGTGCAGGACGCTAATATTTTTCAATATTAATGCTTATAAAGTACATTAACTCAATAAATAATACATTACCCATACTACTATGCATTTGACACACACAAACAAATATATTAATGATAACGATAAAAGATCACAGATGGCACACTAAAAAGTTTGGATCAAAGTAGTTGGTCTTGAGAAATGAAGATGGCGTTCTAATCAACAAGATATTAATATTTATTATGGTCGAATTTCGAGTAATGGGCGACCACTTGTATAAATAATTGAAGCGCAGTAAAACTGAAAAACTTTTATCGAAGGCTCATAATTCTGTCAAGTGGTTGTAAACAGGCCTTTAAATAAGGTTACCCCTTTGGAATCTTTGTTTTTATATTAAGATTATTTTTAAATTTTGATTAAATCTACGGTATAGACCAAATTCTTTTGAACGCGGGCCGGTAAGTTAAAAAAAAACTAGTGGCGGGCCAGTAATTATAATTAATCTTGAGGCGGGTCGGTTTCTTAAAACACCTAAAAATAGCAGTAAATATTACGATTATAAAACGTTGTATAAAGATAACATAAGGCATTTTTCTTTATTTTACAATCATTTATTAAAATGAAATCTATTTATAAAGTCATAACAAATGAAATACGCAATATATATATGTTTGAAGTATCGATTCAGTATATTAATTGTTCAAATTTTAATAGTCTTTCAACATTTCGACCATAATTTTTTTTAAGGGGTTCATATTTTTTCTAAAAAACCCTAGGCGGGCCGAATTAAAACCTCTCAAGGGCCGGATCCGGCCCGCGGGCCGTAATTTGCCCACCCCTGGTATAGACGGACGGAAAACAAATGTTTATAATCTGCTTTTACAATCGTCTACAACCCCTAATAGAGGTTCCACAAGGATTAAAATAGTGGTTGTAAGCATTGGTTAGCATCCGTGTGGAATGTAGATTTAATCCAAACTAGTGGTCGCCTATTGGTCGAAATTATACCACAACAAATTTTAATATCTTGTTGATAAGAACGCCATCTTAATTTCTCAAGACCAATTACTTTGTTTCATCACATCTGTGATCTTTTATCGTTATCATACATATATTTGTTTGTGTGTCAAATGCATGGTAATGTGGGTAATGTTTCATTTATTGATTTAATGTAATTTATAAGAATTACTATTGAAAAATATTAGCGTTCTGCACTTCTCCTACACATAAACTATAAGTGTGCCAAATTTTATGTTCCTGCGTCTGCGCAGTTTTCGTAAAAAGTGGTCAAAAGTTTTGGCATAACGTATTAATAGGTATATAGATTTTGATTTGTTACAAAGTTTCCAGCAAGGTCACCTTGTGGAAAGTGTGATTGGAGCGTGATTACAATCGTGGGAAATGCGTGATTGGGCAGTGATTACAGCCGTCTGGATGATTAATTAACAAAAACTATATGTCGAAAACGAACATTAAAACCTATTCCTTTTTGAGCTGAGTAATCTCGCGACAAACAAAAAAAATCCGAAAAATGCATTTAAATCTTATTAAATTCCCGTGTCACTATGTTAGATACCGTACACCTCCGAAACGGCTTGACCGGTTCTCATGAAGTTTTGTGAGCACTTTAAGTAGGTCTGAGAATCGGCTAACATCTATTTTTTATAACCCTAAGTGATGAGGATGAATCACTGCAAAAACAATAGCAGAACAACGTCTGCCGGGTCAGTTATATATAAAAAGATAACCTCCATCTTTTTGAAGTATGCTACAAAGTTATTTCTTACAATTTGTATTACTTTACATTTGCCTCTGGTCTACTTGACTACTTGAAGTCCTGGGTTCGATCTTCGAGTCGGACAACAAAAATGTGTATTTTCAATTTAATAAAAAATAGCGTCGCCCAGGATTAGATATGTGCCCGATTGACGATAGGCTTGCCACCTATCATATTGTGGTACTTAGTGTCTTTAGTTAGTCGTAGGTTGTGGTGGTGCCTCAGCCGTCCACTTCAGGGATATGGGCATGAAGATACTTATTACTTACTAATTTTCCTTATCTTGTAATTTTCGCTTTCGTGTAGGATAGAGGATAATAGAACTTTTAACAAAATAATTAATTAATTATTATTAAATTAAAATTTGATGCTAAGATTAAGATACATTTATTTTTAAATTGGCTGACCTTATCTAAATTTAAGTGAAATGATTAATTATGTAATAAAAACTCTATATAAAAGTTGCATTTTTTCGCCATATAAATTCATATCTCAAGGTAAACGTAAGAATAAATTGACACTGGAATAAATTACGATGTTCTTAACGATTAAGATTTTTCTCCATAATATCGTTAGAGTATGTGGATTTAAAAAAATGCAATGCTTAATATTTGAGACGGGCATTCACAAGCAGGTTAACTGTCTGTCTGTCTGTCTTATCAAATTCTGTGATATCTCTCAATGTTAGATATCCGGAGGCATGGCAGTGTCCCCGCCAAGATGAGCACACTGTACAGAAAAGCGCGAATGCCTCCCTTTTTATGGAACTTTTATGGAAGCGTTTCGCGATATTTTGTACGCTTACAACTTTGGTTTGGATTACACCAGTTAAACAAAACTCAGGATCTGATGTTTGTAGCAAACTTATTAAAAACTACCTGCTTGAACCGGCGAACTTCGTTTCACCCGTTCGGTATGTATGGGAAAATTAAATAAAATTCCTAATTTCGACGGTGTGTCGACGGGGATAAAAAGTATCCTATGTCGCTAGAGCGTTCAATAGAAAATAATAATCTTAAATTATGCACTAGGTCTACTCAATAAATATTATTTAAATTCATTTTTATGCCTATTTGTCGCAACACAATTTTTATATACTTAATTTAATAAGTTATAATACAGTTTTTTCCCATAGCTCGTTCGCACTTTAGGTAGCTAAATTTATATTTATTTTTCAGATAACGGGCATAGTTTCTTACTTGCAAAGTTAAATTATCTTCACGCCCATATCCTTGAAGAGCCGTTAGACCACAGAGGAGATCTCCCCTCTTCTGTAGTCGAGCGGCTCTATCTCGCTCGCGTTTTATAATTTTGTAGTAGACATAAGGTGGGGATTATATTATAACACTTTGATAATTTTGTTTTGCGTTCTTTGCAATTTCTCTAAGTATACCGCAGCGGAGTCCCATATTTTATTAGATTTTCCAAATGCGATTTCACTAGGGAATTGTTATTAATAGGGCGTACAATACTGCTATTTAAATTATGCGCTTCGGCTTTACTTTTTTTACTCTTAACACTTTATACTTTTATTTTTAAATTGGCTGACCCAATCTAAAAGGCGAAATGATTAATTGTGTAATAACAACTCTATATAGATATCTTTAAAATACATTCGGATTTCCGAAACTTGACGAACATAGCCGAAGCGCATAATTTAAATAGTACTAGTTACTATACTTTAGAATGCAGTTTGATATTTTTCGAAACGCACCCAATGTGCACATTCATTCAGACATACTCAATGTGTCATGTAAGTTTGTCATATATCCATAAGCCAAGATATTTTCGTAGTATGATATAATACAGATCCTAGTATTTCTTGGAGACATCTAAATGAATGTGCTTCAGATAACAGATAGTTGTCGTGAGATGATAATTTCAATGTAAACTGATAACAGACATACCTACTTTAGTAACACCGACCTTATTACACAAGGAAAATTTAACTATCTCTGTGAAGTCTACACTTGGCATTCAAAGTCAAGAACGTATAAAATGGAAATATACTTTCATGTTTATGTGAATATGAAAATTAATCTTTTTGGTATAAATATGCAACCTCAATGACGGCAGCTAAGCTTTTCAAATAATATACGTTTTGTATGTGGCACATATGCATATAGTGTAGTCGGCAATTTCAAAAACATTAAAAGATGTTAAGGTCCCAAAAATATGTGCGATAGCTCATTCGATTATAAACAACGTCTAGAATATAGTTTTTTATAAGTATATATTTATGAATAGCTTCACAAAGCGATAAATTTATATATCAATTATTTAACTTTTCTTTATGTAATTTGAGAAAAAATTATAGATGTTGTAACTTTTTGAAAAATCGATATAAAACTTTTTGTATTTTTATGTGATATGTAACTAATCTTTAAAAAACATTTTTCTAGGCATCATCCCGAATAGAAAGAGCTATCGCATGTATTTTTAGGGCCTTTATGTCTATTTAAAACGGTTTTGATTTGGTTGGCTAGAATATGTCGAAAAACTTTAAAAACTTCGAAAAAATCGCAATGTACCACAGGGGTCCGTACTAGGACCACTTCCATATTAAATCTACAATGAGAATTATTTTAAAATTAATACTTTTTGATCACATAAATTTATATGCGGGTGATGATTAGTTACCCTTTATTGTTATTGAACAAAAAAAAGAATGACAAAAAACTTACCAAAAGAGATGTGGCAGCATTAGCCAATGGGGCGTACACCACGTATGTATGGCCAGTGATCCATCCAACATCAGCAGTGCACCAGAAAATGTCTTTCTCTCGATAGTCGAAGACGTATCTAAACGTAGCCGCGGCGTGGAGCATGTATCCAGCAGTTGTGTGCAAAACACCTTTCGGTTTTCCCGTAGATCCACTATTACAAAAATATTTTTTTAATAATAGACCATCTGCCTTCCTGTACCAAGAAGCTCGTAAAAGGCGAGCATAGGCTTACCGTCACTAACACTGTAACATCTGACTAGGTGGTAGCCCGCCCGGATTGGTACCACCGCCTTACCTATTCCTGCCGC
>NJDD01001881.1:612599-623685 GCA_002245505.1 Calephelis nemesis
GAGATAAGCCCACCTTTTGTGCATTTCCATATATCACTGTCCAAAAATGTGTTTTTTTTTCCATCAGCTTGTTTGCCTTCCAATATCATAAAAAATAAAAAAATATGGATGGGAGAGGATTCGATAATACTCTACCCCAGTGAGGTACGAATGTTTTTCAGATTTCACAATCAATAAAATTTAAGCCATTACATACACAATTCCCCGTGGTGGTCCGGGTCCTCTATGTAGATCAGACCACCATGTAGGCAAAACGGCACGCCTGGCAGCTAGTCACAGGCAAACAAAAGTCGAATGATTCATTAAAAGTAAGAGTGGTAGAGTGCTGTGTATCTACTTGTCTTGGTAAGGATCTACCGCCTAACCTTTTATGTTCAGGTCCATAAGGTAGTGTAGTCGGCAAGCACATTAGGCTTAACACCTTAACTACAGGACAGCGACAAACCTGTAGCCCACGGTCTCTATCGTATCTAGCTATTGTAACGTATCTACAGAAAAAGATAGGCCTTTTAGAGTTTTGCTGCTACTATAGTTTTGTTAAAGATTAAAATTTACAGTGGTACCTGGCTAGTGGTAAATATCACAATCTCTTATCTTAGATAGGTTTTTATTATTAGCCGTATAACAGTTATCTCATTCCCAAACCGTGCTTGTTCGCTGTCTTTTGGCGTAAAAAAATAAAAAGATAAATATAATACTGTTGGACAAATACTTATAAGTTTGAATTTACCGTCTCATTGGTCGAGGAACTAGGGTACACGCCCGACTCCACCGACCAACTGCGAGGCTCGGCTTCAATTCCCGACGGGGGCTGGCATATGGTGAAAATTTAGATGCATTACCGGGTCAGGGTATTTATTACATTTATTCTGTTATCTACAATGACTGTTAGAGTAGTTGACTAAAATATATTCTTATTTCTAGTATTTACAATGATTATTGGAACAGTTGACTTACATCTATAACAGAGCCATATAATTTGCTTGCTTTGGGGTTAGACTCAATTTGTGTAACTTGACCATGGATATTATTTACCCCGCGTGGTTAGTGGTCCCACAGGAACATTTTTTTGGGATAAAAACTATCCTCTGTGTTAATATATGTTATCCTCTATGTGTGTGCCAAATTTGCTGAATATTAGTTAAGAAGTTTTGTCGTGAATAATAATAATAAATAAATAATAAATATCACTGGACAAGTTACACAAATTGAATCTAACCGCAAAGTAAGCAAATTATATGCTTGGGTTATGGGTGTTAGTCAACGATTCTAATACATAGAAATACTTAAAATAGATACAATAATAAATTTAATAAACACCCAGACCCGGAAATGCAGATATCAAAATGTTAATCACACAAATACATTCCCACGTCGGGAATCGAACCCGAGCCTCGCAGTTGGTCGGCGTAGTTAAGCGTGTACGCTAGCCACTCGACCAACGAAGCGGTCAAACAAAAACCATACAAACTTTCGCAATTATAATATTAATAGGATTAGATTTAACTACGAATTGCCGTTGGTTAGACACTAAAATTATAAAGTTAGTCATAAATATAAACGTGAGTTATCGTACCTCGTGTAAAGCATAAATAACGGATCTTCCGCATCCATCCACTCTGGTGGGCATATCGTTGACTGGCCCTCCACGAAATCATGCCACCAAACATCCTCATCATCATTCCAATTACACTGAAAAAAAATATTAAAAAATATAAACATAAAAGCATACAATATCTTCGAAAGATCCGTATAATATTTTTAATTAGAGTAATTTACTCTTACATATTCTGGCACTTTAATTGCACATTTTATTACCACACATAATAAAATGTGCTACGACACATAATAAATGATCCTTACTTGGAAAAAATAGTGTGAAAAATACTTAATTCAATTAAAAAAATACCATTTGCAGGTAAACATGACCATAACAATGATAAACCCATAAGGACCTTTTACTAATTTATTGTTACGATAAGAAAGCACTAAAATCACCAAGTGACAACAAACGATGATTGCTTACTTGTAGACTTACGCGCCCGTTGATCTGGTGTGTAACTTCACTTTTGCTAATAAAAATGAATTTACACACCAGATCAACGCGTGAGTAAGTTTTATTAGTAAACGAGTTAGAATATAATTTGTAGTATTGATTAGTTTTGTCACGGGGAGGTCAAAAAAGTTTGCAAATGTGCTAAATATCCCATTAGCTAATTAGCTTGTTAATCTAATACTATTTTAGACTAAAAAACATCGAGTTCAGGGTTCTAGAAGTAGTCGATTCGGATATTTCCATATGGAAAAATCTCTACAATATTCTTATATATAGTGAGCCAACATGAGATGGAGATCCGCAGGGTTACTCTTGAATCTCGATTTCATGCAAATTGGAAATTGGAATAGGATTATAAATTGGTACTCTCGAACTCCTGTGTTTGAGAGTCCCTAGAAAGATGCCACAAACATACTTATGTCATGTACCTACCTCTTTTTCCGAAGGGGTATAAAGTATATAAAATAAAAAAATTTTTGGCTGTAAAGTCGGTTTTATGGGCCAAGATTTTACGTTACAATGTCTTTTTCTCGTAACTAATTCTAATATTCACTCACATATTCTAATGTGGGAGAGAGACGCAAGGCATTCGCCCATCCCGTGGGCCTCTCTCTCGTTTGGTGACTCATCGTAACAGACGTGAGCGCGCGTTACACTTTTTCAAGAGTGACTCCGAGCCACAACCTAATTTAAGACGTTGACACGTCAAAAAGACAGGCCCATTGAGTTTTATTTGCCGAAACTTATCCTTAGGTCTGTTCTGTAGGGCTACTTTTAAATCTCAATTTTATGCAAATTGGAAATTGGACTCGGATTATTGATTGGTATTCCTGAACACAGTAGGTACTATCGAACACAATGTTAATAATACATTTAGTTCCAAAAGTTCAACGAATCCGCTTAAATAATATATTGATCGTTATTAACTAAACGTTGATATTTCGCTAGGATTGTGTTCAAGAATACCTAAACTGATATATCCTATGCGAAATCCCAATTTGCATTAATTCGAAATTCAAGTGTGACACTACAGTTTCCCTCGTCTAAAATAAATTTGGCAAGTTTTTATGAAAAGGTGTGCCTATAGATATTAAAGACGAGTAAATAAAAGATAGGCAAAGATAGACGTACCACAGATCCCTCGGCTGGAGCATCCGCACAAGCTGTCACCCGTCGAAGATGAGAGACCACGATGCACTTTTCAACTTTATGGTTGTATTTAGATTTCGCCTTCTCGCGAGCCTCATCACATGTGTTTTTTAGGTATAATAACTTCTCCCCACGCCATGCTCCATCAGAAGTTACCAGCAGTTTGGCACTACAAGCTGACATCCTTTCTGCTAGAGACTCTGATGAAAAACCTGCGAACTGAAAGAGCATTCTTTCAATCAAATCTTAAGCAATAAAATCTGAAACTTCGCAATAGAATGGAGAGATCTTAGTGTGTTTTTAGAGTAGGAACTGATAGAATAAAAAAGAAACTACTCTCTTATGAGCTGATTTTTTTAGCCAAATAAAATTGCAGTCAGGCTCAGGTAATTCACAATATTTTTAAATATTAACATTTCTTGAAAATAAATAAACACGGACAAATAAAGTAACTTTTATTTTTTTAAACCGCCTCCTATTTCACCATAATGACCATCATGTTCCATCGCAAGGATAGCCTTGCATAACAGGCGTAACATCCCGGCAACAAGACAGCCACGCACCTGTAACATTTGTGGTGTCTATAGGCCACGGTTATCTCGTACCATGACCTCTCACATAAAAAAAGTGTAATTAATACAACTTTGTTTTATAAAAATAGATTTACGTTGCAATAATAAAAGATATTTTTTATTACGGAAAATTCCAATTGGGGAATGTAAAAGATGCATATTTATTGTCGAGATAGAAGTAGACTGTCAGAGCGCGATGTAATTAATTGGAGTTGTGTCAAGTGGCGCCATAGCGCTGGTCACGGTCAGAGTGAAAATTGGCTTAGTTTGCTCTACGTTCGACCAAGTATAATAGATAACTATAAAGGCCACTAGGACCTTTCTGGGTTAAGCATTTAACACAGAGTTAGCGTCTAATTAGGATTTAATCACTTTATATTAGACAGTTTAACTCTATATTAGATGTGCAAGTAGCCCTAAGAGTGTTTTATGTGTTATAGGGCATCTAAATTTTTATGATATTGGAAGTCAAACAAGCAGACGTCTTTCGTCATGGTAAGAAATTCACGCCGCCTGGAGACACTAAAAGTGTCTATATTGCCAACATAAGTCCGGGATATTAGTCTACGAGCAAAAAAAGTAAATTGGATCGTCAACGGCAAACCCTGACGTTATGGCGGCAGGAATAGGTGAGGCTCACCGCCATCAATCCGGACGAGTTGATTAAAACTCTACCACCTAGTCAGGTGTCACGATGTTAGTGTAAGGGTATGCTCGCCTTTCACAAGCTGCCAGGCAGGAACGCAGATGGTTGATTCTACGTAGGAGTCCAAACCAATACGGACGAACAGGGAATATAAATGTCCTGAACCTAATAAAGGTGAGAGCAGGTTCCTTTAAACTTAAGGTACATCCGGCAAAAAATTGGCATTGAAAGCATTTTTAGGGTTCCGTACTCAAAGGGTAAAAACGGACCCCATTATTAAGCCTCTGCTATCTGTCTGTCTGTCTCCAGACTGTATCTCAAAAACTGTGACAGCTAGAAAGTTATAATGTTCACAAATTGTGTATTTCCATTACCGTCATTACAACAAAAGCTAAAAGTAAAAATAAAAAATATTAAGAAGGGTCTCAAAACAAAAACGTATTTTTTTGCTAAATATTAAAAACGGTAACAGGTAGACGCTTCAAATTTTCTCAGAATATTTACTTTTATATTATTTTTCGAAATAAACAATTTAATAACAATAAAGAAAATATTAATATCCCGTACAACAAACGTAATTTTTAATAGATGATAGTACGGAACCCTTCGTGCGCGAGTCCGATTTGCACTTGGCCGGTTTTTTTCTTTGTATTTAAGGCGTTTCTGGCAAAAAAATGGTTTTGATTAAAAATTTAAAATTATGGTTATGTAAGCCTTAACTGGACCGTGAAGAAAAAGTGCTCCAGTATTTCGCAAGCAGACGAAATAACCACAATTGTTACATCTGAATGTTTGTTTAATTATCTACCACAGTGCCATTACAGATTCTGATACGCTCAGAAATGAGTTATAAAATATATTTACCTACATTCAAAATCTAGATTATTATATGAAGCTATCTGTGCGTGCACACATGAGAAGTATTTTTTTTATTGAAGTGAAAATTTCTTTAGCGGCGTTGCACACTTTTTTTGGAATGGGTAAAATCTTCTGAGCTCGCGTCAAGACACGTGACCTGATCCGAAAACTCATAAGAGGACGCAGGGCGCGTGCGCGAATTTTTGTGTACGATAGCGCAGTATATGAATATTGAATTCTACCACATAAATAATAGTACTTTCATACTGATAATTGAAGCAATTCGTGCAAAATTATTCCCTAACCATTCCAAAATATCAAAAATGCACAACGTTGATATTCAAGTTTTCACTTCTGCGGACTGCAACCCGTTTTTTTATTTTTATGAAATTGGAAGGCAAACAAGCAGACGGATTTCCCAATGGTAAGAAATTCACGTCGCCTAGGGACACCAAAGATGCAAAGCAAAAGTAAGCTTACATGTCAATTAGAACACGTCAATGGCACGCAATGACGTTATGGCGGCAGGAATAGGGAAGGCGGTTGTACCAGTTCGGGCGAGTCGCGAAACTCTACCACCTAGTAAAAACTTTAACGAAATATTAAGTAAGTATAAGAATCTCTGTGGTTTAGAGCGGATCTAGTGATTAAGTAGGTGCCGGCTCCTTTCCAGAATAGAGCATCTGTCTTCCTACCAGGCAGCTCGTAAATGGCGAGCACAGGCTTACTGTCACTAACATCGTGACATCTGACTAGTCTATGATGTGGTAGAGTGTGGTATCTCATACGTATTGGTGCTACGGCCTTATCTATTGTTGTCATCATAACTCCAGTGCTCGGTTTCGGTTTTGGAACTAACTTATTTACGAAAAAGGTTTTAGTCGGTTCCAGATTGGCAACGCGCTATTACCACCTTTGAGGTGGCAGGTGACGCGTATACTTCTTCTCTGTTCTATTTGCTATATTACCATTTAAACACTAGAAGTATGCTTTGCCCTTTAAAAAAAAGAGAAATACCTCTTTCCGCAAAAAATATTGTAAAGGTTTGGAACGCAGCTATTTCTTAAACGACTTAAAAAGGAGGAGATTATTATGTTTTTGTTTATTTCGATAATTTTCTCCGTTATTTGTGAACTGATTTTAAAACTTATTTTTATTTGAAATAACCTACTATCAAGGTGATCCTTCTGCAATTAACCTGGATCTTATGATCTTAGAAAAAAACTCAATCTTTGTGTGCATAAGTACACATAATAATTATCATAGGTACATATTAATCCTTAACTGATAAATATTCAATAATGTAGAAGAACCTTTTCAATCACGTCAGCTTTCAAACGATAAAATGCGGATCAAAATCGGTCCATCCTATTAAAAGTATGCCACAAACAGACGACACAGACACACACACTCATGTAATTAAAATCGATTTTTTAGTTTTACTGCGCCTAAATTAATGTAATTTTAAATGGCGTCTTAAATTGCATCTGTCTGTTTACTACCTATAGGTATACATTAAAATATTAAGTATTCTTACCACAACTGAATGAACAGCACCAACTCTTGCGCATGCCAGCATACAAATGACTGTCTCCATAATCATAGGCATGTAGATTGCGACTTTATCTCCTTTACGTACTCCATATTCTCTCATTGCATTTGCACATTGGCACACCAAGTCTAAAAGCTTTTTGTACGTGACGCGGCTGTAATCGTCAGGATGGTTGCCTTCCCTGATAAAAAAAATACAACTACATCAATATTTTTTTCATTTAAGGGGGTATTTTTAAATTGAATAAATAATAAAATAAATATTTACAAGTTATAGGCTGTATGATTAAACTTTAACTTTAACCTGCCTAAACACGACAAATCGATTGAAAAATAATCGTAATTATTGAATTTTGTGTAATATTATGAGTACAATTAGTTAAATTAGATGGCAATTTAGTATAGTTTAGTATTTCCTCGCTGCCGCCAAATCTCAATAAATGAGCTTGAGTAACGAGGCCACTGCTTTACTCAAGACCTACAGAAGACATTGACTTATGACTTACGATTTATGACCTGAAGTGACTTATGACTGTTAAAAAGAATTCATTAATACGGAAGACGTGGCAGCATGGCTTAAAAGTAGCCTTAGCCGGCCCCAGAAAGGGGCAAATTAACTAATAAATAATTTAAAAAAATATAGGCAGCATGGTTTTTAGTCTTAGCCTGTTCAGGAGCGTCGCGAGCCTAGAGAGGTGCAAGTTGATACGGAGATTGAAAAAAAATATCAATTGTAGGTTAAGTCGGTAGCCTCATTCCTGCGGCTTTTTGACTTGCCTTTCATTTCCCGCTTAAACTACTCTTATAGTTGATTGATCAATTGATCAAGCAAGTCAAGATAACAACATAAAACTGTTTACTTCATATTTGTCAACATTTTTGGAACCTTTCTTTGCTCCCCTTGGCGACGCCCTAGAGCCTGTACTCTGTGGAGTGTGGACTAACCGAAAAAACTGTGCTTTTTTCACAAAATACCATACTATGCAACTACTGTAAAGCGTGAAGCTTAAACTGTTTTTTTAAATAACTTTTAAGGAAATCGATTTAAAACATGGTCAATTCAGCAAATATATTTAATGTAAAATAAAATACTTGATTGTTAATTGTATATAATGTTAAACATTATACCGTTTATTATACAGTATTAATTGTACCTAATGTTACTACATAACGGTTTTGTTTATCAAATCCGGTTTTTTTAATAAAGTTAAAAAAATTACGGCCTCGGAATTTGACAAACTGTATCTGTAATCTATACATATAACAAATCTGTAGAAGGGTCAATTCTGTACAAATTTTTGTCTGTCTGTCAGTATGTTCAGGCATCACGTGAAAACTAAAGGTTCGATTTCGATGAAACTTTGTACAATTATACCTTATTATCCTGGACATAACATGGGATACTTTTTATCCTGGAAAAATACGTAGAAGAAAAATCTTAATTTTCCAGTTTTAGACCGACATCCGCGCGGACGGAGTCGCGTGCGGAAGCTAGTTGAAAAATATTTGCGTTCTGCACTTTTATTTCACATTAACTATAGGCATCACGTTTTAATATATAGATATATAAATACAGATTTGTTTGTTTCCAACTCTATTAACAGTAACATACGTAATAGGTACGTCGGTACTGTGCATACATTACGCCGTGTGTACTGATTACAATAATAAACAAAGTTTAAACATGCATAAAACCTAATTACAAAATATGCCAAGTCAAGGACCATAGTTCATTTCCACGTTTTTAAAACAAGCCTAGTCATGTAAGTTTTTATAATTATTTTATTGTCCGGTATCTGCTTAAGGCTTAGTGTTCGATACCCGGACCGGGTCAATTTTCTCATGGAAGTTGTCTATGATTGGATATGTGCCATGATGGCGATAGGTTTGTCACTTATTACATTGTGGGACTACGTACTTCCGAGTAGTCGTGGGTGTCCTTGTCTCTGCTACCTCTTCAGGAGCCACGAAGATACTTACTTTTCATATATACAAAAAATAAAATTATAGTATTTGATTGTAATATTAAAAAGAAGCGCCGTTAACTACATGCCTAAAAACGTATATTCGTTAGGTTCATATAATACTTAAACAATTATTTTTTTAATTTTTGTTTTCTGTTTGTTATCTGCAATCTCCAAAACGTCTGGACTGATGTTGACTGTGTTTTACTGTCTGGTAGCTGATGAAATAAGAAGTAACTTAAGCTGCTTTCATTTTAGAAAAAAAAACTAAATTAACTTAGTAACTTTTTTGTGAAATTCCACGCAAACTAAGTCGCGGGCTCAGCTCGTCTATGTATACAATACTTTGTATAATACATATTCAGATTTGATAAGTTCCGACAATTTATCTCCACTGCAATGTTGCAAGACTCATATTATATGGGTTATCATAGAAAATAACCAACAACAGTAATAGTAATCAAAGAAAGAGGGAGACAGACTGCTTTTAGGCAAATATTATCTATTTTTTATATACAAGAGGAGGCAAATGAGTAAATGAACCGATGGAAACCGCCCACGGACATCAATACCAACCACCGATGCGTTGCCAATCTTTAAGGAATGAGTACGCTCTTTCCTTGAAAATCCCTAAGTCATAATCGTTTGGGAATACCGCCCTCGGTAACTGATTCCACGAAGATGTTGTGCGAGGTAAGAAATGTCTTCGGAAGCGCACAGTTGTAGATTTCCACACATCAAGATGACGGGCATGATACTTTAAACTCCGTCGCGAAGTCCGAAGGTGGAAATCAGCGGCTAGTATGAAACCAAACAACTCCACAGAGCATGATAATTGCGGTAGTAAACACTCAGGGACAACATTTCTACGAATCGCCAAGGAATCAAGCCGATTGGTAACTGCCCTATCATTGATATTTCGAGATGATCTATATTTTCAAAATTTAAAAACGAATCCCCATTTCACTTGATCATCACATCACGCTTGAACGGATGGACCAATTTTGCTAATTATTTTTTGTATTGGTTATTGTTAAGAGAAGTTCTAATATAGAGAAAAACTGGGAAAATTTCAAGAAAATAGGATAATTAGTTCTTTATTTTTTCCATACCAACTGTTGGTATCTTTTAAAGTCAAGCAAAAAACACAAAATACAAAAATGTTTAATGAAATACAACTATTTAAGTTCATAGTTATGTATTAATGCTAATAATTCTAATCTTTTTTAGTTGTGTTGGTTATAGTCAGGAAAGGATCATATGAAGGAAAAACCGGGAACAATGCAAGGAAAATGCGAAAAACCACACCTTAGCTTTGTCCATACATGTTATATAGAAACTTTGAGGTTAGATTCAATTTGTGTAACTTGTCTAGATATATTAATAGCTCTGTACTTAAAATGTACTCGTGTTTAAAGTCCTTGACCGAAACCTATAAATAAGTGTATAATTTAGGAGCCGAAGAATCAGAATTGTCAAGCACACGCTTTGTGCTAATGTAAATTGGATGTCGGTATAAATTTAGGTTTTGGGGTTAAGTATAACCTTTAAGGGTCCATGTATGCTTAAACACGTCAGCAGTATAATGTTTTTTTCATACAAAGCAATTATGGATCTTGGTGACAAAAATACACAAGATTAACATTAATATTCTTTATCAGACTAGTGTTTGCAAAACACGATTCATTTTACTTTGCTCGATAGAAAAAAATCAAAAAGTCAACCCTTTTTTGAAAGCAAAACCCAACTGTCTACCAAAAAGAATACAATACCTGTCTACTTCAATTATGAAAATATCGACACCAGATTTAACATAAACATAGATAACCTAAAAGATAGAGGTTTTAGTTTTTATTTTTTTTTTCAAATTACTTTTATTTTTATAGTGTCAAAAATAGTGATTTATCGCTTAAGAGTTAAGGCATTTACTTTAGAGCGCAATATTTCATAGTAATCATGGAACGGGGGAGTGCGGCAATTAGCTCTTCTGGCTGACTAAGTATGGGGCCTTAACAGATTGGGTATTGACAATTCATACGAGGGCCAAACTGAAAGTTTTTAGAACTGGCAACTTAAAAGCATTATATTAAAAAAATAAGTTTAAATTTTGAAAATAGAACTCTTTACCAATAATATTGAGTATACATTTCGTTCATTTGTCATTTGTTTTACAATTTGGCGACAAATTGAAAATTGTCTGTGCACGTCAGAATGAGTTTAAGCCGAGAAAATTTTCGTGCAATGATTTTTTATGACTTTCGATGTCATATAAGTCAACAAGAAAGTTATG
>NJDD01001881.1:630691-653620 GCA_002245505.1 Calephelis nemesis
TTATTTTTTTAATACAATGCTTTTAAGTTGCCAGTTCTAAAAACTTTCAGTTTGACCCTCGTACGTCGCAGCCTCGCGGTACGTCGAATCAGTTAGGCGAGTACGCTAGCCACTCGACCAACGAGGCGGTCAAAATTTGTGTGACGAACATTTAGATGTCTGCATTTCCGGGTCAGGGTGTTTATTAAATATATTCTGGTATCTATTTAAGTATTTACGGGTATTAGAATTGTTAACTAACACCCATAACACAACTATATAGATTGCTTACTTTGGGGTTAGATTCAATTTGTGTGACTCGTCCAGGGGTATTTATTAATATTAATATTTATCTCTTACCAATTCTTGACGCCTTTACACTGTCATGTTCCGGTCCGGAGTCTTTGGTCCGGAGGGTAAAATACGAGTAGCTAGTAAACTTGCACAACCAGCCCAACATTTGGCCCAGATGACAGCTACGCCCCTGCGACATCTATGGTGTCTGTAGGCCATTCGATTTTGTCCTTATTCATTTTGTCCTTTGACATTGTTTAACTCTAAACTCTACATTACATTTGTTGTTTGGCGCCACCGAGCGAAAAGATGGTCGTAGTTTTTTTTCGTAAATTTATGAATTTCTTATTTTTTTTGAGCGAAATTAGTCAAGTTTGGTGGCATTTTGTACAGTTAAAGTGCACAAATGGTACAATTATGACGAAATTAAGTGTATTGAATATTTCCTCGTTGCCGCCGAATTTCATTAAATGAGCTTAAGTAACCAGGCCACCGCTTAACATTTTTTTAAAGCTAATACGTTGCTAATCGCCAGGTTTTGACAACTTCACCGGACTATGACCGCTTTACTAAAGACCCTGGCATCATGGCATGACTTACTTTGACAACTTATGAGTTATGACTAATTTTGAATAGTTAAAAGTCTATTTTATTAAACTATTAAATGACTTGATTCAAATTTCAACTTGAGTAGGTAATGGCAAATGTTAACGCTAGAGTCAATAACTAAAGTTAAAAAAGACTCTACATTTTATGTTTTTTTTTAGGTTAATTTGCCCCTTTCTGGGGCCGGTTAAAACTTAAACCCTTATTAATACTCTCATAGGTAGGTACTCTAGATCAGGGTTTCGCAAAGTGGGGTACGCAAACCCCTAGGGGTACGCCATTCGACGGCAGGGGGTACGCGACAAGACTTACGTAATGGAGGCAGCTAGACAGGAAGAGTATCCAGAACTATCACGCAAAACGGTAATTTCCTTTTACCCTTTGCTACAACATACTTATTTGAGAGTGGGTTTTCACACTGTCATAATGAAAACTAAGTACAGAAATCGACTTGATGCCGAGTCAGAATAAAGGTTAAAATTGTCCAAAATTACTCCTAAGATTGACTCCATTTGTAACAAGAAACAAGCGCACCCATCACATTAATAGTAGTAAAAATATATTTCTTTTGGCACTTTATTGTTACCTTTTATTGAAATTAAAACATTATTTTCCTTAACAGTCAATTTTATTGTTTTCTTTGGGGGGTGGGGGGCTTTAATTAGTTAATTAAGGGGCTTCCCTGTAACCTGGAAACTTTAACAGGAGTCCGTGGAGCCGAGTATGAGAAACCCTGCTCTAGATGGTTGTAAGCATTGATTTTGTCTCGACTGTATTTACAACCATCTAGAATGTTTATTAATTTTCACAAATATTATGAAGTCTTGTTATACCCGTCCACGCCCGTATCTTCTGTGTGGCATTAAGCTGTTGCATCATCCAAAGGAAGATGTCTCTGCTTACATTAGACCGCTTTTCACTAAAATGGCTTAGTATCAAAATTAAAACTCTTATAATGAGCGTAAAGATAAATAAAAAAAGAACTCGTTTTCTCGTACACTAATACGCCAAATAAACTGGCGAAAATGATTACGAAAAAATGTTTTTACTTAAAATGTCCTCGCAACCTCGACAGAACTTTTTTACAATTTTGTAGTATCTTAAGACTTTGGTCTATACTACGAGTATACCTAGACGAAAATTAAGGTATTTCTTGATCGGTATCTACAGAAATGTGAAGTTAAGGTTAACTCGGTACTTCTATCTCTATCAAATGGTTTTCTCCTTTTTCAGTAACTAGACCTATTTTTAGAATAACTGTGTTTGTATTAAATTTAAGCATTAGTCTTAAAAATTATTTATATAGTAAACTATTATTAATTTAGCATAAGTCAAAAAATTATACCTACTTACATAGTAAAATATTATCAAGTAATATCTTATGTAAAGCAAATAGATAATACCTACTTTTCTCTTTATTTTATTACCTAAAATAGGTACTTGTTTTTTCCTACAATGCAAATTAAAAAACAAAATAATGTGTGTGTGTGTGTATGTGTGTGTGTGTGTGTGTATGTGTGTGTGTGAAATATTATTCAGTCAAGTATTTGAAAAATGTCTGTAAAATGACTATTATAAGCAATGCAAAAGAAATGAAAATTAACAATATTTATATATAAATAGAGATTGAACATCATGTAAATAATAAAATTGAGAATTCGCACCAATAAAAAATATTACGTAATGTCCGTTTATAAACGAAATTGTAAAAAAGGAAAAAGAAAATCAATAAATTCGCGCGCCGTCTCAGTATGAATTCGCCCAGCTGACTATCGATCACCAGACACTAGGAAATACAACTTACCAATAATAAGCTACTTTGTCCCCATGCCCATTCCTCACGTTTCGGTCTAACAAATTAAAACAAACGTTGGTAACAGCCCCTTCCATCCATTTAACGAAAATGTTACCCTTCTGTATGTTAAAATTATACGAAACGAAATTGCCGGGCTGGTAAGGAGTCTGCCAATGGAATTCGTTAGCTATTTCAGACCAGAACGCCTCTGGGTCGTCTAACGATTTTTTGTACATCTCCTTGTATTTTTCAAATGACGCCAAACGCGATTTTTCGACCACATAGTCGGAGGGTTTATACACGCGCGACATAGTATTTGCGCAAATATATCGCGCGGCTTTAATTCCGTGAAGCTCTGACTATGTTCCCGCTATTACTGAACGAAGTGAACTGTGTGAATAACGTAACGACTAACGCGACGTTAGCCAGTCTGCGAAGACGGTGGTTACGTATGAGGTGACGCATGCATGGACTACGCGTGCGCGAGCTGTATATTCCGAATGGCGCGAATTTTATCTTGGGTAGGTAGATCATGTTCGATTTAAGGTCACATTTTTTTTAAAGATAAGAAGTGTCACATTGTTGTTATTAAACTAAATGGGATAATTCCCTTTTTATCACAACAGAAATTAAGTACACTGTACAGGAAAACAGTCTAACACACGTCAAAGGGTTCGTGTTTTCAGTTTTACGTAATACATATTATAGACTACACATTACGTAATAAGGGAAGAACATTACGTCATACAATTAAGTACCTATTCTTTGAGTGGGATCATATTGGGAGAGCTACAAAACATTTTTAGATTTTCTTGAGGCAATATTAAAATTATTTACATTTCACAAAAAAATCAAATAGTTTGACTAGCATTTACCAGTAATGACTAATGTCTATGCTAACATTTATATCAGACTACTATATTATATTGATCTCGCATTTTACCTGCTCATAGGCTAATTGCAATACAAAATTGGTAGGTGGCAATGAACAAATCGGAATCTAACTGAAAGCTTCGTCAGGTCAACTAGCGGTTTCGAATACCTGAATAGAAAAAGAATATGTTAAAAAAATCATAGACAAATATAATTTTGATAAATATTGCGGTCATAATGCATATGCATACATCATCATCACTTTTGATGTCTGTGTCTCCATCATAAAAATCGGATTCGGGTTTTTTACAAATTAAGACTTCAACTTCATAAAACAAATAATATTTTTAGTAAAGCCAGGGCTCTCGTTTTTAATTACATGTTCCAAATGTAGGTCAACAATTACCTACCAGTAATCCGACCCTTTTCGTATTTTACTGCCCTAGGGCCGAGACGAATGAGTGAGTGAGGGAGTGTGATAGAGTTGGAAAATGACATCATTCAACGCAGCTGGAGGAAGTTCTTCAATTCCTCCCAGAAGGCAGAAAAGATATGAAGAATTGAAAATAAAATTGTAATTGTATAATATCTAAAATTATTGTTAATGGTATAGCCAGTTTTTTGTTTCTTAAAAAACTTACAAAATCGAAAATTTACTGAAAATAATGTTAACATATCAATCATTCATCGTTTTAGAATAATAATCGTACTAATTATTTTTAAACGCATCTTTAAATTTTTAAATTTGGCAAACTTTTACTAATATTGATGTTGTTAATTTTCTTTTTTACTGAAAAAAAATTTTTTTTTTATAACTAAATTTACGTATATGTCTAACAGGACTTGAAATACCGGTATTTTTAGGAACCGGTATTAATGACCTTGAAGTAATACCGATAGCAAGGCGTTACCTGTAGTGTTTGTACCGGTACCAGACTTAGTACCGGTACTGTTGGTTTTAGGGTTCTGATACCGGTACTGTTTCAATAATACCGGCACTAGAAAACATATTATTTATCATTTTTTCTTCAATCGAAGATATCTCTGTTCCTTCATGAGATATTAAAATAATACCGACATCTAAAAAGGAAAATTGGAAACGTCGCACTTGTATTTAACGGGTACCTTAATTGGATACCGGTTTTTATCGGCATTAGTACGAAGTATTGGTACCCACTTTGGAACCGGTATCCTGGTATCGAAATGTCAAGAACCGCTTAATACCGGTACAGAACCTGTACTTTTCGTACCAGTTCCAAGCCTTGATGTCTAACATTACCTCACGTACTTAGAGTAAGTCATAACAACTACCGTGTGGTTTTCTTTAATAATTATGGATTGCATTTTTTGAAAAAATCTTGAATCAATTTAAGTACAAGTGGCAATGTACGTAATAATGGTTTTTATTGTTTTTATTTGAATGTGTCATTTTTTCAGGCTTATAGTCTTAAAATTCAATTTTCAGAAATTAAAGAAATATACCCAAGTTTGTTTGCAAAACCCATGTCCATAAATATATATTAATAGTAAAATTTTCACTGTTTAGTAAATAAAACATTTTAAACGATTTATATTTTATTAATTATTACAAATAATAATAATAGGTAATATTCTAACGTATTTACTAAGTTCGTTCTAGCTCCAGCCAGTCCTTAACACAAAAATTATATCAAAACAAGGCAGAATGAACGACAATCCAAAATAAATTAATAAATAAATCATGTAAGTGGGTATCACAAAAGGCTGCTTTTGATTTTTCTTAAAAATTTATACTAACAAAATTACGATGAAATTTCATACATAAAACATTTTATAAACGTAATTTCTTCACTTCTAGACGTCAGAATTTGCCTTCTTTTTTTCATAACTTCTGAATTAAGTAAACACAAAAATTGTAGTTTAACAACTGGCAACCCATTCAACAGATGCAAAAACTTCTATCACCTGTTCTTTCTTTCAAATCTTTGGTGGCTCGTGTACTTAGCTTAACCCAAAAAATACCCAGTACAATAACATTTTAATACTACATGAATTGATGACATAAATATTTAAAAAGCGGCCATATTATAGGATTGAAGTATTTTCAAAGAATTTTTCATGTATTGCCATATGAATCGCAATAGATACCTGCAACTTTATATTCTGTTAGCTGATACGCTTAAAATTCAGTCACATATAATATGTTCTCTGAAATACACAGAAGTACAATGACTACACTATCTGTAAGACATTTTATTAACACTTGATTCATCGGTACTAACATCACTGGCAAAGATAAATGAGAAGATTAATATTCCCAAAATATTTACAATACAAATATATTGTCATATGGATGACATATTATCAGAGAATTAAAAGTTCTACTTTCTTGCCTAAGGACCAAAACACATAAGCGCGTTGCAGCGCCGCGCCGTTATAATCGTCAGTTTGCGTTGTGGTATCATAGACGTGTCTCTACCATAGACCATGGTGAGAAACTTGTTGCTTATTTGTTATTTAAAAGATATTACTCTGTTTAAAATAAACAATTAGTGCCGCACCGCTACTGACGAATAAAGCGGCGGCGGTTTTGTGTTTCGGCCCTTAAATATAGCGGCCCGCAAGTTGTCTTTGATAGGGTGAAATTCCATAATTATGGTTTATAAAGTCATACAACATCTATTAACATTCTACTTTTTTTTTATTTAAAATCTAACGATTATAATGACAAAGCATCTTCAGGGCCATTACATTTTAACATTTACAAATATTACTGCTAAAAACATTTATAGTGTCACAAATACATTAACTTTGTTACCGGGACATATCAAAATTTGCGAAATAAACGCTGAGGTACGCCAAAATGTTTCAATAAATAATATGTTGACAGTTATGTTTATTTCCCCAATTTCGGGAAAATTTGCCATAGTACCATACAAGAACCATAAAATTAAAATTCTATAAACATATCAAATAATGTAAAATGTCAAAATAAAATTTTGTCAAATGTCAAAAATGTAATAGTGTAATTATTAATAAAATTATTAATATCTTTTTAATATCCCTAGATAGTCGTGTATCGTTAATACTAATTTCACAATTGATTTAAAATTTTCATTATTGTAATAAAAATGGAGGGAGACGAATGACAATAAATAAATTGAAATACTATAATATAAAAGGGTATATGTGAATGTACATTCGAAAATATTATAATCACAATAATATCACAATAAATGTGAATATTTTGTTCTTTATTACGAATAAACACTTTTACATGAATGTATAAATAAGAATAGTAAACGAAAAAACTGCATCTGAGTGACATTTAAAAAATAAGAAAAAGTACGTTATTTTTTCTTAAAATGTATAATAAAAATTTATAGGTGCCTTAAGAATTTTTGTTTCCAGTAATTTTGCAAATCCATAAAAAAAGTACTGACACTGTATTAATTACATGAAATGCTTACGTTTAACTTAAATAGAACATAAATAAATGTTTTATACAATTCAATCGGTTTATTACCATGATAGCTATTAATGTGCAAATTCAATCATTACCTCACTGTAAAAAAAAGTTGCAATAAATACTGAGTAGTATTTAAAAATAAGTTTGCAGTACCAGAATTTTACCTTAGAACCATAATAAACATAACAAAAAATATAGTCATAATAAACTATCAATGCTTTATCGTTTCTTATAATTTTATGAAGTATAAAAATATAGATTTCAAGCAAGACTCTTATGTGTGCTGTGTCTCGAGAAAATCGTTTCAGCCAGTCTTTATACAACAAGAATTGGAAAATATAGATTTTCATAACACATATCATAGTGCCAATTGTGATTGAGCACTATTTAAAAATAAAATTCGCATTTAATGCTTATTTGTATTTACATAACAATCCTCATTCAAGGTTAATATTTTCAAAACTAATGCCCGCGTTTTTGGACTTTCACGAATTTTTAAGCTGTCATTCTGACAGATAGCTGTCACATGACTGACAATGTCAAATGGAATTTAAAATTCCCCATTTTAGGTTATTATTTAATAAGGCCTTCACTTCTGGACGTTCACATACTCCATTTTAAATTTTAGCTACTTCATGTAGACAGAAGATGAATGAATCACAACTCTGCTACTTCAAATCCCCATTTATGGTTATAATTTTCAATACCAAAGCCCAAATTTTTTGGACACCACCCATACTCAAATCTACTTGGTTTTTTTTAGGAAATTGAAATATCCATATTTCCAACAATAAGGTTCGAATGTCTGAATGCCACGCAAATGACACTTTCTTCTCCTCCTTCATTTTAGTGGCAACTTTCAACGAAGAATGGATACGTACTTAAATCTTCATTTAAGAAACGTCATTTTGACAGATAACTGTCAAATGACCTTCCTTTTCAATTTCTGAATTTAAGATCCATTTTAGAATACGAGCTTGAGGGAGTCGGTTGATTTCTCTGGTCACTTGTAAATAGGATCCTATTTAGGATCTGATTATACTTATGCTAGGTAGCTAATGACATAAGCCTCCGTCTTCTAATTTTGCGACCACAGCGCCTCCAAAATAGTATAATGCAGTAAATGAGCACTATAAGAGCTGATAGGGTAAGGTATCTGGTCATGAAGCTAGCGGGCACTGTATCATCTAGGTGAGACCTAGAAGAGGCAGCTCCTGAACCTCTCCAGGCTCTAGGAGCGGCTTCTGTACCATCTATTTCTGGTGCACCTGAAAACGTTTACTCACCATTACTCATGTGGATAGTATAGTCCTACTTAGATTACTTTACTCTGACGTTTTGAAATAGTGCTGATATAACCAACGTCATATTCCTGACTAAGTATATTGTTTATACAACTACCCCCTTATAACCATCCACAGTAGTACTAGAATAAAGTCATCAAGTCTGATAAACCTAACAATTTTAAGCCCGTTACTGCACTATAACGCTTTGTTCTAGATCTAGATCAAAATAAAAAAAAGGGGTTGCGTAATTAAATTTGGCGCTACATATTTGTCACGAAACGTCTCCGCCGTGACAAGTACAAGGTGAAAAAGTTAGTTAAATCAACAACATTTTTGAAATGTCTCTGTTATTTATTCTTATCTTGTTAATAAATGTCATTCACTAAAGTTTGAAAAAATATTAAAAAAGAATAGAGTTTTAAAAATGTCTATAATAATATTATAACGTTTTGAAAAATCAAAATATGAATCATGCATTTTTCCTTAATAAAAAAGGAATTAAAACTTCACCCTAATTATGTAACGAGTTGTTGTCATAAGATTTTTTTTATTGTGCAACCTTCCCACTGTCAACAAGCCTTAATAATATCCAGCTCATAATATCATTAATAAATCTGGTCTCCCAAAGAAAATATACTAAAAAGATGATCTATGTCTTAATGCAATATTTGTATTAGTTCTAATTTGTGGAAATCTATTTTAAATTGTGGGTACTTATGTTCTTCAGCTGGGTAGTTCATTACTAAGTACCATGATGCTATGAAAATAAAAAACTTACTTATGCTCTTTGGATCGGTAGGCGGATGCCGTGGTGCCAGGGTCCGTGATGATGGCGGGGCGTGAACGGGATGTGGTTCCAATGACGGAGAGTGAGTACATTCTGGTAAAGGTCGAGGCCCACTACCGTCTGGAGATAGCACCCGCGAATACGCGTGTAGGCGGCCACCTTCAGCACGTTGAGGTAGTTCTAAAACAAGCCACAGAAATAATTTATAATACAAAACATAAGAACAAAACAACGGAAAAAAAGTATCTTAACACCCATATCCCCGAAGAAGTAGTCAGAGGCACAACCAGGGCACCCACGACTAGCTGAAGACACTAAGTCCTGCAATGTGATAGGTGGCAAGCCTATCGCCAACCGTTACTTTTTTTAAATTCAGTGGTCAATTCAATTTCAATAATATAATATAAAGCCACGTTAGTCGAGTGGCTAGCGTACATGCCTAACTACGCCGACCAATCGCGAGGCTCGGGTTCAATTCCTGACGAGGCAGGCATTTGTGTGATGAACATTTAGACGTCTGCATTTCCGGGTCTGGGTGTTTATTAAATTTATTCTGGTATCTATTTAAGCATTTCTTTGTATTAGAATCGTACCCACACCCATAAAACAAGCGTATAATTTGCTTACTTTGGGGTTATACTCAATTTGTGTCACTTGTCCAGGATATTAAAACAAACATGATAATTGTTTACATTTTAAATAATATAAAGAAATGTAACTAACTATAATACTTATTAATATTATTAAACATTTATTTTGTATTTGAAAATTTTTTGTATTATATTTTTTCTGTGTATTCGATCATTTTGTTTAAACTATTCAACACGTACCCGAGGGTATGATGTGCACATCGCGATGATGTCTCGGTGCCGCTGCCTCCTTCAGCGATGTTGGTAAATGGCCAGCTAACGCATACTGGAGAGAGGCTAGCAAGAGCCAGTGGCAAGGTCTGGCTGCACCTCCCTCGAGGCAGGACGAGTCACCGTAGACTACCAGTCGACCGGCCTAAACAAAAACGGATTTCTGATGGTAAAAGTAAGTTACCAATAAGCCTCTTGCGTAAAATAGGTAGCTTCAAGCAATAGGTTTAAATAAGTTATTAAAATTGGCCTAACTTCTAAACCGAAGCACATTAATAGTCAGAGATAGGTAATGGGTCAAACTTTTCTTTCTTTCTTTAGGTTTTGGCATTCAGGTTAATATTTTGCCATTAGTCAAGTAGAAATTTGTATCAAATTAACTAAATCGGGATTCAATTAAGTCAATAAGTCATGTCAGGGTCTTGGTTAAAGCGGTGGCCTCTTTACTCAAGCTCATGTAGTGAGATTTGGCGGTAATTAGTAAATATAAGATACGCTAATTTCTCTATGATTCTTTCATTTGTGCACTTTCACTGAACAAAATTGTACAGAATGCCACCAAATTTGACTATTTTTACTCAATATAAACACTAAATTATATAATTATGTAAAAGACTTCGACCACTTTTTCTCACGATGACGCCAAAACTCTCAAATGGTACAACTATACACCGAGATACAAAATTGAAATTGGTTTAGTATATAATTGCGGAGGTGAACATACATTGTGATACAAAATTTCTATATACATACAATTTATGTACTGTTTAGTTCAAGCTTACCCTTGGTAATTGGCTGCTCGTTTCATTGGCATAGTCCCGGGTTTCGCCGTCGGTCTGCAGTAGTCCCAGTATAGGCACATCCACAGTTTGCCCGCTCGACGTGCCGCCTCCACTAGGCTTTTCCCCAGCCATTATCTGTAAAGAGTAAATATTTTAACATACAACAAGCCAAGACTTATAAGAGTATCAAGTGCTAAATGTCACGATCTTTGCCTATCTGCTTAGCTTCCTCCAGTCACTACCCTTTTCATACACACGACTTAAAATCTGTCTTTTTAGTATAAAACATATAATAAAACTAATAAAATCATCGCTGCACGGCATTGGATAAATGGCCAATTGGCAATAAGTTTGTCTCATATCACACTGTGGGATTGAGAAGTTACCTTCTGTCAATCATAGGTGCCCTGGTTTTAACTTTGCCTCCCTCTTTTGAGTTACAGGCGTGAAGACAGTTATACTTATCTATATACTTATAATAAAGTTGTGTTAGTTACACTATTTATAACTCAAAAAACGGTAGAAGGGATTTGGCTGAAAATTGGTGGCAAGGTAGCCTACAACTAGCAAAAGTTTACATCCAGTTCGACTGCTAAAAATTAGGATAAACTACATTTAAGGGTTTTCCATACAAACTGAACGGGTGGAGAAAAGTTCGCCGTAACAGATAGTAAAAATATTATAAGTTACCTAAATCCAAACAAAACTGTTTAATTTGCAATTTTCCACCAAAAAAAATGTATACTCATTATGGCATGACAAAACAGAAAAAAGACAAATTCTCCTAATGATACTTCGACTACGAAGCGAAACATACATTGTGTTTTTAGTAGTGTGTGTATTGTTGATGCTAATAAAACAGTTTAGTGGTGTGTGTTGTGTGGAGCTGGATATATTTAGGAGTTTTTCCAGTAAGTCCAATTCATTCATAGCGCACTGGTTTTAATATTTTGTAATGCAACAATACGAATACATTTTTTTGGCCGAATATTGCGAACTTAATCATTTGGATTTAAGTATGGATTTCCGCAAAGAAACGCCTTCTTTTATCAATTTTCTTAAAAGTTACCTGTTGTCCTTGATCTGTCAACTTCGCTGTCAGGAGTATACCATGCTCCGGGAAGCTATGTATGTGTGTACCGCTCGCGTAGTACATAGGCTGCCCCCCTAATTTAAAGGAACCCTCGAATACGCGATCACCAAATGCCACCTGCAAACATACGGCTATATTAGCTATTGCCCGTGGTTTTACCCGCGTTATCTAGCTCTCTTGTGGGAACTTGTTGGGATATCTAAAAACTATAACATCTTTGGAGTTGGATCCAATAACAGATAGTTATGAAATTTGATCAAAATCCGCTCAGTTTCGGAGTTTATTCCGAACACATACGTGATAATAGATATCATATAATTAATAAATAGATTAATAACATTAATTAAAAATGTTTTCGGTTTTACCATTACATTATAGTAAAGGCGTTTAATTGTATTTACAATTATACGGCTTCACACGTGTACAGATATTTTTCTAGTAATAATAAACCCTATCTTCATTAGATTATGGAGGGTTTTAATGGTAATTTTTTTTTTAATCAGTCCCATGGTTTTGGAGCCTATTGAATGTAAATAAGTAATCAAATCTTTTGTCTTTACAATCACTACAAAATATAAAACAAAGTCGATTTCCGCTGTGTATTCCGATGCATGCCCAAATCTTTTAAACTACACAACGGATTTTGATGTGGTTATTTTTAATAAAGTGATTAAAAATTAAAAAAAGTACGGTTTATGTGTATAACAAAACATAGAAGTTTGTCGACATTTGCGAAGCTGGGACGGGCGGCTAGTATTAGTATAAATTATTAAAATGGTATAACACTTACTTGGTACATACTCAATAAGTCATTCAAAGCTGGTACGTTCGCGCCACCGGTCTCTGGTATCCACCTAAACAAAATTAATAGTTTGAGTTGAACACGTTTAAACTAGCAAAAAACTTACAGCCTTGTTCCTTTTTTTTAATTCCATCATGCTTTAATAATTTTAACACATAATATCAACATTATTTAATAATTTCTACAAAGTTGAAAGAAAGAAAATTCACCCATACAGGATACCTTTACCTTTACGCCTCAAACCGACGAATACTCAAACCTTTTAAGCTACTTAAGCTACTTTGAGAAGATTCAAATCCTGTGGCGAAATTTTTAATTTCTTTATATACCGTTAACGCAGGTAGTTATGTCCCATAGATTTTAAGAAATAATTAACTACATCTTTGACTACGAGTTACGACTATTTAAAATCCTCCCAAAAGAAATTCACCATCCTAGTAATTTTACGTCATGTCTTCAGTCACACATGTATTAGCTTGAATAGCGAAACTGTGCGTCTTAGCTGCTGAGTTTAGGCTTTTTAAATACGAATTTATCATTTGAAGGTGGCCAAATATAAGGCAGAAATTGAAACCGACAATTAAAAAAAAATACGTTTTCGTTTTATACTGTTCGTCGTAATTGCTAATAAGAATTCTATTTTAGACAGTAACGATATTATTTGCATAAAAATGTTTTTTTTTAAGTCCTTTATTGAGTTATATTGGAGCCAACGACCAAATAAAAGATAAAAAAAACAATCGCGTGTATCAAGTTTTAGGTTGGTACTTACCATTGGCGCGTATTTTCATCGTAAAACTTCACATGTCGTAGAAGTGACGCGTTGTACCAATCGGCAAAGACCACTAGAGACAGCCCAGAGTCAACGGCCTTTTTCAATGTTGCCATTTCTTCTGGAAAATACTCATCTTCCGGATCCACTAGGAGCAATGCACCGTATAGAGATGTATTGATGCACGTCAGAGGTGTGCCTGAAACAAATAAAAAAGATTTCGCATTGATCAAGAGGTTCTTGCGACGAGTCTATTTCGAATATCTATCTAAATCGAAATGAGCTATCACTCAAATTAAAAGTGTCTCAAAGGGCTCCTTTTTTTTAAATAAAAAAAATAGATAAAAAATCACATGACACAAAGTACCCGAAACAGCTTTTATGGCTGAGCTCATTAAAAAAAACTACATAACATAAAAAATACTAAAATAATAAAAATGGAATTAATTTCAAAACTAAAAAAATTATATTTACTATCAAAATCACATGAAGCGAAGTTAAACAGACAGCTTTTATTGCTAAGAACATTAAAAAAATACACAACATAAAAAAATACTTAAATAATGAAAATAGAATTCATTTTCGCTGTAAAAGTTTTAAGTCTTAACAAATATGTACTCGATATTGTGCCTGGGTATTCTAAAAATCTAACTGAAATACTAAAAACAGACATAAAATCACTAAATTATAGCACTTTTAATCCTACTTACATTATAAATGCAAAAGTTTTTATGTTTGGTTGTTTGTTACTCCTTCACGCAAAAACTGCTGAACCGATTTTTATGAAATTTAGAACATACAGAGAGTACCTTGCATATGTGATAGTTTTTATCCCAAAAAAATTTCCTGTGATATCATTAACCCCGCGGACAGCGCTGAGGGCAAGAGCTAGTATTTCTGCTAGTATGTCTGGATACCAGCTGAGACCTGAGAGCGGTCATCGATGGACACCACGCGTTGTAGCCACATTTTGAAACACATTTAATAAAATAAAATATTGTAACTATGTTTTCTTTTTTACGTTTTCCGGCACGTATTCTGAGGTCATGGTTGAAACATCGTTAACTAATTCAAGAAAACAGGTATACAACTTTATTTCTACTAGTGGTCGTCCATTGGTCGAAATTCGACCATATTAAATTTTAATATCTATTTGATATGAGCGCCATTTTCATTTATGGAGACCAACTACTTTGTTTTCAAACTTTTTAATGCGCCATCTGTGATCTTTTGTCGTTATCATCGACATATTGGTTTGCGTGTGTCAAATGCATGATAGTGTGAGTAATGTTTTATTTATTGATTTAATGCTCTTTATAAGCATTATTGTTGAAAAATATTAGCGTTCTGCACATAAATTACAAGTGTGCAAAATATCGTACTATTACGTCCGTGCAATTTTCGTAAAAAGGGGTTCAAAGTTTTGGCATCACATATTAATATATAGATGATCAGTTTGCTAAACCTATGAATGTGTCCTCTGCTGACGTACTCGAAACCCGTTACACACATTCCAATTAAGCATCAACACTTGTCGCCATAGTGAGATACCGAGCCACAGTACGGTCTGTAGTTGAAAAACGTGAAAATGAGTAACAAGAATTTGCACATACCCATAACTTCCACGTAGAAACCATGTTCGCGGAGGCGACGGTACATATCCCGGAAGTTGGTGTGAACGTGATCTGCGTGCCAGTCGAGGGGGTCGTGTTTCGCCCTGAGATCATCACGCGGGAAATAGCCGCCGGGGTATCGGAGACTGTGAAACTGGTCCCAGAGGAGACGCCTTTCTCTCACCGGTACTGGTATTACACGAGCTCTACAATTTTCAAACCAAAATAAACAAACACATAATATATACCTAGTACGTGGTTATCTTCAAGATTTAAAGATCAGCCTTATTCTAGTCTTTAAATATTTTGACGAACATAGAATAATTAAAATCGAACTTCATCAGGTAAGTTCGTTTGATTGAAATATAAAATTTAAATGAATATCTACACCTATCAAAATCTCGTGTAGTGTATGTTTGGGATAAACTCAGATACCTTCAAAACTTAATCGCTTTTGATAAAATCTCGTAACAACATAATATTATATTTAATTTTATCATTAGAAAAATGGATTGTTTTTATGCCAATACCTTAACGGATTTAGGCGTAAAATGGAATAACCTAAAACAAGAGCAAGGTCCCGGTCTTTGATTATTTTCCTCCAGAATTGTGAAGGTGCAATATTTCTTTTATATTAATTAATCGTTAATCTACGATTTTTATACGTGTCGTTAAAATTCCATTAGCAGTGTTGTTTTTATTGATCTATAAATAGCAATTAATTTTACTATCGATCGTGAATACGACTAGTAATGAAACGTTTTCATTAAAAAATATTACTCGAAAACGCCGTATTGGTTTGGCTACCGACGCAATGAAATGTAGTTTACTGAAAATGTGATTTTAATAAACGTGAACTAGTATATTATTTACGTTTAGGTTCACGCCCATACCGAAGAGGTAGGCAGAGACACAAGCAGGGCTCCCACGACTAGCCTGATACACTAAGCCCCACAATATGGCAAGCCTATCGCCAACCGGGCACATATTATCCAATCTCGCACAACATTTTTATTAGAAAATTGAAAATATGCATTTTCTAATTTTATTGTTGCATGATCTGGGACCTCAAAAAGTCAAGTCCGACGCCGCTACCGCCACCACACCGCTAGACCACAGAGAGGTTTAAAACTACAGATTATACTCCTAATAACGAACTAATGTTATTTCCAAATATTGCTGACTTACTAATGCACTAGCCTCTCCGTCAGAATTTTGTCAATCAAAGTCAATAAACAAAGTCAAAATGAGAGAGGCCAGTACATAAGAGAGATTCAGCAGTATTTGGAAATCTCCTCAGCTCTTCGATAAGAGTATAATCTCCAGTATTACCTAGTCTATAGCTTCATGCTTACAATTAATTGCAATCTGGGTTTATTCATTTGTGAAACATATGTACTATTTTTATAGTACATGTATCTCAGTAATTATATTAAACTAGGTGTTACCCGCGGCTTTGCGCGCGATAAATTAAGAAGTAAGCTATCCCATCTTTGATTCCTTTTAAGTCAAAAAAACGGTGGGTAAATTTGATTGAAGTCGGTTAAGGAGTTTAGGGAGTCCATCGTGGACAAACAACGTGACACGTAATTTAGATATATTAAGATACTCGCACGGGAATAAAATATACATATAAATCTTCCTCTTCAATTCATTTATTAAAAAAACCCGCATCAAAATCCGTCACGTAGTTTTAAAAATATAAGCATACAAAAGGACAAAGGGACAGAGGAAGCGACTTTGTTTTATACTATGTAGTGATACTTTTTCCAATTTTCTAATAAAAAACGTTGCTCGGGATTGGATATGTGCCCGGTTAGCTATAGGCTTGCCACCTATTACATTGTGGGACTTAGTGTCTTAGGTTAGTCGTGGGTGCCTTGTTTGTGCACCTGCAGACCCCTTCGGGGATATGGGCGTGAAGATACTTACTTATTTTAGTGATACTTTTCTGTAAACTATGTATTAAAAAGTTCAAGCAAGGTTTCGAATCAGTAAAATACTTACGAGACATGTTATGTTTCAAATTAAGGGTACATGCGTAATTCTTTAAGTAATAAATGTATCATTCGTATAAACGTGCCTGTTTTATCTCAAAAATAACTATGCAAAACAAGCCATAAATCCAAAGTGGAAGTGAATCAGTACACAGAATACAGATAAGCAAACAGGTGTGATTGTATAATCTGTGGCCGACCGACCTTGAGTCTGGTTATATTTTTTATCAGATTTAAAAGAGCAGGAGGTTATCAACTCGTCTGTACCTACTCTATTTTGTACTCCTGTCATGAGATTACTCGGCTAAAACTGAACTGATTTTTACTTTTCTTTTTTTTAAGGTAGCCATGACTAAAGTCAATTTGATCAAGATTCGACAAGTGATTTTTGAGTTATGTTAAAAAAATATACTCGTACTAGCTGCCCGTTCCGGCTACGCTAGGATGTTAATTTTTTTTACCATAAATTGAGATATAAGCTATCCTATCTCTCAAGTTGGATGTCTCAACTGCACATGGTGTGCGAATTTTATTATAATCGGTTAAGTGGTTTAGGAGTCTATTGAGGACAAACATTGTGACACGAGATTTATATATATTAAAAATATATATTTAGTGAAATATAGTAGATGACGTGGTAATAAAAATAATTCGGTTATTTGTAGTTTTGTTGCTCTTGAATTACATACATTTTCAGTAAGCCTTTGAAGGTTTAAATAATCAATGTACAAAGCTACATCATTCGGAATATTATCTGGAAATAGTGTCATGTAGAGTGACCGAATGTTTTACTATAAGTGTATATCTTTACATTAGTGAACCAGTAACTCAAAAATCAAAACTAGATCGTGTTCCACGTGTATACTAAGAACATATTTTTTTTATTGTTAGGTTATAAAAGTGATCTATGACAAAGTGACAAAAAATCATTTTACTTAGAAACCACTGGCAACACAAAAACACTTTAAGATCACAACACCAATTTCAATGTATGAATACTGCATTTTATTTTACACCTAGATTTTTTCCTATTTCATTGTCATTTAAGCAATATTTTGTGATTGAGACTTTACTAAAAAAATGTACAAATGTTTTAGCAACAATAATATATAGCTCGACATAATTTTCCTTACAATAACAGAAATTAGTTAAATACCAAAAAACGCAGGATACTTGTGTAGGTTTAAAAGAAAGTATTTTAAAGTGTGACCAATTGTTATTTACCGTATAGGCAGCATAAGTGTCGTGTTTCGGACAGAATGTTCACCAGTTTCGTCGTGGCTTTCGATTGTGATGTTTACATGGCCCTAAAATAAAAACAACACTATGAAATTCAACTTAATGATCTATATTTTTAGATAATAATTGATAGAAGAAGGCGGAAATCCAGAGAATTCCCAATAAAATTATTAAATTTGAAATATTCCGCAAAAAAACGTATACGTATTATGGCTTGACGAAACAGACATAATAGTGCGCTATGAATGAATTGGACTTGCCAAAGTCAAAACCCCCAAATATATATAGCTTCACACAACAGTTTTTAGTAGTGTGTGTATTGTTGATGCTAATAAAACAGTTTAGTGGTATGTGTTGTGTGGATCTGGATATATTTGGGAGTTTTCGGCTTCCGGTAAGTCCAATTCATTCATAGCGCATTACTTTGCCTGTTTTGTCAAGCCATAATACGTTATACATTTTATAAATACATTTTTTTAGAGGAACCTTAATAATTTTATTTGGATCTATGTTTTTATTTTATAAACGGAGGCTGTTCTCCTGATGGTCAGACAAGTGTGGTACCAATCTGACAAGCTACTACACAGTACACATTATCTATGATATTACAAATAAATTTACCTAGCCCTAAAGTGGGCACGTCGGTGTTAATCAAACAAATGCCTGCCTTTGTCGGAAATCCAACCCGAACCTCCCAGTTGATCGAAGAAATTAGGTGTGTACCGCTAACCCCCTGCCCAACGAGGCGGTTAATGGATATGAAATATTAATGACCATGAGTATGAATTGTTATTTGTTATTACGATTTTTATTCTAGTAAACAAAATAATGTCTAAAAAGTTTGTTAATGTTATAAAAAGTGAGATCAGTCAATTTTAATGTTTTTTTAAATAGGTCACCTTTAAAAGGTGCTCTTAAACAAATCTGGCAAGATCTGACAGCGGTGTTTGTTTTCTCATTCGTTTTTTGCAGCTTCATCATTCTGAAATAACATCTTAGTTTTGTGTCCAATAAGGTATTTATAAAATGTTTTAATAATTATTTTCATATTGATTCAAAAGTCAGAGGTGTTTGCTGGTATACAAATAAACACGAAATATATATATTTATATTATTTGTATAATTTGTATAATATATTAAATATATATATATATATAATATTTGTGTCAATGGGATCCATCCGAAATCCGTTAAAGTAAAAATACTGTTATTCTAGTGAATTTTAGTTTAGCGCTATGTAGTAAAGCAAACATGACAAAACAAATAAAATAATTATATAAATAATGCTGTAGTACCCCCGACAAAACGTCTGTGTTGTAACCATAAAGCTAGACTTCTACTGGATGTTACACTACAAACAAGGATTGGATGTCAAATTCCAGATATTTCTGACTCACTCACACCTCTCTATCATTTGTCTTTGTTACTTGATTTCACAAGACTCTCTGAAAGAGAGGCTAGTACATTAGAGAGAGTCAGCAACATTTGGAAATTACACAAGTTCTTTGTTAGCAGTGCAACGTTCAGTAGTAGGCTATAGCTTCATGGTTTTAAGAAGGGTAATTAAGAACCATCTCGATCACGTCAGCTTTCAAACAACAATAATAGAATCGAAATCGGTCCATCCAGGCAATGTTATGATGCTACAAACAGACACACAGACACAAACACAAATGTCAAACTTATGACACCCCACTTTTCCATCGGGTGTTTAAAACGAATGTTAGAACCAAAAGTCATTTGCGTCACATTATTATTTGTGCTTGTTATTATTTGTGTTTTATTTACACTTTTTTAAATATAAACACCAATATCGGAAGGAGTTTATATACAGCAAATTATGAGTCACATTTCTCTCATTCATTCATTTTCTGTTCATGCACATGTCATAAATATTAACTGTATTTACCTCAACAACTCCATCGTAACGGGCGCCGGTTTCCAGGACGTGGAAACTCAGAGCCAGCCAGCCAGACCACGGCCATAGCACTTGACTGTAGTCCACGGCCACAGAGAGAATAGTGCCGTCTGGTAAGTGAGGATGCCAACTCACTTTTGTCTAAAAATAAGCAATGTTTAAAATATGTCAATATTTATTAAAACTTTGTCCGTCTTTTTAATAAACACAGATTAAAGTAAGAGTAAGTAAAGTTAATATTATAGTCTGTATCACACTGTAATAAAGATTATAATACCAGGTTTAGCCTCGGAGTACTTTGGCCTACGTTTATTAATAAGATAGTGTTAGTTTAAAATAAAACTAGTTTAATTTTTAATTTAATATTTTTTTAATAATTTTTATTCTAATTTTATTTACAATACTATGCTACTGGTGAGCCTTTTTTTGGATTCTAATCTAATGTAAGATAGTCGTAAACAAGCAGGCATGCAGAAGGGAATACCTTCCTAGCCAGACACAGTGTACTGTCTGAGGACCGAGATCAGACTGAAAATCATTCGAAATATTTGTCCCTTTCAACATTATAACATGCCTGTCTGTCTGGCACTTTGAGGCGAGCACAGGTTACATCTGTGCAGCAACTTTCCAATGTATGGATCCACCGCCTTATTCCTGCCGCTATGATAGTGTACCCGATAAACTTGCAAAACAGATCTAGATTGCGGTCACAGGATAACAATCCACCTATAACATCAAGGGTGTGTATAGGCCAAGGTTGTCTCTAAGCCATCAGGAGAGTCGTGTGCTTAATGTCTTCTCATAAAAAATACCCTAGCAAGGATCCACCACCTTGCTTATTATCACTACCATAATGACACTGTTATGATCCGTCAAGAACGTAAAGTAGTCGCTAGACTTGCACGATAGACCTAAGATTCCGGGTATTCCCATCTATAATATCTATGGTGTATCTGGGGTATGGTTTTCCCCGTATTGGTCCAGGCTGCTTTGCAGAATAGACCGACTGCCTTTCTGCCAGGAAGCTCATAAAAGGCGAGCATAAGCTTAGCGTCACTTAAACCGTGACATATGAATATGTGATAGAGTTTCGCAGCAACTCGTCCGGATTGGTGCCACCGCCTTACTTATTCCTGCCGCAATAACGTCATAACGTGTTCCAGCTAGATCACCTCTGTGGTCTAGCGGTTCTGTTGTTAGACTTGACTGCATGAGGTCCCGGGTTCGAATCCTGGGTCGGGCAACAAAAAGAAAATTGGGTTTTTCTAATTTTCTAATAAAAAAAATGTTGCTCGGGATTGGATATGTGCCCGGTTGGCGATAGGCTTGCCACCTATCACATTGTGGGACTTAGTGTCTTCGGCTAGTCGTGGGTGCCCTAGTTGTACCTCTGCCTACCTCTTCGGGGATATGGGCGTGAAGATGCAGTATAGAGGATAAGGTACCGGTAAACTTACTGTTGCTCGAGGCCTAGCATTCCGGCCTCAGGTTAGCAACAAACCGTCACCACCTTTGGTGTCTGTAGGCGTCGTGAATTTCTTACCATTAGGAAATTCGCCAGCTCGTTTGCCTTACAATATCATAAAAAAATATAGGCTACTGTCGTATGCTATAATCAGAAGAAGTGTCTGCTTGCTAAAGGGCCAAAGTTAATAATGTATGTCTAAAGATGGATTTCAAGCAATCTAGATAGCTGCGTATCCGTCGGCCTATCCTATTTATATCTAATTGACATACTTATCCTGTCCACAGATATGTTATTGGAAAAAGATAACATAAAAATAGCTCAGAAGATCAATCTTGGACAGCAAGTTTTGGATTAGGATTGATTATTAATATTGGATTACTAGCTATCCCGGCGAATTTCGTACCGCCCGTTCAGTTTGTATGGGAAAAATTAAAAATGAAATGAAATGAAAATTATATATTTTATATTTAAGAATACAACATATTCTACCACATTGTGGTGTGCAAATATTTAGTTAAATTTTATGAAGTTACATATTTCTATAAAAAATGTACATTTAAATCGCAGCCCTTATTTACATTTTTAATAAACATTTTATTTATTGACGAACATAAGTTTCATAATTTATTATACATGAATTTACAGGTAGATTAATTTTTAGTCCTATCTACCGTACACTACTACTAAAATATTATTACGTTTCCGAATAAATGATGCTCGAATTTAATTAAGTAACACGTTTCCGAACAAACGATGCTCTATCAATATAGTCTATGGCTGTGAATGACATTGACATTCGTTACGCGCGTTTTTTAAAATATGCAAAATTAAATGTATATTTTTCAATATTTCTGAGAGATTAATATAAACGGTGCATATAATATGAAACTTACCACTTCTCCGGAGACGCCTAGACCATTGATGACGGTCACATTGGCTATCGTCGGTTGTGCGCTGTAGAACAGCGGCTGTGTGCAGTACGGCCACATGTATTGACACTCCGTCAGGTCTATGTACGGCGGGCTTAGGCTTGCTTGGGGCTCGTATTCTCGGAGAAACTGCATAAAATGTATAATATTTTTCAGCTTTATAGTTATTATATGTCATACAATAGAGACAAAAGTTGATTTCACCTAAACCGATTTCATAATCTGTGCTACTATTACAAAAAGGAAAGATTTGATTGTTTGTTTGTATTAAATAGGCTGAAAATACTACACTGATTAGAGAAATTCTTTTATCCTTATAAGCCGACATTGGTGTCGATTCGCTTGGTACAAACTAGTCTAAACTAACCTAAAATTAGATTTAGAGTTG
>NJDD01001883.1:17817-31369 GCA_002245505.1 Calephelis nemesis
TCAGGGGGGTTACCATAAGCTCTTAAAACAGTACTATTTCAACAATACTAATTGTCAGTCGAGAAAGACAACCTTATGACGTACAACATAAAGTTGCTTATATAGTAGTAGTAGAGAACTGTTTAGCAATTTAACTGAATTAGTTTATTTAAGAATTACATATACTCATGTAGAGCTATTATCGTGTTTCACAGTGAAAGATATTATTTCTGTTAGACTCACAGAAGTGACCTAAGATGACAATGGATCGGTTACATTCATCTCTGGGCAAGTTACACAAATTGAATCTAACCCCAAAGTAAGCAAATTATATGCTTGTGTTATGGGTGTTAGTCAAATATACTAATACATAGAAATACTTAGATACCTGAATAAATTTAATGATCACCCAGATCCGGAAACGCAGACTTCAAAATGTTCATCACACAAATACCTGCTCACGTCGGGAATAGAACCCGAACCTCACGGTTGATTGATGTAGCGTGTACACTAGCCACTTGACTAGCAAGGCGGTTAATTTATGATTTCTATAAATGTTAAAGAAAGAAAATCTCGCCTCGGACACATTCATGACTAAACTATTTGAGTCGGTTATCTCTTACCACCGTGTTTACTTCTTGTTTTAATACAAGTACTACCTTCTAATATGAAAACATATTTTTAAATAAAAAAAAATCTGAACTTTTCATATTTTAAAATCTGCTATCCCTTGCCATAAAAATAAAAAATACGAATAACAGATGCCTTCCCAACACACCACTAAAAGTGAACTATAAATTTTACAATCGAACAACGCCGCCAACGTTTTCATATGTGACAGGGCTGTTCAACTTTTGTGACAGTCTGGCGAAACAAAGGGTTTTATCGAGCGGCTGACACTTTCTATTATTCATAAAACATACATTTTCAAGTACAATGAGTAAATTTTGTTTATGTGAGAGTTCAACGAATAAGCACACGACTCTCTTGGTGGTAAGAGATAATAGCGTCTAAAGACACCACAGGTGTTATGGGTAGGATGCTGTCCTGTGGCTGAGATGTCAGGATTATTGTGCAAGTCCAATCTGCCGAGTCAAAACATGTCAGAGTCATTATGATGGCAGGAATAAATAACATAGTGGCAAGTTGCCGCGTAAAACTCTATTACCAGTGGTCTTTGTCAGTGGTCAGACTTATATTTTAACCAGTGGTCGCCTATTACGAACTACTTGGCAAAGAGGCAAATAGTCTATTCTACTCAGAGGACTTGAACCGACACGCGAAATATCTGTGTGTGTAAATGTGTACCATAGGGATATTTTTTAATATCATAATTATGAAGTTTCATTAAGAGAAGATTATAGATACCATAGATTATACAAATCCTAGATTTATTTAAAATCAATTCACAAATGTACAAATGTTCAATTTGACACTTGGAATATTTTATACTAATATAATATTTCGAATACATATAACATAAATATAGGAACAAAAAGGGTGGAGACACATTCAAGACAAAGGAAATACATAATATGTACATGTACCAGATTTAATATTCATTCGGTAGAAAAACATCTTTTTAATGACTAATGTGTAGAATCCTGTTGGTTCCTATAACTTCACCGGACTTCATGTGCGAGAAAAGTGTTCCGCCTGAGATATCAATATTTAGTTGGATTAAACTGTTTTATATATCACTCCCTGATTACTGGATGGGTTATTTAGAGGGCTATGTCTCGCTGCTCAGCGATAGGCACCGGGCGGAAATGAGATCTTTATCGCCGAAACTGGCAAAGATGGTGCGGTGTGGGTAAAAATATACTAATGGTGTTTACAAACAAACTATTTTTTTCTTAATGACAAGCAAGGTTTTCTGAAACTTAGTTGCATTTATGTTTGCTTAGATGAATGATGCGTATGTCGTCTATGAGTCATAGTTTGGCCATGGCATAAACGTAATAGTTACTTCTAAACCAGCGGGCCATTAGTTTGGCAGGCATGATCTAACGTTGCAGTGCTCTACTACTATGCTTTCCTCGTTCATACAGCAAAATTATCGAATAACCTCTTTCTATCCACTGTGATTACATCTGTACGTGATATCATTTTGCTGACAGTGTTTTTAAACTTCACTTGGTTTAACAATTTATTTCTTTGAAGAATACAGACACCGTTAGTAAGACACTATTTTCAAAAATTTTAAAGTAGAATTTTTGAGAGCATACGATCTTTAAATAATAAATAATTTTCCCTGAACAAGTCACACAAATTAAATCTAACCCCAAAGTAAGCGAATTATAACTTGTTTTATGGGTGTTAACCAACGATTCCAATTCATGGACATATGTAAATTGATACCAGAATAAATGTAATGACCACCCAGACCCGAAAATGCAGACATCTAAATATGCATCACACAAATGCCGATAGCCACTTAACCAACGAGGCGACGAACGCGACCTTAATGATCACAGTTTATAAACAAAAAACAAAATAAAAAAATATATTTAAAAATCAAATGCACTTACATGAAATTGTTATGTTGTTATACCTTATTTAATTATAGCATTATGCCTATACCTTTTAATTCTTGTCTTAATAATTTCGTTTTATTTCTGATCTACCTTTAAACCCCCACGTTAGTTAATTAATTCAATAAAATCATTACATTTTTCATTTCCTTAAGCCTCTCCAAAATTTTCAACCCATTAAAACTAAATTTTCAGTGTCGCGCGAGCGCTTGTTCGAGGTGAACGTCGAAAGAACCGCTTATTATTGTTTGTGTTTTTTTTCAACTACCCTCTAAATTTGAAATGGAAGAAAAAAGTGTAGGAGACAATGAAAATAGTGATAGAAGTGACACAGAAGGAATTATATGTGACTATGATTATGCAGAGAGCAATGCTGTGGAAAATTCAGTCGAAATTTATAGTACAGATCGAAATGTTGAAAAAAGAGCGAGAGAAAGCAGTGAGGATAATGTAGATGAAAGTTTTATTACGGTTGAAAGGCAAAAGGCTAAAAAAGCCAAAAAAATATTAGAAAGGCGAGGTGAGGAAGACCACAATAACTCATATGAAGGTCAAAATAAAGTTTGCCTTACATCAACTGATACTTTACCCAAACAAATGGCTTTAGCTAAATTACTAAGAGATCAATACATTAAAAATATTAATAAAATTAAGTATAGAAGCCCGTTTAAGGTATTCATTTACTTCGACAATAAAGAAGAAGCAGAGAAGCTTGTAAGTTGTACTAAACTCAAAGAACTTAACATTAAGGCTCATCTTACCGATAAAATAAAAGTGACTTACGGGGTTGTCAGAGGAGTTGAGTTGGAGCTTAGTGAAGAAGACTTTTTTAAATCGTTGAGGCCAGAGGATAACGTGGTGTCAGTAAAAAGATTACGTAAAATTAATGAAAAGGGAAAATGGGTTGATTGTGAATTAGTTAGACTTTGCTTCCAAAACATACACTGTCCTGACTATATTTACGTATACGAATGTAGATTTAAAGTCGAAAAATTTGTGTTCCCTGTAACCCAATGTTCAAAATGTTGGAAATTTGGCCATATCAAAAAATTTTGTACCAGGGAAAATGAAGTTTGTCCTAAATGTGGCAACGATCATGCTAACTGTGAAATCGAAACATTTACTTGTCCTAATTGCAAAGGTTCTCATATGGCATTAAATAAAACATGTCCCGTATATGTGAAAGAGAAGCAAATTCGCATCATTATGAGTAAAGAAAACTTGTCATTTAGAGAAGCGTCAGAAGCACTTAAAAAGGAAGAGGAAATAGAAAGAGGGAAAAGAAAAGAGAAGAATAAAGAAGAACCACATTTTAGTAATCTGATGGCAAGTAAAAATTTGACGGAAAGTAGGTCTTACAGTGACGTAGTTAAAGATATAGAAGCACAGGATATAAAAATGGTAACTGAAGATGAATTCGATGATGTTGAACAGAGTAAACAACCAGCAAAACTGGCATCAAAAATAAAACGTAGGCAGAAATTGAATAAGAAACAAAAATTAATTGTTGAAAGTTCACCCATTGAGGATTCGCTAAATACTTTTACAGAACCGAGTACATCACCGACAGAAGAAGTAAAGAAGCAAAGAAAAAATAGAATTGACTTTAAAAAAATGTGGGAACAAATAAAAGATATCGTGTTAGCAGATAATAGTGTAGAAGATAAAATAGTATATATAGTTAGAGTTATTTTGGAGATTTGCAAAGAAGTTTTTTTAAGTTTCTTAGGTGGTGGTGGTGAAATATTAAAAAATATAATGCAGTTATTTAATGGATAGATCGTCTAAAATAATCAGTATAAACCTATTTCAATGGAACGCACAAAGTTTGAGAAATAAAGTTACAGATTTTGATTCTCTACTGTACCATGAAAAAATACATATAGCTATTTTAAGTGAAACATGGTTGGACTCCAGGACATCTCTGTATGTTAATAGTTATAGTATTTATAGGAAAGATAGGCAAGATGGGTACGGGGGGGTTGCGATATTGGTACATAAATCTATTAAAAGTCAAGAGTGTTCTATTTCAATTAACAATGTGGGTATAGAGATCATTTATGTTAAATTATTAAACTGTCAAAATTTAGAAAATGTAATATCAGTATACTGTCCATCAACTGTACATACTAATATTACAGATTGGGATAGCATATTTTCACTTTTTTCTAGAAATACAATTGTGGCTAGAGATTTTAATGGACATCATACAAACTGGTCCTATAAAACAGATCAGAGAGGCAAACAGTTGTTCGAATCATCGTTAGAACATGGTTACGTATCTATGAACAATGGAGCCGATACCAGGATTAGGTTGGTAGATGGTGTATTACAAAAATCGTCACCAGATATCACTTTTGTGTCATCGGATATTGCGGTAAATATTAATTGGGGCACTATTAACGAAAATTTAGGTAGCGATCATGTTATTATTAAAATTTCTATGAACATTTCTACGCCTCAAATAAATATCCCAGGACAACTCACACAAATTGAATCTGACCCCAAAGTAAGCAAATTATATTATGCTTGTGTTATGGGTGTCAGTCAACGATACTAATACATAGAAATACTTAAATAGATACCAGAATAAATTTAATAAACACCCAGACCCGGAAATGCAGACATCTAAATGTTCATCACACAAATGCCTGCCCCCGTCGGGAATCGAACCCGAGCCTCGCGGTTGTTCGATGTAGTTAGGCGAGTACGCTAGCCACTCGACCAACGAGGCGGTCATAACCTCAGCTTAATAATAATAACAAAAGGAATTTTAAAAAAGCCGATTGGGTTGGATATCGAAAGACTCTTAGTGAATCGTTCGACCCAACGAAGTTTTACGGTCTTTTAAATGAAGATAAGTTACAGGAGGCTTACAATTATTTTGAAAATCAAATAAATATTTCAGCTAATATACATATCCCTATCATTAAAACTTGCAACGATCCAACGAGTAAATTTAAGCCTAGAGAATATTGGACACCATTATTATCAAAAGCTGTAGCAGAGCGTAGGTTAACTCTTAAAAATTTTAGAAGAAATCCTACACCAAGTAATCTTATATCTCTAAAAAATAAAATAAAAGAAGTGAAGCTGTTAATTAAAAAAGCTAAAACAGAAAGTTGGAAAAAATTTTGTTCAAACATTAATGGAGTCACTTCTATTTCCGATATGTGGAGGAAAATGCGTTGGTATAAGGGATATAAAAACAATGGAAATCATGCGAATGAATCTGTTAAAAAAGAAATAATAGACTCTTTAACACCCGATTTTGTAAATAATATTTGTCCAAATTTTACGTCACGCAATGACATGTTAGAAAATATGATAACAATAAACGAACTTAGGTATTGCATTAAAAAAAAGGACACAGCCCCTGGTAGTGATGGTGTCAGTTATTCCATGGTGTACAATCTTCCTGAAATTTTGCTTATGGGATTATTGACTATCTATAATAAGATACTTAGTTTAGGAGTACTTCCTGATCAGTGGCGTAATATTCTTGTGGTGCCTATCCCCAAATCGACTAGTAATAGCAATACACCTATGAAATTCAGGCCAATTTCACTAATATGTTGTCTATGTAAAATTGTTCACAATGTATTAGGGAAAAGGCTGGAGTGGTATGTTGAGAAAAATAATAAATTATCATCAAAAACGGTAGGTTTTAGGAGAGGAAAATCTTGTTTAGACTGTCTTTCTCAACTTGCGACATGTATACAGCTCGGATTCTCTTATAATAAACAGACTGTATGTTGTTTCTTAGATATCGAAAACGCGTACAATAATATTTCTGTAGATAAATTAACGGAAATAATGGATAAATTGGGAGTGGGTAAAAATATTTGTTATTATTTTTGGTCGTTCTTAGTTAAAAGGCATCTGATGAGTCAATGTAATGGTAAAGAAGAGAAATATATTAGATGTTCTAGCAAAGGCTTAGCTCAGGGAGACCCTGTATCCCCATTGTTATTTAATATCGCTACCTCTCACATATGCACCTTAATCGAAGGAGTTATGGTTACCCAATATGCTGATGACTTTGTTCTATTTGTAAGTCATGAAAAATTAGAAATTTGTAAAACTAGCCTTCAAACAGCTATGAATATTATAATTAATCTATTACAGGAAATAGGGTTAGAGATCTCACTTAGCAAAACTAAAATCTGTGTTTTCAAAAAAGGACGTAAAAATAGTCAAGTTGAAATAAAAATTAATAATAAGACCATATCAACTGTAAATAATGTAAAATATTTGGGTGTGTGGTTGGATCAATCACTACGATGGGGTAAACATATTGATGACATTGTAGAAAAAACTTCAAAATATTTAAATTTGCTTAAAATTCTGGCTGGTCCACAATGGGGAATGCACCCTAAGCATTTGAGAACATTATACATATCTTTGATAAGGAGCAGATTAGATTACGCTTGCTTTTTATATGATAGCAGTGCTAAAACACACGTTGAAAAGCTGGATAAGATACAAAATCAAGCAATGAGAATAATAGGCGGGTTTGTCAGAAGCACTCCCATACACGTCATGGAAAGTGAGTTGTGTGTATGCCCTTTATTTGTAAGACGTCTGTATCTATCTTTTAAGTACATTACTAAATGTAAATCATGGACAAATAATACAATTTTAGATTTCATAGGTAAACTTTGTGCGTCATTGAATTCTAGATTTTGGCTAAAAAAGAAAACACCTATTTTATGTAAAGTATTTGAGGATTGTCGTGACTATCGCGTTTATAATTCTGAAATTTTAGACATATTTTCATTTGACACATGGATTACGGGTATTAATTTAAATGACTCTATTAAGACTGATCTAAGATGCATAAAGGAAGCTAAAAATCATTATAATGTAAGTAACCTTAAATATGATGTGTTAAATGAATTAAATGAAAAATATACTGATTATTTGCAAATTTACACAGATGCTTCAAAAAGTCCGAGGGGACAAGGTGGTGCTTATTGCGTACCTAAAATGAAATTCAGGGCTATGGTTCAAAATTTGACAAATATTTCAATTATGCGCATGGAACTCATTGCAATCTTGGAGGCGCTGAAATATATACAAAGTTTAAGACCTAATATCAACCAAAAGTTCGTAATACTTACGGATTCCAAGAGTGGTTTGCAGCATATAGCTCGATGCGCCTCTGGAAGTAGAGGTGCACCGGAAGCATATGATATAATTAAAATGGTTAACATTTTTTATTTTAATTCGGTGACAGTAATATTGCAGTGGGTCCCATCGCATATAGGTATAAGTGGTAATGAGGAGGCTGACAAATATGCAAGATTGGCTATATTAGAAGGTGAACAATTAAAGGTTAATCTCTGTTATAACGAAGTCGTCAATGTATACAAAAATAAATGTTTTGAAATTTTTAAAGAGTATTTTGATAAACGCAGTAAAGAAAAAGGGATTTGGTACAAAACAATTCAATGTCAGCCTCCTCGAATACCTTGGTTTTCAGATAAAGACATATCCAGAAATAATATTGTTACGGCTCATCGATTGCGTTCTGGACACTATCCATCTAACAAATTTGCATATCTCATGAAAAAAGTAACTACACCAAATTGTGAAGTTTGTAACATTGTGGAGGATGTGCATCATTTGTTGATGGAGTGTGTCAAGAATCGTGATCAAAGGAGAACTTTCATCAATATATACAATGTTAATGTAATGAATGTTGGAGCATTTATAGATGTTCTATCTCAACCAACAAGCGCAGCCGCAACTGATTTATTTAAGATGCTTTAATGTTTAGGTGTTAAGTAGGATAAGCTAGGTTTAATTTATTTAAAATTGGCTTAAAATGGGACTGACATGCCCTGCAGGGTAAAAGTCCATTATAATTTAGAATAAAAAAAAAAAAAAAACTAAATTTTATTTAATGCATACCATTTAGTTCCCATTATTAGTTACTCCCATTATTGATGCCGCTCAGAAGTTTGTGAATAAACTTGAAAGCTGCAATACCTCCGTATTCATTTCGTTTCCGGTATAAAAAAAATACCAATTTTCTAGGAGTTTTTGGACTAAACTTCAATTTCGACTTTCAATACAGCAAAACAGAAAATTTCATATCCTTTGTTTGCTGTTCAAAACTATTTCATCCGTTGTCTTTTTTTTTAAATTCTCACGATTGCCTTTTGTCATTCATATGCCCGTACCCTGTTGCGATATTTAACAAGTCATTCTGCTGTCTATTAGCACTCATTTTCATTCCATGCTGTAAGTTTATGGATCTCACTTCCTAGTGAAATTCGTAAATGTGAAACGCTTGTTTCTCTCAGAAAACAATTGAAGAAACTTTTTCTAAGGGCTATATAAGCTCCTTGTATCTTGTTATATTTTAGTATGCTTTGTATGTACATGTATTACTATATTTGGTAAAGTTTTGTACACCAGTTTTACTTATTTCATTCGTTGTTTTCCTTCAACGGGTTGACTGGGAAAATATATTTCGTCAAAGATTTTCTCTTTGTGCTTTGTGTTTGTTACAAACGAATGAACGGACATCTAAATGCTACAAGGTCTTCATTTTTTCTTTTCCAGGTAAGTAACCGTAAAAATTCACATCCTGGTTTTTCTACTAATTACTATTATTTTGCAACTGAAAACAAAGGGTTTCCTTATTTTGAAAACCAGCCAGTTTACTCCGAGCTCCAGATGCTGATCTCTGCAACAAACCTGGAAGTTGGTCCTGTACCAAAGTAATTATGATTCTTCTTTTTTAAAGTAATAGAAAGAAAGAAAACACGTGTAGTGCTGTCAAATTAGTTTGTAAACGACGTTTCTACAGATAATAAAACATGCATTGGAGTAGAATTAAAAGCAAAACCAATTATATTCTGACTAATTTAATTCGTCTAAAGTACTCCTATAATTACCACATATTGTCTTCGATGAGCTGAGGTAACGGTGCTTTCACTTTGGCTAAAACTCTAATACGACTAATTTTAACTTACTTGGATTTTGAATTTATGCATTTTATAATAATAGATAATTGTTTAGGAAGAAGTAAGTGCCAGTCTTAATAAACCAACAAAAATGTCACTCGTTACCCAAGACCCTTCCATGACTTTTACAACGATTTAAATAATACATCCTGAATTCGCTAAATCAGTTAACCCAGTGGCAGATACTAACGCTATCGCAAAAACTAAAAAAAAGGACATTCAAAATTCATCCGTCATTCATGAACTTAGTAAAGGTTAAGGTAACAAAAGGGTGCTCAAATTTCACCTCAGTTGCAGCGAATCGATACGTGTGAAACGTGCAAGCTCTTGGCTGTCGCTCCATCATATTATGTCACAACTTGTTTATCCAATCATTCAAAATACACACTACGGTATTCAACTATTTCCACATAGTAAATAGAGTGCTTACTGCCATCTATTTAAATATATTTTAGACGTGTTCTCGATCTGTGACGTGTATCTTAAATGCAAATTTGATTACAAAATTATATCTTTTCACTGGTAGCACCTTTGCCACTTTGTTAGTTGAGGGGGCTTACATGCATTACATCACCAAACAACTACGAGGCCGGAATTTGATTTCCAACGGGAACAGATATGGATGTAATTAACATTTAGATGTCTGCATTTTTGGGTGGGATCTCCATGGGTTTAATAAATTTATTCTGGTAATGTTTAAGTAATTCTATGTAGGTATAGTATCGGGCAACAAAATTAGAAAATCTATATTTTTAATTTTCTATAAAAATAATGTTGCCGGGGTTGGATATGTGCCTGGTTGGCCATAGGCTTGCCGCCTATAACATTGTGGGACTTAGTGTCTTCGGCTAGTCGTGGGTGACCTGGTTGTGCATCTGCCTACCACTTCGAGGACATTGGTGAGAATATACTTATTTATAGATGTTACTGGTCGTTGCTATTTTGTGACCTGGGTTTTGAACCGCATATAAATGTTACTCCAACATGGAACACGACAATGTAACACTATACCGCCAAGAGTAGGTAAGGTAAAACTTACGCTCCTACTTAGTTTTGAAATAACCCAGCCGCCCATCCAGCAACCTTAATGAACAGACCATCAGCAGGCGATGGGTTCATCAGATCTCGACACGAACACAGTTATGACCATGTTGAATCTTGTTCCTTTATTTAATAAAAAAAGTTATAATTTACCCAAGATTCAACACAAAGAAGTTGCTGCTACATACTTCACCCGTATATTAAAATTTATGAAATGACAATCCTCGGTCCCCTCAGGCGCTTTAAGATGTGAAACACTTTTATAAATGGCGTATATTATAAGCAACGTCCCGTTTTCGTATTTAATCATATTCTATCTAATATTTTAGTCGTTGAAAACATTGTGAAGGTTTTTTTTAAATATTTAATACGTTCAAGCTTTTGATTTAGTCTTATTGTCAATTTTGTATTAGCTTTTCTAGCGCATATTTTCTCAAACATTTTCAGATGTTTTAATAAAGACAAAATTATTAGTAAAACTCCGACGACACACATCCGTAAATCGAGATGTTTCTAAGCAAGCCTAACGCTATTCGGGCAAATATCCCATCCTAGGCAACCTGATTTTTATTAGAAAATTGAAAATATAATCTAGCACATATTCAATCGCGGGCAACGTTAATTTTATTTAAAAATTGGAAATATAAATTTTCAAATCTTTTCATCATGTGATGCCTGAACATACAGACAGACAGATAAAAAAAATTTTAATCACATATTTGGGTTTGGTATCGATCCAGTAACACCCCTTGATACTTATTTTTCAATATTTTCAATGTATAGTATTGACCCTTCTACAGATTTTTATTATATGTATAGATTAGCCTACAAATGAAACACAAAGTCACTTTGGTTTAAAATAAGTTATTTCGTGGTGACCGTACTCTGTACTCCTACATGAGTTCGTGGCCGTAAATAGCAATTAATTGACTCTAAACTTACCAATGAATACAAAACTTAGTTCGAGTTTTGGCGCCATCGTGAATGAAGATGGTCTTATTTTTATCATAATTATTGAATTCTGTGTTTATATTGAGTGAAATTAGTTATTTTGGTGGGAATTTTCTTTAGCGAAAGTGCACAAATGAAGTAATCATAAAGCGAATATATGAGCGAAGAATCGCTGCCGCCAAATCTCATTAGACGAGCTTGAGTAACGATGCCGCCGTTTTACTCAAGACCCAGCCATGACTTTGTTAACAGTGACTAATGGCTAAAATAAAGACTTAATTAATACCGAAGACATGGCAGATTGGTCTAAAAATCGTCATAGCCGGTCTTAGAAAGGGGCAAATTAACTATTAACTAACAAAAATAAGTTTATAATGTTTATTGACAAATTTATTAGATTTGGCCATTAATATGACAGAAAAGCAGTAAGTATTGTGATACAATAAAATATCCGTGATTAATTAAGTTTCAAAGAATGAGGAAAGTAAATTTTTCATTGTTCTTTATTACTGAATTATTTTGATAAATTAATTATTCCATTGCCGTCTTCAAAGTTAGTTATTATTTAAGTACAGAAGCGACATTTCGTTCTAAAATTATCCTTATTGTTGTTTGATCTTAAATTATCTTCTATTTGTTAACCGAAATAGGTCGCTATTTTCAGTTTAATCATTTATGCGACGGGAAAATTGAATCTTGGGAATTACTGCAAGAATATTTAATTGTATTAAGGTTTCGAATCACAATATTATTAATTTTAATAATTTATTTCTTAAAATTTTAATTCGTTATGTCTCAATGAATTTTTTTCTATCAAGATGTGAGTGAAATTTGTCCTCATTTTTCTCTGTCACGCTCAACAATAAAAACCACTGTATGTTATCGACGAATTTTGTACTGCGACATTCGAAATATTCGATTCGCCGGCCGGTATAAGGTAACGTGCTTGCTTGCGATATAGAATTTTTTAAACAAATAAATAAAATAAAATAAGTTTTTTCAGGCATAGTCCACATTTTATTTATCAAAATCCAAATATTTTAAGTATGACCTAAGTACAAACACAGTTCAACAATTGTGAAATCAAGCACCTACCGACAGCAGTGTTTGCAAAGTATTACAACTTAAGCTGGTAACTTACTTATTCATAATACGAAGGCAATATAATTATTGTAATACCCTTGGTGTTGCAACTATTAGTGGGCCCCGGCGATCATTTTTTTCAGGGGTTTGTTTTTTCCCTTTTCTCATAAAGTCAGATCTTGAATGGTGGTATAAGATTTCTATCTAAATGCAATCGTGCACATCGTTTTTTAACTATCAAAAAAGGTGAAGATTGTATATGTTCGATTTCTATATAATTTTTGAATTCTAATCGATTTCCCGCTCTAACTTCTAATTAAAGTCGAAGTCGTTTTGTTCAATGCTTCAATTATATTCAAAAACATTTTTCCTACTTTTACAAGTGAAATTTAGTTAACTTTCTTTACGATAGACATTTTAGTAAGCAATCAAAAGGTCAAATGCCAAATCGATAGAAATCGGTTTACCGTAGACGTCCTCGAAAAGTCTTTTGTTATGTTTGAAAGCCTACATATTTTTTTCTATGAATGATGTAATTATTTTTCCACCTTTAACTAGAACCGATTAACGTTTTATATTTAATTTAGATTTTTTCTTGTGATATTTAAGATTTTCTCAGAAATAGATTTCAATATGATCATAAGATGAAAGTAAATAATGTGCCTCTCGAAACTAGTAGGTATAAAATTTAGAAGGGACTATCTTGAAGTGATCATACTTTAATAGATACACGCCTTATTATCAAGGTGCATAATTTACACGTATTATCTTGTTAAGTAGTTGTTAGTTGTATTGTCTGAATCGGCAGGCAAAGACCTTTAAGCCATACAGCCTTGTGTTTTTCACGTTTTTTTTTATTTTACAGTTTGATTTGACATTAATCGCCGTCCCCGGAGAATATAATGATAACTACCATTATCTTAGTTTTAGTGTTATTCCATTTTTGATATCTGTGGGTGCTGATACACCTGCTCAATTTTTTTCGTG
>NJDD01001883.1:32342-58095 GCA_002245505.1 Calephelis nemesis
CATACTTCTAATCGCCCATTCCACTTCTTTCATCATAACGCCGTCAGACGCCTTCACTACTTCCGACTCATTTAAGTACTCGGACCCAGCGGCAGCATCTTGGGCTTGATGCTTTATTATGTTATTAGGAATAGGTACTTAAGATGTTTACTAAGTGATTTGTGATTTGATGTCTGAATTTTATTAGTTACTGTTAAAAACTGAGTTTAGTGTTTAATTTTGATGCTCAATAGAAATTTCCATTTTTCAGGTTTTGATGACTCTTTTTAATATTTTATGTCAAGGCGTGTCTTGAGGCACGATAACCGGATTTTAATGTTTATTTAAGATTTGTTATGAAACTTACTAGAAAATAATGAAACATAAGTAGATTACTACCTATTATATTTTTTTCCTGAAATAGCCCTTTAACAAAATAACGTTAGACAATAATATTAAGGAGAATAAGATGATATTGATGCATTATCATCATTACTTGTACCTTAATAAACTACCGAATAAAATGATAAGACTGCGATACAATACGAGATTTTGACTAACGAGAACTAAGAATAAAATGATAACTGACTTTACACAACTCAGACAATGATAAATTTTGACTTTTTATTTTTTAAATATCTCTATTATGTTATATTATATGCGTTTTTTATTGAAATATTCTGAATGTATAAAAAATTAGCTTTACAAAAAGGTAAAAACCATGTGTCTCCGACCAGTATTTTTGTAGAAATTAACAAAAACATGTTTTTTATTTCTCCTGAAAAATCGTGTTTTTGCAATTATCATTTTGTTCTCCGGGGACGGCGATTTATCAATCACTATTAAGTAATGTCAGATTCTTAGGTGTAACGCTACCATCTTCACCTCAGCTCATCAGGTGAGATTTGGCTAAATCGAGAAAATACATTGATTTTTAAATGAATACTTGTGCACTCTAACTGAACTAAATACGTAATGCCATGGAAGTTGAATTTCCCTGATTATTTGCACAAAAAATTTACTAAAATGTTAAAACTGTTAACTTGCGAAGGTTATCTGTAGCTTTTTTCTTTACTTTTATCTTTATTGTTTTAATTATTAATATGGGTACACATTTTTTTTTGAAGCATAATGGCAAAGACGCTCACAAATTTCTCAAACCTAAATACTATAAAAAAGTACACTTGTCAATTAACGCGAGTAGCTACATTTCTTATTAAGTCTACCTTAAAATCCAATTTCTACTTATATAGGTACTTATGGATTTTCGGAGAGGACTCCACAAACACCAAGAAATTATAAAGCCTAAACCCACACAAGCTAGTCGAATGTGTGCAGAGGCTTAACACGATACGCCACGACGGATCGTGTGGTTCAATCCCACTTCTGACTTAGTTTCTGACAATATTAAGTTCTAGAGTTCGTTTGGTTTGGCGTTTATTTATTCGGTAGTAACTTTACCTATCTACCTTAATAGTAATAATAAGTGTAAAATCATAAATGTAATCTCACAAGATGTAACCGTAATGTGGCTAACAAAAATATCGATCACGTTAGGCTTAAAGAAAACAAAGTCTCATCTAAATTGGTGCATTCGTTGAGAAGTTATGATGACCTAAACAGATATAGACACGTCAAACTTATAACACTCCTCTTTTTCTGTTGGAGGAACTTATAACACTCTTCTTTTTCTGTCGGGGGTTATATAAAATATAAATATAAATGGTGTAAATAACATTTGTATGCCTATCTATTCTAGCTGGCATTTTAGATTGCATGTGCGAGTGTCTAGGTCAGATCACTGTCTAAAACAGGACTCGTCAATCTCAATCACTAACGTTATGGAAGCAAGATTAAGGCGTTGGATTTGGTACCACAAAATATACCCAACTAGTTGTGCAGCTTAAGGTAATCCATACTTATTTAAATGCGAAGGTTTACTAAATGTTACTTTTTCTTAGCTCAAGCGTTTCAGGTACTAACTTTTAAAAATATGCAGGGTATATTTAACACCGTAACGACAACTTCTGTGATAGTTTATATACATATCAGACTTCAAAATTCCTTTTGCAGTTTAACGGAAACATACGGTTAAATATTTAGCAGTTTTTCAGCCCGACATGTATAGCGAACAAAGTACAACATCGAGCCACGCGTTGCAAACTATAGGTACCAATCTAATACGCTGTTTAATTACATTGCTATTTTTCGTAAAAATGTGTTATGTATTAGATATTGAATAAAATTCGAATTGCGTTAGACAGTATTAATAAAATAATAATGAAATCAATAAAAAATAAACAATTTTTTTTAAAAATTCATAAAATTTCTGACATGAAATTTCGATTACATATTTTCTTCAATATTTCTTACAATGGTTTGAAAACACAATTTATTTAATATTTAAAGTTACTGATTTTCATAACCGATGATAGCGTAAATATGAGTCATCACAAGCGATATCAATTAAAGATGATGAAAGAAGTATGGACTCTAATGTCGAATTGATAAAATTTGCATCTTTTTTCGTTTCCGTTTCAAGTTTTTCGGCTGGCTAGGCACATTGTTCTTTTTTAATTGCTAATGTGTTGCTAACCTCACGCTTTTAACAACTTTGTCGAACTTTGGGATCTGCTGTCAATCCTACTAATATTATAAATGCGAAAGTTTGGATGTATGGATGTATGGATGTTTGTTACTCTTTCACGCAAAAACTACAAAGCCGATTACAATGAAATTTGGTATGTAGCTAGCTAAAGACCCAGAATAACATATAGGCTACTTTTTATCCCGGAGTTCCCGCGGGATTGGGACTTGCACGGGTGAAACCGCGGGGCGCAGCTAGTATTATAATAATAATAATAATATGTTAAGTTTATAATTATATATTAAAAATCCGATCTAGTTTTTGCCTTCCTCTTTAACAATAAACAAAACTAAAGCTTAAGTAAAGGTACAAAAAAAACATTATTTCAATATTATTAAACTATAATCACATAATGCTTGAAAACACGTATTAAACCAAACACTGATGTAAGAGTAAAGTTAGGTTGATATTATAGTCTGTGTCACATTTAAATCCATGGTAATAAGATGGTATGGCTTATCATATTTATCAATATTATGTCTGGTTAAAGTATTTCAAAATAAGAACATTATCTGTCGTCTTTACCTCAAAGAATCGTTAATCTTCCTGTGAACCCACAAGACAGTAAGCAGTTAAGCAGCTTAACTCATATGTATCTAACATTTCAGATAAATCTTACTAAACTAAGATTCGGAAGTAAGAAAGATAGGAAAGGAGGATAAGCAACAGGTAATCTTGTCTTCAGATAAATTATTTGCATGTTTGTCCGAAACAATGAATATAAATTACATATACAATGAATATAATTACTTCACGCCAAGTCCTTGGTCTTCCCGGGTACCTACATCCATCCACATTCGCATTGTATATCTGCTTTGTCAATCTTTCATCTGTCATTCTTTCCACATGCCCGAACCAGCGGAGCATGCCCTTTCGCATTTTAACACCAACACTTTCTTTCAATCCCACTCTTTCTCGGATCTCACTGTTACGAATGCGGTCAGCGAGCGTTACACCACAGATTTTCCGTAGTACTCTCATTTCGACCGCATTTATCCTACTTTCATGATCTTTATATAAATTATAATAAAATAATCATCATCTCTGTTGTGTAGTGGCCTCGTTAAGATCTGGGGGTTGATAATGTATCTCGGTGGCCAACTCAGAATGGAAAAGTGTACATCAAATAGCTGTCAAATGACGTGTTTTATATTCGCTATCTCCTATCTAGTGACGGTGAGCCTATGCTCGCCTCTTACGAGCTGCCTGGCAAGGAAGGCAGATGGTCTATTCAGCAAAGATAAACATTCATGCTACCATAATGGCAATGTTATGTTTCAGTCCAGAATCTAGACTTGACGGTGACTTACACAACTTGCTTAACATCTCAGTCACGGGACGGCAACGCACCTACCACGTAATATATGGTGTCTATAGGCGGCGGCTATTCCTTAGGTACCTGAAGGGAAGTCGCATGTATATCTATGTCTTTTGCCGTAAAAAGACAGATTTAAATGTATAAATGTATCTTTATACATTTAAAGAAAATGTATACAGATACATTTTCTTTTTATGTCATGTTTAGATTTTTGATATTTATTCTTAAATTAAAGTATAAATCTAAAAAATAACAAAATAATGTTAATAACGAATAATAACAACAAATCTTCTTTCGTCGGTATTCGTAGAAATGTCATCATCACGATTAGACTTCGCTCGGCTACCTCCGCGTATTTAAATTATCCCAGAAGAAAATTGTGTCGGTAAAATATATATATATATATATGTGCTTTCCTAAAGAATCTGGGCCATAAAGATATTTTGTGCCAAATATACTCGTAAGTAACGAAAGCCCGTAGCACCGTGACATCTGACTAAGTGGAATAGTTTCGAAGCGACTCGCCCGGATTGGTACTATCGCCTTAACTATTCCTGCCGCCATAAAGTTAGTGCTTGTCATTGACGTGTTTCGGTTCGGAGGGTAAAGTAGCTGGTAAATTTACTTTTGCTTGAGGCCAGATACAATAGATCCGCTTTGGACATAGGTAGGTGTTTAATGAGAGAAGCTAAAATTCATAGAAGATATTGGCCAGAGGTTATAAAAACAGCAGCTTATTTAAAGAATAGAACCATTGCAAATACTGTTGAAAATAAAACTCCATTTGAGATATTTTTTGGAATTAAACCTAATGTAGAGTATTTAAAAATATATGGGAGTAGAGTCTTTGTCAGAGTTCCTGAGGTTTTGAGAAAAATTAAATGGGATGATAAAGCCCAACTAGGAGTTCTTGTGGGTTATAATGAAAATGGTTATAGAGTTCTATTGAAAAACAGATTCCACTGACAGACACACAGACAGAAAGAGAGATTTTCCCCGTGTTGGTCCAGGCTCCTTTGTAGAATAGACCATCTGCCTTCCTTTGCCAGGCAGCTCGTAAGAGGCGAGCATAGGCTTCCCGTCACTAATACCGTGACGTCTGACTAGGTGGTAGAGTTTTGCAGTGACTCGCCCGGATTGGTACCACCGCCTTACCTATTCCTGCCGCCATAACGTCATGACGTGTTCCGGTTCGGAGGGTAAGGTAGCCGGTAAACTTACTTTTGCTCGAGGCCTAACATCCCGGCCTAAGGTTGGCTACGCACCATTACCACCTTTGGCATTTCTAGGTACCTTGAATTTCTTAACAACAGGAAATCTCTCTGCTTGTTTGCGTTCCAATGTCATAAAGAAAATTATCCTAAATAGGGTTAGGTACATAACACAGTTTAACCGACGTCAAAAGAAGAATTATGTATGTATATAATGTATATGTTTGTTGTGCTCGTCAATATCTCCGTCATTTGTAAAACGTTTTCAAAAATATTTTTATTTGAAATCTTTTTACATATACAAATGAATACCCATTCATTTTGATCGTTGTATCACAGGTCACAGGAACACAGGAAGGACCAATTTTTTGTGTCAATAATTTTCAGAAAAAGAGTAATAAAAAATAAGGAAATACAAAAATACAATTTATTTTGATTCAATATTCATTGTTATATGTTTCAGTCTAGTAATGGCTGAAAAGATAGCGTTTTTTTATTATAATATTTTATTATAATAAAACGCTATATTTTCAGCAAGATCTGAGTTGATAGATAAAAATGAGAATTGAATTAAAATATTTTTTTTTGTAATATAAATATAATAATGTAAACAAATGGCAGGTTTTGCAACTATACAGTAGATCAGTCAGCTTAACCACATACTTTCATATTAATCAAAGGGCAGGTTCTACAACTATAAAGTAGTTTAACCAGCTTCGACGTGTTTTAATGAATCAGGCGTTACTTTTCTGATATCCATTATAACAGATGTATAATAAGCCTTTTTCATCGTCGTAGTCATCGTATTTCGAGTTCGTGATCTAGTCGCGCAGGTAGGAAGTGGGAACTTTTGAGTAGGTAGGGTTGTCACATGCGAAGGACTTGACAATTAGTATTGTTTCCCGAGTTATTCTTTTAATCGTGTTCTGGTCGAGGAGGTGGGCGGTGGGAATTGGGAGGATTATTTGCCACAACAGTTACACTGCTTACGCGGAATTAGCAAAATAAAGGCTTATTTACATCCGCTTTAACGTACTTTTAGATAAACGAAAGGGTTCTACAATTCTACAGTAGATCATTTAACTTCACCGTACTTTTAAATTAACCAAAGGGCAGGTTCTACAACAGTAGTTCAGTCAACCAAAGGACAAATTCTACAACTATGCAGTAGATCAGTCTGCTTCAAATAAATATAAACCAAAGGGCAGGTTCTTTAATTATACGGCAGATAAAATTTCATACATCTATCTTGACAAAATTCCAGGTTCTGCAATTCTCCAGTGGATGAGTCAACTTCAATGCTTTTTTATATTAATTAAAGGGCAGGTTCTACAATTATACACTAGATTAGTTAGTTTCTATATATTTTTATATAAACTAAAGGGCAGGTTATACAACTATGCGGTAGATAAATCAACTTCTACGTACTTCAATCTTAACTAAAGGCCAAGTTCCACAAGCTTTTAAAGTAGATACCTCACATTCCATTTGAAGTTTAACACCGCCTAGAGTAACCGCTGAATTCATAGAGGTCTCACTTGTTATTTACTGGCAGTTAAATAAACCTATTAACCGCAAACCACTGACCATCATTTATGTATAATTAACGTAATTTTAAACAAATGACACTGGATTATTCCATTATCAGATTAACAGATTAGCGGTCTGTTATACTAGGTGGTGAATGCTGTCCAGTGTACATACATATTACATTCATACATATCTTCACGCCAAGTCCTTTGCGTAATAGCCAGAGAGTATCAAGTGCAAAACCTTGCAGACCTTTCTGGCTTTCTCCACATTCACTACCTTTTTCATACAAACACGTCAGTTCCGGAGACCATTGACATTATTATCGGATAATACCCAAACGGTTTGATCGTAAAATGTCAACCTAGATCTCTTTAGGTACCTACATTCACATTTGAATTTTGTAACTGCTTTGTCAATCTTTCGTCTGCCATTTTTTTTCCACATGACCAAACCAGTGGAGCTTGCCCTTTTTATTATAACACTAGCGGTCAGCCCCGGCTTCGCACGGGTTTTAAATATACATGCAAACATTGCAACAAAGGACAATGAAACAAAGGCGGCATAAAATTACCACTTAAAATCTTAACAAGTATGCAAATTAAATTGGATTAAACCTGCCAAATATAGATAACGATTCAGACAAAAAGTATCAACGTAAAATAAAATGTTTCAAAGTTTCGTCCATCAGGTATTTCGAATACTGCAATTAACTTTTGATTCGTTGAAAATGAGTGATAAATTTATTTACGTCGTTATAAATGTATGAGTTTTCACCTCTGTTTTTCGGTAAGGTAATTTGATAAATTATCGAAGTTTAATAATCTGTAATCTTGTACATTACTACTATTTAAATTATGCGCTTCGGCTTTACACTTTTTATACTTTTATTTTTAAATTGGTTGATCTAATCTAAATTCAAGCGAAATGATTAATTATGTAATTACAACTCTATATAGATATCTTTAAAATACATTCGGATTTCCAAAGCTTGACGAATATAGCCGCAGCGCATAATTTAAATAGTACTACTGCACTTAAACGAAAAATAATGAAATAATATTAATGTAGTTCGGTATTAATAATCTGAACTGGTTTACGAATGAATATATATTAGGCACGAAATATCTTTATGGCCCAGATTCTTTAGGAAACCATATAAATTCATTTTTACCGACACAATTTTCTTCCGGGATAATTTAAATACGCGGAGGTAGCCGAGCGGAGACTAATCGTAATGATGGCATTTCTACGAATACCTACCGACGAAAGAAGATTTATTATTATTTTTCTTTAATAATGACCGCCTCGTTGGTCGAGTGGCTAGCGTACTCGCCTAACTGCATCGACGAATCGCGAGGCTCGGGTTCGATTCCCGACGGGGGCAGGCATTTGTGTGATGAACATTTAGATGTCTGCATTTCCGGGTCTGGGTGTTTATTAAATTTATTCTGGTATCTATTTAAGTATTTCTATGTATTAGTATCGTTGACTGACACCCATAACACAAGCATAATATAATTTGCTTACTTTGGGGTCAGATTCAATTTGTGTGAGTTGTCCTGGGATATTTATTTATTTATTTATTTATTTATTTCTTATTTTCTAGATTTATACTTTCATTTAAGAATAAATATCAAAAATATAAACATGAAACATAAATTTTCTTTTTTGTTTTTATGACAAAAGACAGCAGATATACATGCGGCTCCCCTGATGGTAAGGGATAGCCGCCGCCTATAGACACCATATATGTGGTAGGTGCGTTACCGTCCCGCGACCGAGAGGTTAAGCCAATTGCGTAAGTCACCGGCAATTCTGATTCTGGATTGAAACATAACATTGTTATTATGGCAGCATGAATGTTGGTCCGGGCTCCTTTGCTGAATAGACAATTTGCCTTCCTGCCAAACAGCTCGTAAAAGGTGAGCGAAGGCTTAACGTCACTAGCATCGTGACATCTGACTAGATGGTAGTGCTTTGCAGCGACTCGTCCTGATTGATACCACCGCTTATTTGTTATTGCCGCCATAAAGTCAGTGCTTGCCGTTGACGTGTTCCGGTTCAGAGTATAAGGTATCCGGAAACCATAACATCCCGGCCTCAGTCCTCAATTTCTAACCACAGGCTCCTCTAGTATAGTGGTACGTGTTGTCCCCATTATCTTCTAAATCTGGCTCCTCATCGAAGAGTCCCACAAGAGTCTCTCTAGGAGTTCGTCGAAACTCTTTACTGTAAGACGTTTGTAACAACTGTCGGGACAATTGTTGATAATTCAATATCCTACACATAGGTAACCTCTTGAAAAAAAAGTATCTGCACGTCCATATCTTCGAAGGGATAGGGAGACAGCCAGTGCATCCACGACTAGCTGAATTCACTAAGTCCCACAATGTGATAAGTGGCAAGCCTATCGCCAATCGGGCAAATCTGTCCAATCCCAGCAACGTTACTTTTGTTAAAATATACATTTTCTAATTTTTTTTCTTTTCGCCCGACCCGGGATCGAACCCTGGACCTCAAAAAGTGTAGCCCAACGCCGGTTCGCTAGACTACAGAGGACCTCTTGAGCCAAGTCTATGAAGTTGGATGATATTATCAGCCTTTAAAAGGTAAACGTCATACGTAACTGTGAAAATAAAGAGGAAAGTCTGACGCTCTAACTGATCTACCTGCAATATTTATGGCTTACTAGCTCTTGCCTGCGGCGTTGCCCGCGTAATTAATGGTACACACACACAAACACACAGGAACATTTTTTCCGGATAAAAACTATCCTACATGTTAATCAAAGTTACCCTCTATGTGTGTGCTAAATTTCAATCGGTCTTAAATAAAAAAAAAAATTCAATATGGAAAATCGATTCAGTACTTTTTGCGTGAAGGAGTAACAAACCAACAGACATATAAACTTTCGAATTTCTAATATTAATAGGATTGGCGCTAACAGTACGTTACTTTAGTTTAGATTATATCTACATACGTTTGTTTAAAAACCTGTAAAAGTATAATTATGAATATAATTATTACATTTTAATATTTAAACAGCTCGAAGTATTGGATAAGGATTCTAAAGGGCACAGCAAGGTTATCCATTATAGAAGGTCTGAAACACTGTTAAACCTCTGAGACCCTTAATGTATGACCTGTTTCCGGGTTACTCTCAAAGGTCAGGGGCCAAAGGCAATTTTAAATTCATTATCCTTTACAAACCAAACAGCCATTTCAAATTGTAATATGGATCTACGAGCTTAATTTCAAATAAAATAAATAAATAATATTTATACTCATTAGGAGGGTATGCTTAATTTTATTGGTGCATTTCTAATTATTTAATACTGACTGTTTTAATAATATTCATGGAGTAACGTTGGAGTTAAATTAAGTTGATAAAGTTTTAATCACATTGAAATAAAGACTATCATACCTGGTTGAACTCCGGAGTACTTAACTCCATGTTCATTAATAGCAATGGCACAACAAATAATTTATCCGCTATTTACTTCGGACTAGAAAACTTTTTGGACAATAACTTTGGTGAACTTCAAGTTTCGGTTACAGTCTTTTACAATTTGATTTTTGAATAGTAGCCTTTAAACATAGGTCTTTAAATATGTGTATATCAAATTTCATCAAAATTAGACCAGTGGTTTAGCGGTATAGTCGTTTAATGCGCACTTATAACCCGATAATCTTAATGTATATAAATTACGTGTGACGTTGTTTGTCTGCGATGGACTCATAAACTACTTAACTAAACTCAAATTTGCACACCGTATGCAGATTGATACAACTTGAAAGATTGGATAGCCTACATCTCAATTTTTATTTGATTGAAAAAATTACCATTCGAGTGAAGCCGGAACAGGCAGCTAGTATACTTTTAAATCTATCGCCGGATTTGAACGCGGCCTATCACAGTAAAGTTTAAATTTAGAATTACTTTTCGAGTACTAATTCAATGCTTTACTTAAAAGAAAATATACTGGCTGTTTAGTACTTTTAAGATTAAAAATAATTCATTGAAATGCAAAAACTGTAAAAAACTATAGCAAGAGCAATAACGGTTCCAGCGCCAGAATACAAATCAATAGGAGTTATGGCTGAATTTAAAAATAGACCAATCGGTCTGTGGCATAGACAATCAGCTATAGAATACAATGTATGGAAGAGATTTTGATTGGTGGGTTTTAATTCAGCTCTACTTGCTCGGATACAGTTTAATTTCATAGGAATTGCCGAATTGCAGATCTGTAGAGACAATAGCGTAGCGTAATTCCTATTCTTTACATACATATGAATACATATCCCTGGACGAGTTACACAAATTGAATCTAACCCCAAGGTAAGCAAATTATATGTATGTGTTGTGGGTGTTAGTCTGCGATGCTAATACATAGAAATACTTAAATAGATACCAGAATAAATTTAATAAACACCCAGACCCAAAAATGCTGAAATCTAAATGTTCATCCCACAAATGCCTGCCCCCGTCTCGAATCGAAGCCGAGCCTCGCAGTTGGTCGATGTAGTTAGGCGTGTAAAGTAGCCACTCGACCAACGAGGTGGTTAAAATTAGGTAAAAACAGATAAGAGAAAGTTTATGTCCTGTTTTCATGCCAACATTGCTGAACTGATTTTGATATTTTAAGAAAAATATTAAACATCGGAAAAGGAGGTAGGCTGCATTTTATCTCAAAATTACAATAGGCACAGGTGGAGAGCTAAATATTAAATAACTAGACTACGCGGGCGAAGCCGCGGGTAGCAGCTAGTATGTATATACGTTTGTATATACAAACGTTGCATTGGAAACATGTGGCCGTCATTTTACTATGGTGGTAGTTTATAAAAATGTCAAAAAGCACAGTACCGCTTGTATAATCCATGTAAATAAAATTTTCTTCTGATTCTGATATCCTTTATATGATTCCTTTTGAATTACTATGCCCATTAAAAACCGCATCAAAATTCGTTAAACAGTTTTCTCTTCTTTCTACTGCGCGATATAGACTTCGACATTCACAGAAATATGTTATAAACATAAACTGAGAGTGTTTTTGCCGTTTTAAAAAATAAGGTTCTAGCTCTTCGTCGATTTTGAGTTAAAATCAAGTCAGTTTAAAATCCGTTTTTAACATAAATACTTTAAAAACACTAGCCGCTGCTCAAACGCTCAAATTTTTAATATTAACTAGCGGCCCGCCCTGGCTTCGGCTGGATATAAAATGTACATATAAACCTTCCTAATCAATCTGTTAAAAAAACTGCATCAAAACTAGTTGCGTAGTTTTAAAGGTTTAAGCATATAAAGGAACATAGGGATAGTGAAAGCGGCTTTGCTTTATGTTATGTGTTTTGCAAACAAAACTCAATCAATTTACTCCTTTCTAGACATCGCCAAGTACCTAGTTTTTAAAATTTATACACAGTAAAAGTGCACAAAGTCGTCTTTTAAAATTACTGCTTAAATAATGACATCGAGTATAACTAAAAATAATGCTACACCAATTGCCATGATATTTTTTTATGATATTGGAAGGCAAACAAGCAGATGGATTTCCTGATGGTAAGAAATTCCCGCCGCTTAGAGTCACCAAAAGTGGTAATGGCGCGTTGCCAACCTGAGGCGGGGATATTAGGCCTCGAGTAAAAGTAAGTTTACCGGCTACCTTACCCACCGAACCGGAACACGTCGTGACGTTATGGCGGCAGCAATAGGTAAGATGGTGGTACCAATCCGGGTGAGTCGCTGCGAAACTCTACCACCTAAGCAGATGTCGCAGTGTCAGTGACGGTAAGCCTATGCTCGCCTTTTACAAGCTGCCTGGCAGGAAGGTAGATGGTCTATTCTGCAAAAGAGCCCGGACCAACACGGGGAATCAACCTTGGATATGAACTCTGACTAATATAAAGTAATGATCAAAATCGCACCGTTGCGTCGAATGTTACGCTTAGCTTAGTTAAATAATGAGAACCTTTCCCTTTTTTTGTTAAAAGTACGTCGAAAAATATATTTTGAAACGCAGATTTCAAACTTCTATAATGATGGTTCTATTGTAGAAGTCTATTATTGTCCTCCTTCTCGTTAGTCACAACAATATATTGCCATATTTGCCATTACATTCTAACCTAAGGGGCTTAAAATTGTCCCTCAGACCGACTTAAAATAAAGGAGATTTCATGTTCGACTCCTATATTTTTTTAAGTACGATAATTGATTTCTCCGTCATTTGTGAACCAACTTTATTTTTTTTTTATTTGAAAGAGTTTTTCTGATTTGGTTTATTTCAGCAAGTCTATATCTCATAATCTAGGACAATCATGGAAAATGCCCCATTTTTGTTTACTCTGATAGCAATGAAATCGATGTCGTCTTTTCTATTTCAATTAAATTATACGCAAAAGGCTTTAGACATTCCTTTGAACAAGACATTATCATTTTTGCTATGTATAAATGGCTTGTATTTCTACCCACTACTTGTTTTCCTTCCAATACTCAAAGAAATAATACGAAAATGTTTTACAGGTGCGTCAATATTTGAAAAATCATTATCTTTGCGCAGGATGTTTGCTTTCCACCCCTAACTAAGTCAATCAGTTTCTAAGGTTTGACCGATACTTGTTAACTGCTACAAGTAGTTTTTGTGTGTGTTTAGCACATACATAAAAAAATAAAATTAGGAAAAAAAAACAAACCCACTGAGTTTTATTGCCAAATCTTCTCAATGTGTGGCCGCGTTCCGATCCGGTGGTAGATTTTAGTATAATGAACGCGTTACAAGTGCCTCTTGTAAGTTTTATGTGATAAAAAATATCGTGTGTTCGTCTCCTGGGCTTAGCTGCTATCGACTTTCAGTCTGTTTAATTCTTGACTAGATCTTTAGCTATAAATAGTGTAACTAATACGACTTAATATATGTCTAGGTTCAAAATATAACCATATATCTTTCAAACTTTAAACAATGAAGCCCATCTTAAAAACTGGGCTATCTTAGGGGCAAGTACCATACGAGCTGGCATGGCAGATAGGCAAATGGTCTATTTTACACAGCGTATCCCTATCAAGACGCGGTCACTAATCTACGCTACTTCCTCAATCAATGAGGATGTATTTTTTGATTTATTGAAACTAGCTGACTCGGCGAAATTCGTAAAACTTACAGTTACTTTGCTGAAAGGGCCCAATTATGTTTTTAAACATCCCATCATTAAAAATACGTACAAACCTTTGAACAAATGTGATGGCAGGCTACCAACACACATCCAAAAGGATTATTTTTATTAGTAGCGGGATCAGCTAACGTTGTTTCATTAGAGTTTTGGAGTGAAGAAAAATGGTATTAAAGCATATTAATTGGTGGTAAAACAGTGGAAATCTAGGGATATATTTCAACGCCGAATGACAATAAGAAAAACGAAAAAATAGATCCTTATCATTTACTGGTATTAAAATGGTTTAAATAATATCCTGAGACGTACTGAATAAACACACAAAATTTCATTAGAAGTGGTCAAGCCGTTTCGGAGGAGTTATCTTACAGAGGTTATTACATACAAATGTACAGTACTACTTTTTAAATTTTGCGGCTTTGTACTTTTTACTCTTTATACTTTTATTTTTAAATTGGCTGACCTAATCTAAATTTAAGTGAAATGATTAATTATGTAATAATCTATAATATAAAATGAATTGCTTTATGTGTTGGTAAGCGCATAACTTCCGAGCCGCTGAATCGATTTAGATAATTCTTTCTTTGTTGTGTTAGATATCGTCAGAAGCAGGTTTTTATTAAGAGAAAATCGGGAAAATTGTAGGGAAAATAGGAAAATTAATACTTTAGTTTTCCCATACAAACTGATCGGGTGAACGAAGTTCGCTGGGACAGCTAGTAGTTTATATAGTCATCTTTAAAATACATTCGGATTTCCGAAGCTTGACGAATGTAGCCGAAGCGTATTGTTTAGATAGTACTACTGTAATAATACTCAATATTACAAACAGAAGCTCCACTCAACAGACTAACAAAACTAATTAACGTTAGAGTAATTTCAGTTATAAAACTTTGAGCGGGCATTTATATTGAAAGGACGTACAATGCTGCACTAAAAGCTTTAACTTTCCACATCCAATATGTGCCTGGTAATGCGGAACTCGTCGAGTACAACCAAATGGAAAATAAGTCACACGTGTGAAGTTTACAGAATGCACTTTAAAATCAATTGTGTTCTTAGGTACAAATAATACTTATTTAACACAAGAATGTGGTATTGTTCTTGTCTGTTTTATATTAAAACATTGTATTGTATTTCTATTGGTTTCATATTGAAACATTATAATGTATTTCTGATTCTGTCTGTTTTATAGTAAGACATTTTATTGTATTTAAATCTGTTTATACTACAATATTGTACAATATTTTTGTAAGTTTTATCCTAAAATATTGTATAGTATTTCAGTAAGTTTTATTCTCAAACAGAGTATTCTATATCTGTAAGTTTCATCCTAAAATATGGTACTGTATTTCTTTCTGCCTTTTGTTAGTAAGCAATGTATTGTATTATATTATAAGTTTTTTGGTTTTCCATTTCTCGACTAAAGTCGGTATTTTCACTGAATATACCGCCTTGAAACCCTCAAGGAAAAGAAGATTCAGGATTCCCCCCTACAAAAACATTATCTCCCAATAATTTACTTACTATAGATGCAGTATAAAACATCAATTCATGCATTTCTTGCTGAGACCACTTTTTTCCGGCATCATTAGATATAAAACGTGTTGTGGTCGGTTCTGATGAGCCGGCAGAGCTTGATGGACTAGGCCTGCTCTGCAAAGCGTCACCAGCGTCACGGATATATTCGGCTGTGGTTTCTTCAGGTTCATTCCTGACTCTCGCCCGCCTGTTCAACGAAGAGCCACTGACGTTCCACATGCTGTCACGTCAGCGTCAGCTCCAGACGTGCCCTGACGATTGCCCCCAGATAGCGGCCCTAATCGCGATTCCTTATTACTAGACATTACACCATAATATTGAATTTGCCATTGCCTTATTAGCTTGTATGTTTACATCGTACAAGTGTCCCCCTCCCACGTGGATCAGATGGTCGATCCGGACATTAAAGTTGGACTTTGGGAGGGCTTTATTACACTGTATTATATTATTATTATATTACATCATATTATATTATATTATTATATTATATCATTAATGGTATCTGTTTTCTATTACTTCAACTTTGTACCGTATTTTTGTATATTTCATACTTAAACATAGAAAAAAATTCTCTCCGTTTTATTTTTAAAGACCGTAATATATTTAGTGTCTTTATTAAAGTATTTAATTTATTAGTACTATTACAAGTTTCCATTTATTACAAACAAATATTTATTAAATTACATGTTGATAGGACTTTAAAATAAACAAGTTGTAGGCGTTAAGTATCGACTATATTATTGAATAAAGTCGTTTGGAATCGAGGGGGCAGAGTTATTCTTTTAGAAAATTGGTGAAACACATGTTTAGTTGCCCCAGCCTAAAATCACAAACAAGAAGGACTTTATGTATCCAACGCCAACACCGGACCACGTAGGAATAAAGGTGATTATTGTATAAAATAATTATTATATATACTTTCTAAATTATATATATTCTAAGATATGTCAAACAAACTTAGATGAAATTTCCCATGTTTTTTTGTGGTGATGGTATATGTTTAGATAAATGATATTATTCCAAATTCAATGCAGTAGTCTCAAAGATGACAGATGAATTATTTATATGAACCCCAATAACATAATAGGTTTAAATAAACACGGTTTTGATGAAAGGTTATAAAAACAGAATTTTTAGTATAAATTTAAAGTAACAAATAAAAAACCTTAAATATAAATTGCGTGTCACGTTGTTTGTCTGCGATGGACTCCTAAACCACTGAACCGATTTCAACCAAATTTGCACATCGTGTGCAGTTTAATCCAACTTGAAAGAAAGGATAGCTTACATATCAATTTATCATTCGTACGAAGCCGGAATAGACAGCTAGTATTAATATATTTATTTGGTTTATTTGATCTATTATTGTCATAAGCAATTTTTATACAATGAATAACTTGTTGTTCAAATAAAAATTTTAAATAATAAATGACACCTGATTCCTATATTTCAAATAAGGCAAAATCTATGCGTATGACTATCATATAAATTATTAAGCAAATAAGTTGAAAAATATGTTTTTGCAGCTGTTTACTATTCCCCAGAGCATGCCAAACACGAATAACTCGAAGAAAACCTGAATGACTTAATATATGGACAAGTTCTATCCCGATAAGAACATTCTCTTGAATACGAGTAAAGATTTCTGAAATAAATTATACAAGGTAAAGAAAACTTATCACTGCTCGACATCTAACTGGGCTATAAATGTAGTTCCTATCTCATTTTGTAGGTCGGTGTACAATAGTCCAATAAACCTATCGGTCTATATCTAGAGGACAAAGGAAACAAGGCTATACGATTACGGAAGTCTTTTAGCCACTTAATCGTTTCTGGTATGATACGAGAACTAAACATGCGATTCGAGCTCGTTCACCGTTAATGTTTCCGACCGAAATAATAAATAGATTTTGGGGTTGCTTTAAAGATTGTTTTAGACTAATAATTAATCATTTGACTTTTAGGGCCACTTGGACATCCTTCGATAAAAGAGTTAAATTGCTGGATGCTGTTATTTATCCTAACTAGTGGTCGCCCGTTGGTCGAAATTCGACCTGAACAAATTTGATTATTTTGTTGATAAGAACGCCATTTTAATTTTTAAGACAAACTACTTTATTTCCAAACTTTTTAGTGCGCCGTCTGTGATCTTTTATCGTTATCATCAATATATTTGTTTGTGTGTGTCAAATGCATGGTAGTGTGAGTAAACTTTTATTTATTGATTAAATGTACTTTATAGGCGTTATTATTGAAAAATATTAGCGTTCTACACTTCTCCTTTACATAAACTATAAGTGTGCCAAATTTTATGCTCCTCCGTCCTCGCTATTCGTAAAAAGGGTTCCAAAGTTTTAGCATCACATATTAGTATATAGATTATTAGAAACTAGCTCAGAGTTAAATATTGAAAACAGAACCGTGTAAGAGGCTTTTAATAATAAGTCGTCTCTATTTAGTCTAATGGTTGGCATTGATTAAGTGAGGTCTTGAGTTCGTTTCCCGGATCGGGCAACTCAAATTGTTTTTTAAATCTTTATCTACATGCTTTAGCGACAAGTTTATACGCACATAATTTCCAAACGACCAGACTATTCGGTTAATTTTAATTTTGAATTATTTGTGAAAGTCCAACAAATGTAACAAAGATAAACCAATTGGAAAAACTGGTAGAAAACCAGGAAAAACTTCAATGGTTCCCACACAAACTGAACGGGTGGAACAAGGTTCGGCGGACAGCTAATTTTTTATACGTTGTGGATGGACACCTAAATGCCCGGTTGGCAATAGGTTTGCCACCTATCACTTCGTGGAACTTCATCCTAGTCAGACCTCTGCATAACTCTTCGGTGATACGAGCTTAAAAATACTAGAAAGGCAAATAACAACTTAAACGCAAAGGTAGATTTGTGTCACACAAATATTTAATTGAAAAAAAAGTATCTTTATCCCTGAAGAAGTAGGCAGAAGCACAACCAAGGCGCCCACGGCTAGCCCAAGACATTAAGTCCCACTTTGAGATAGGTGGCAAGTCTATCGCTAACCAGGCACATTTCAAATCCCGGGGAACGTTATTTTTAATAGAAAATAGATAATGCACAATTTCTAATTGGAAAAATCGAACCCGGACCTCAAGAAATTACGTCTAATGCCGGACCTCTAGACCAAAGACGCCTTTAGAAGTATATAAAGCTCGGTGAAGTTGCATAAAATCGCGAGATTAGCAACAATTTAGTCATTCAAAAAAAAAAATAGAAGTATAATAAACCGTTTCAATACTCAAAGTGGGAAAACAGAAAAGTGAAAGAGCAATTCACGGCTCCATCCAGTTATAACAAGGATGAAGGCAATTAACTGGGATATCCTTTTATTGAGTGATTCAATAACAGATTTATTGGCGGTATCAGACCTATTTACCGATCTTACCTGTTATAGAGAACCTGTAACAAATATTAAATAATAACAAAAAAAAAGATTTTCACCCCCATATCCCCGAAGAAGTAGGCAGAGGCACAACCAGGGCACCCACGACTAGCCGAAAATACTAAGTCCCACAATGTGATAGATGGCAAGCCCATCGCCAACCGTGCACGTCATATCCTATCCCGAGCAACATATTTTTTTTGAAAATTGGAAAAATCAAATTTTCTCTTTTTGTCCGACCCGGGATTCGAACCCGGGACCTCATGCAGTCAAGTCCAACAACTGAACCGCTAGACCACAGAGGCGATAAAATATTAAATACCTGTATTTATATCGTCTTGTATATAAAACGGACCCAACAGTATCCTCGTCTTTACCATGAGTGGCCTTTTTTTTAAACAAACCTTCTCCTGACCATAACTTATATAACAAAACAATTGCCAAAATTGGTCCCTCGACGCAATTGCGAAGGGAAATGAGGATTCACTTTAGATGTAATTTCCTTGGTCAACGCATCATGCGTGAACGGATTTAACGATTTCGAGGTACAATCAGGGCATTAACGATTGGCCGAAGGTACTCCTTAAGTCCTTTATAGCAATGTTAGCGTCAATCGGGCATTTATGCAATCCCGGGCAACTTTGTTTTGTTAGATAATTATTGAAAAAACACATTTTGCTTTGTCAGACCCTGAAACGAACTCCAGAATCCAACATCGGACCACTACTAGAACTAGAATATGGGATTTGAAGTATTTTAATATTGGTTTTCTCTAAAGCTATGAGATTTCCTCAAATTATATTTTCTGCGGGCTTATTTTTACCAGCGATGGCTATTATTAGTAGTATTATATAGTATTGAAAAGACAGTTGACTCTTTAAGAATCCAGTTAGGCTCAGTAAGGTAAGGCAGTATTTTCCACGAGCCCTCTATTTCCTTAAGAATTGCTCTCACTTTTAGACTGGTGCGCCCAATACCAGTTCCTCTCTATTGAGCGCATGCGAAGTTGAGGCTCAAATTGTTGCTGATCAGTGACTCCTTCATTAGCATAATCTTCTGGCATTGCGAAGAATCGTCTTTCAATATATTCGTCATGAGCGATGCGCTGAGATGTTTATTTTCCTGCCGCTTCTTCATCAAACATTATGTCTGAATTGCGCCACCTTGATGTGTGGCGCTTTTTACAGAACGATACCAATTATACTCCTCACTTCACATTTCACCTCTGTGGAACCATTTACCAAAGACAGTTTTTTCCATTACGAATCACGAAGTGTTAAAAAAAGAACTTTCTATTTTCTTGGAGGTTAGCACCACGTCTGAAGATCACTGAAGTTACGTAAGGGTAAAAACTTACTACCGAATGACTTTAAAGTTTTTTAGGTACTTTCTTTTCAATAAAAAGCTAAGAATATAGAAAACCGCTCAGAGATAATTCAACAAGCCATGCCTATGCATGGCCCTGATCGAAAGCCAGAATGATCACTCACCACTAGGTGACTGACTCTTGCTTTCTCTTTTAATTGTAAACCCAATGGTATCAAAACCACTCTAATAATTTAATATTATCCCAAGTTCCGCAATCATTTTATATGTAACATTGGCCACTGATTAACTTAGTCCTGTACACAGATGAGGGTAACATAAATATCTATTATCCTTATTATAAATTGCCGACCCTCTCAATACCAGGAGTGGGATGAAACTTAGGTAGAAGTGTAATTTATAGCTCCATGAGTTATCACTAGGATGAACGCAATTAGCCGATATATCCGTGATATATGGAACGATTCCCCAATAACGGCATCAGACCCAATTACTGAGGTTACCTGTTACAATTAATGGCAGATCCAATTGGTGATAACAGTAATCTTGAAAAATCTGTTTCTATTTTTGAAATACGCAAAACCCTAATTGGTTGAGGCTTTAGCGTAAATGTTCTTAAAGTCCATGAAGATTGGGTTCCTGAAAATGGTTTTTTTTGTGACAAACATCTTAAACATGTCGATATTTAAGGATTGAAATGTAACCAAATTTATTCTGGATTGTTTGAAGGTATGCTAGCATGTTTTCTCGAATTAGATGGTGCTATTTCAAGTTGGGGCTCAGAATACGTACCTAAAGACGTAAAAATAAAAAAAAATAAAGGAAGATAAATTAAATTAAAAAATATATCTAGTGTTATTTAAAACCTTGGTACTGATGAACGTTTACAGCTGATCAAAGACAGCGCGGACATTGAACTTGAGCAAGTAAATATGAAATGTTATTCCTGTTGTAATATTTTACGATTTTCTTTAAAAAAATAATTTTAATTTTGAAGATTAAATTTCGAGTGCTTATTTGTTTAGACCTTAAATATTGTAATACATATTACATCAGCATCTTATGATATTATTTGTGGCACTAAAAAGCAAAAAAACAACCCTGACTTATGTACACCTTAAATGTTATTGGTGTGTCGTAACACTGAGGCCAGGGTGTTAGGCCTATTGTATAAGTCTACCGGCTACTCTACCTTTCGGAATGAAACATTAAACTGTCATTTCGGTGACAGGAATAGATAAGGGAACGGATCCCTTCTAGGGTATATTGCTGCACAGCGTTCTGATGTCAGTGATCTTGTTGGTAATAATTATATATCTTATACTCACCTCTAACGAGCTGCCTGATAAGAAGCAGATAGTCTATTCTACTCAGAGGACCAACACGGGGAATTTTTTCGATATAGATAATTTACGATATATGTATCATCATCATCATCATTATATCAGCAATAGGACGTCACTGCTGAACATAGGCCTCCCCCGTTGACTTCCACTTCGACCGGATGGAAGCGGCCTGCATCCAGCGAGACCCTGCGACCCTCATAAGGTCGTCTGTCCATCTCGTGGGTGGCCGTCCTATGCTTCGCTTGCCGGTACGTGGTCTCCACTCGAGATATATGTATGTATTTATGGTAACAAAAGACGAGCGGTAACCTGCGTAATTAGTAATATTTCTTTCATAATGATTCTCTACAATGCTCAAATAATATGGCATCCAATTAGAGACGTCATCTGGGGAGCGAACGCTACTAAAATATTCAATTGGTCCCATATTTCAATACTAAGCGGCCATTGAAAAACCGGTGCTTATTATTCTGTTCCATTTCTATCTACGCATTGAAGATTTACGAAATAAAATTTTATGTATTTTTATTCTGTGTTTAGAATTGTTTTTGTGTTTTGAGAAACTTAAATATTTTTAATATTATATCTATGAATTCTCATTATTTTTTTAATAATGTGTTTATGATTCTAATTTTTTTGTTATTTGCAAAGTAGTTAAATTATACTCTTCATCGTCGGCCCTTGGTGGAATTCCATTGTATACATACTTTCTAAGTAGCACTTGCATTTTTTCATAATACACTTCATATTACACTTAAGCCAACTGGTTTCACTTTTTAAAGCATCATCGTCAAATTAACTTAAGAATAAAAAAAATCCAATTACCATTGAGACGCATACAATAAACAAACTGTCGTACGGACACTTCTGTACCTGACGCATAGGCTCAGGTTGACCGTGGCGCTTGTAAAAGCGCAAAACCACTTATCGCAAAAACAATTTCCCAACACCATCATCATCTACCGCGCAGATTGGCAGGAGAACAAGCAGGTATGTATCAGCACGAGCTCATAGAGCAAGCAGCTATACATCAGCACGAGTTCGGTCCACAATCCAGTCGCAGGACTAGGCATGGAGAAGCCATCCAATAGGATTTCTTCAATTGTTCCTTGCAGTAGGTAGGTTTACTATCCACCGAATGAACTTTACGTGACTAACGTTTCGTACTATCTGGTACTCATCAGGTCAGCGAAGTAGCTGACTACGTTATGTAAAAAAAATCCAATTAAAATGTTGTCAAGATGGTCTGCATTGTGAAAAAGTCATCAAATATCATGTGAAGTCAATTTTGGAGTTATTTCTCACTCTAAGTGCAACTTTACAAGCTGTAACTTCACAAACTTTGCACTTTAGTTCAAATATATGGCTGCTTGGTCACTTCGAAAACTATAGTATAATAGAGATATCGAAAACTATAATCGGTGCTTACGTTTTTAAGATATCATCAATGTGACGGTTGTGTATAAAAAAACTCTTAATTTGTAAGGGCAAAGTTCAAACAATCACTTAATTAGTATGTGACGCAAAAACTTTGGACTCCTTTAAAGGAAAATCTCGCAGACGGAGGAGTATGAAATTTGGCACACTTATAGTTTACTAACGGTCCTCCCCGGCTTCGCACGGGTATAAAATTTAAATCCGTTCTAAATTAAATCCGTTCCGTAGTTTGAAAGATTTAAGCGTACAAAGGAACATAGGGACAGAGAACGCGACTTTGTTTTATGCTATGTAGTGATGTGTAGAAATGTAGAACGGTATTTTTTTTTCAATAATAACGCTTATAAAGCATTACGCATTAAATCAAAAAATAATATGTTACATATACCATGCATTTGACACACACAAACAAATATAATGATGATATCGATAAAAGATCACAGATGGCGCACTAACTATATTTATTAAGTTTGGAAACAAAGCGTTGGTCTTAAGATTCCTATTAAAATTTAGTATTGTCGAATTTCGACCAATTAGCGACCTATTGGTCGCCCAAAAGTAAAACTAGTGATTTACTAATACTATGATAAATAAATAATTGGAAAAAGTGAACCTCTTTGAGGATATATACGTCCCAAATATGCCGAAATATCCTCACGACTATCGGAAACTAGAGCTTTTAGACCGAATAATTGAAAGTAACTATTTAAATAGATTGTTCACATTTTTTTCAATGAGTTCAGAAACGGGAACACGATTTAATAGATTTGGCTCTGAATTAAAATATAAAATTTCGAAAAAGCATACATTTTGACGTTTCCAGTTTTCTTTAATAAATTAAAAACATTTTTATGATATCCTCAGGACGATTCATCTTATTTGGGGCGTATAACGCCTTAAACAAAAGAGTAAATAAATTTAAGAAAAAGTCGTGTCTCAGAAACACGTTTCAAATCAGTAGCCATTTAGGACTTTTATTATTCCAATCTGTCTCTGGCCTTTAGCGTTAGAGAAAATTGACTTGAAAAACAAACACTACTTACAAATTAGATATTTGCATCTACAACGTGATCTCCATTCTCAATCATGTCATGAACGAAATCAATTTTTAATCTCCGATGGAAAAAGATGGAAAAAGAGTGCCTTACGTTTGACGTGTCTATCTTAGTGTGTGTGAGCGTGTTTATGAGTGTGTTCTTATGTCATTAAACACGTTGTACCTTTTATACCAGCAACTATAGCTGTGACTTCTGAACTTGTTTTTTGAGTTTAATAATAATTATTTTATTGACAATATCAAAAACTGTATGTTATTTAGTTTTAATATTTTATTAACCATCTATTGTGATAATCTTTTCCAATATACTTTTTATTACATATCACTGAGTATTTCGGTGCAGTTACAATGGCCGTGGTAGCTACGGGAGCACGCTAAAGTAAACAAAGTAGTCTAACTCGGCTATGTTTTTGAAATAAATACCTACAGCCGTGCGATGCCTCAACATGCGATAGGGCTACGTGCCTTTATAATTATAACTAAATCTACTATATTCGAATTTTATTATCTTAAATATTGTATTTTTAAAACAAATAAAATTATATCCTATTAATATTATAAATGCGAAAGTTTGTATGTTTGCTACTTGTTCACGCAAAAACTGCAGAACCGATTTTCATGAAATTTGGCACACACATAGAGGGGTAAGCTGGATTAACACGTAGGATAGTTTTAGCAACAATATACCTGTGGGGCTACGCAGGCGACATTGCAGGCAACAGGTAGTCCTTTTATTAATGCGAAAGTTTGTAAGTATCTACATGTGGATGTTTGTTACTTTTTCACACTCGAATGGCTAAACGAATTTGTCTGATATTTGGAAAACAGATAGATTGTGATCTGGATTGAGATATAAGCTACGTTTAATCCCGATCGCAAAAATGGTTCCTATGAAAAAGCGGGCGAAGCCGCTGACAGCGTCTAGTGTATAATCAAAATACATGTTTTTGTCTATGAAATTCCATAAAAATACATATTTAACCATTTCAAAACACTATTACAAACAAATTACTCCGACCTTTAGTCAAAGCAGCGCAACCGTTTGGTATAACACCAATGTTATACCAAATGCATACCAAACGCGAGACGCGTTCTCGCCCGTTCACTTCACGCCCATATCCCCGAAGAGGTAGGCAGAGGCACAACCAGAGCATCCACGAATCCCAAAATGTGATAAGTGGCAAACCTATCGCCAACGGGGCACATATCCAATCCCGAGCAATGATATATTTATTAGAAAATTGAAGAACAATTTTTTTAGTTGTCCGACCTGGGAAATGCAATCGGGACCTCAAAAATTCAAGTCCACACTGGCAATTGTTTGATATATCTATACAAAATTAGAAGTAAAGTATTATCCCATCAAAAACATCCTGTAAAAAACCCAAGTCTCGCAGCTCAGTCTTTCTACCGTCAAATTTGTGAGATCCATGTAATACCAAGTCGGTTAATCTATTTAGTGTCTACTTGAAGGACCTTCTGTCTTAAGTTATTACATAAGTTATTATCATGCCAATATTAAAAATATTTAACGTTTTAAACAAATAGATCGACTTGGACATCGCTTGATTTGATTATTAGTATGTATCACACTACACAGCACGACGGGCCAGCGACCAACAGGAACGAGAGTTTCAATCGCGTGAGGCGCGAGACACTAAAGAATCTAATATAATATTGTAATATTCATTTTGTTTTCATGCGATGTCCAAGTCGATCTATTTGTTTAAAACGTTAAATATTTTTAATATTGGCATGATAATA
>NJDD01001883.1:126179-144684 GCA_002245505.1 Calephelis nemesis
AGTCTTAGTGTCTTCAGCTAGCCGTGGAGTTGTACTTCTTAAAGACTTTTTTTTATCCCATAGATAAGATTTTTGCCTAATGTAGAAGCCTTTCGGATATCCTACCTTTCGGGTCAAAACAAGGTAATGACAAAACTGGTGCCCAGTATATTTAAGTTGACGAATCCCAACCCAGTCAAGTTGATACATAGCACTCTACCACCAGTGGTCAGGCTGGTGATAATAAATGCCATGCTCACTTTTACGAGCGGCAAAAGAAAAATGTATGCGGTTTATAACAAAATAGTACCTCCACGAATGACAAATACATGGCAACCAACCGACCATCAGCGAAACAAAATACATTTTTTTTAAATTACCAAAATATAGTTAAATTGGAATATTTAAATTTTAGCACTTGCCCTGTGTTGGGATGTCTGCCTTCAGAGATTAGTATTTAGAAGATATATATTAGTATTTAGAATATACGACCCATTTGTTTATATGGATACATAAAATCCAACCTAAAGAAAAGAAAACCTAAGGAAAAGGAATAATAAATAAGAAAAGTAAACAATACGAAAGCGCGTCAGCGGCGGACGGCACACTTTTACTTTGTATTTTTTAAGAAAAAGCATCCAAGGGGGCTTCCTTTCCTTGTTTTTTGCAAAAATGTTGACATATATTTTTTCTCTTTTTTCACAAAAATATTGGGAGAGAATCGATTTCTATGTCATATCTGAACTTTTATGAACCAAGACTTTAATATTGAATTCGAAGTCGGATCTTACAGTTTTCCTGTGATTAGAATATTCTTCACCAAACTCTTAAAAATGAACCAAGAAAAAAAATAGCAAAATAAAGTAGCTACTACATTTTTCGATACACAATAGATAAATTACCACGAATTCAAACCCAATTTAAGAACGTTTCTATAAAATAAAAATCAATCTAACCCTCTTCTAAGGTTTTTAATACATTAGATTTTTCAATGTCCGTTTCAATCTCTCCGACAGATTCTACCTACGTCCGTAAGTAAAAATTGTATTTTCTGAAATCAAGTCACCTAGTCGTCTACTGAATTTTAGATTGAATTACTGACAATTTATTTACGATCAGATATACAAGTATCTTGTACAATCTTCAAGCCCATATCCCTGAAGGTGTAAGCAGAAGCATAATCAGGGCACAAGAGACTAGCCACAGACACTGAGTCCCACAATTTGAAAGGTGGAAAGCCTATCGCCAATCGGGCACATATTCAATCCCGGGTAACTTTATTTTTATAAGAAAATTAATTTTTTTTCAAATATTCTATTTTATTTGTCGCCTGGTTCGGGGCTCGAACCCAGGACGTTAAGAAGTCAAGTCCGACGCCGGACCGCTAAACCACAGAGGCTATAACACTTTTCGACAAAAGAATCATTTTTTCGTATACAACAATTCTATTGGAAAACAAAAAACAGTTTATATATTAAATAAAATCCATTAGCGTTTTGTCCTACGTTTTTTTTTTATGATATTGGAAGGCAAACAAGCAGACGGATTTCCTGATGGTAAGAAATTCACGCCGCCTAGAGACACCAAAGGTGGTAATGGTGCGTTGCCAAACTGGGGCCAGGATGTTAGGCCTCGAGCAAAAGTAAGTGTACCGGCTACCATACCCTCCGAACCGGAACACGTCATGACGATATGGCGGCAGGAATAGGTAAGGCGGTGGTACCAATCCGGGCGAGTCGCTGCTAAACTCTACCACCTAGTCAGAATTCACGGTATTAGTGACGGTGAGCCTTTGCTCGCCTTTTTCGAGCTGCCTGGCAAGGAAGGCAGATGGTCTATTCTACAAAGAAGCCCGGACCAACACGGGGACGTAACTACGTTGGTGTAAAACAGTCACATTTTTTTAAGTCTTTGCTAGTCATCTTGTAGAAAAATGATAGGAAACAACTTATATCTAAACAAAACCTTTTTGCTCATTTTTTACTTTGTTCTTAATAATCTATTTTTTTTCTATTTCGATGTCCAACTCTTATAAAAATGGTAGGAAACTCAAATATATACAAAACCCGTCTGCTCGTTATCAGACTTTTGTTGACAAGAGTATTTTTCCGTGTCACGATCGTTGTAATAATTTTCTATAAAAGAGCCATTTTTTCCGTGATATTGACCGTCCTATCTAATAGAAAAACGGTAGACAGCTTATATGACGAAACCTATCTGCTCGTATCCACACTTTTATATAAAAGAGTCATTTTTTCCATGTCATTGTCCTAGCCAACTTTAGACATTTAACAAGGGACTTTATGATCTTAAGTAGATGTTTCGGATGGCTAAGGTTTTGAAACATGCCTAAAGTACCGTAAAGCCTACTAACCGCAAAGACAACCACTAGTTACAGATATTACGTTGTTAGAAGTTAGTCACGCGATCTGACCTTTGCTCGTTTATCATGGGAGCCGGGTGTGTCCACTCTAGTGTAACTTATTAAGTTAAGTATAGGCAATTCGGCCAATTAATCCTTACTTTGATAAACTTATCAACTTGCGGCTTATGTTTTACGTACTAAATCAAGTTACTCAGTTTCAGTAAATCAGTTTACTTATTTTACACAACCTATTAAAATTATACACGCGAAAGTTTGTTTATTTGTTTCTTAGTCCTTCACTCAAAAACTGCTGAACCGGTTTTCATGAAATTTGGTACACACATAGAGGATAACTTGGATTAACATTGGATAGATTCTATACTTCTTATCGTCGGAGCTTGGTTGAATTCCATTCTTGATGTAATTTATTTAAAAACACTTGTAATTTCCACAATATATTTTATTATTTTTATAATTTAGCCAACCGGTTTCGCTATACAAGCATCATCAGGGCTATATAACAACTGTATGTAGGGCTGTATAACAGTTGTTATGTAGCCCTGATGATGCTTGTATAGCGAAACCGGTTGGCTAAATTATAAAAATAATAAAATATATTGTGGAAAGTACAAGTGTTTTTAAATAAATTACATTAACATTGGACAGTTTTTATTCCGAAATAATATTTCTGTGGGACCAAGCAACGCTGCCGGCAACAGCTAGTGTACCATAATAACAATAATTAAAAACGTATCTTCACTCCCGTATCCCCAAAGATTTAATATATCTAATTAAATATATAATAAATTATAGACTAAACAATCAAACAGACTTTGGACGGTAAGGGGAGAATGCCTTTAAATACCCGAGATGTAAATATGTCGCTGTCCTCTAGTATTAGACCAATGGACAAGTCTGCCGGCTACCATATCTTTCTGACGAAAAACAAACGCTCTGAACACTGTCATTTCGACGACAGGAATAGATAAACCGGCTAATCAGGCAACACAACATCCAACCACCAGTGAGTTTTATTTTAACATGTTAATTAGTCAATCTTAATTAATTTGCGTCAAATCATTCCTCGATTTCTAACAATTAGGTTAAACCATTTCAAATTAGTCATAAGTCTGCATCATTAGTCAAAAAACTTTAGAATTAAACATTTCACAAAACAAACGCACATTTAACCTTTTCTGAGATCTGTCCAAACTTATTAGGTCAAGACATTATTCTCTACCTTTACAAAACACACTTCTTCAGTTTACGAGTCACGTGGCCTAACCAACGTCGAACCTTCTAGAATTTATGGCTCGTATTACCAACGAGCCCCGCGGTTACCACAAATGTAGTCGTTACTAATACGTTCCAGTGTAGCAAGTTTATGTAATACAGTTCTCCTTCACCTGTGTTGTGGTTTTAAACTAACTCCGAAAAGGAGGTGTGTTTGTTACGAGAATACTCAGCTAACAACAAGCCCTTTTTGATGGTTTTTAAGGTTAGATCGTGGTTACAAGATCTTCCCATATAAAAGACGTGGACCACTTGTCATATAAAGTTAGCCCTGGAACTTCAAACACTCTAATAGATTGATATTTTTGTTTGAAATCAAATCTGTGTAAAGGAAACTTTTATAACTTTATTTAAAAAAAACTGTATAAGATTTGAGGCCATGTTCCTTTGGTCTACCTGTAAATGTTTACATGTCCAAATATTATAATGTTACTAGCTGACCCGGCATATATAATATATTGCATTTCTTTTTTTTAATCAGTCATTATTTTAACCGAATTCACCATTAACTTTCACATTTGTCTTTAAAATTGTCTATTCAAGGCAGACGATTAATAATTGTGGTAGAATAAGCCGTAGAATTCGATTATCGGCATAAGATCGCTGACACAGACATGGTCGCTCCTATACATATATGATGTATATGCTTGTTCGCTTTCTTATCACGTAATATAAAGAAATAAATAATTTGTAAGTATGTTTATCCGTATGGAATTTTTCAACTTATTTTAAAGCAGCTACTCTCCATCGATTGAGCTGGTTTTTGGCATATATGAAGAAATTAGAGTAACTACCTTGTTGCCGCCAAATCTTACTAAATGAGCTTGTGTAACGAGGCTACCGCTTTACTCAAGACCCTGACATCACTTTGTATATATGACTATGTTAATAGGAATAAATTAATACGGAAGACATGGTAGCATGGCCTAAAGGTCTTAGCTGGCCACAGAAAGGGGCAAATTGACTAATAAATAATAAAATTAAAGAAAATAAATTAAACAAGAACAATGTTTTACTTCAAATGACAGTTTAAACTAAATACACTTGTTGCATTCGGTGAACATGAAAGTAAACTACACAATGAAAATAGTTTTACAGAAATTACTGGAATTCACAACTATAGCGGTTCTAGACAAAGGAATAGGTGAAAAGTTGCTTAAATACTTGGTTTAATGTTAGTTGCATATTTCAATATTATTTTGAATTCAGTCAATGATTAACTTTGACATTAATTGCAAATTTAATGCAGATTACGCACTGATTTGGAGAAAAATAGACAAACTAGTCAAGCATTCATATTCATAAATTTATAAAGTTTTAGTAATCTCGACAAAACTGCTACGAAATGTAGCTAATAACCATCTTGACCACGTCAGCTTTAAAATAAACAAAATCGCATTGAAATCGGTGCATTCGTCTAGGATTTTTGATGCCACTGGCACATGCATACACACACGCACTCATACATACGCATACACGCACACGCACTGCCACACACACGCATCATACTAAGACTTATAACACCTCTCTTTTTGCGTCCTGAATTACCTCGGTAATGCAGAAGCGTTGCGTATTCCAGTGTTTCGATGACTCACTAGCTTTTTGGTGATTGCCATAACGTAACCTACCGCCTGTTAGTGCTCATTATTGTGGTGTTTCCTTATATAGAGTTAGCTACCTGTCAAATTTAAGCAAAATAATTCACATGAAAGGTGGCAGTGGTCTCCATAGAGCGGCCAAAGACCAAGTGAAATAGAAAATTAAAAAGGTACCTTTAACATGGTCAACTCAAAATAAGATACAAAAAGTGAAAAAAAACTAGATAAACAAAACTACTGATTTATGTCAGAGGTGTATAAAAAAATCTGGAATTTTGATGAATATCAAAAGATTTTACACAATCCAAGATACATTTAAGATTAGATTAGTGAAGTCATTAGTATAATACCACCTGTGGAATTATATCCATAGGTTACACCATTAGCTCCTACTAATGGAATATTAATCGGCTTATGCGAGCAAGGGAACAGTCCCTTAGTTTCGTCAGCATAATTTAAACATTGTTAGCAAGGAACAATAGAGATGAGAAAGAAATAGATTACAATAATCTATATATTAATACGTGAAGCAAAAACTTTTTACAAAAATTGCTGTGACGGCGGAGCATAAAATTTCGCACACTTATAGTTTATGTGTAGGAGAAGTAATAGTAAGTAATAGTAGAATAAAGTAGAGAACGCTAATATTTTTCAATAATAATGCTTATAAAGCACATTAAATCAATAAATAAAACATTACCCACACTATCATGTATTTGACACACACAAACAAACATATTTCCCCCGTGTTGGTCCGGGCTCCTTTGTAGAATAGACCATCTGCCTTCCTGTGCCAGACAGCTCGTAAAAGGCGAGCATAGGCTTGCCTTCACTAACACCGTGACATCTGACTAGGTGGTAGAGTTTCGCAGCGACTCAGCCGGATTGGTACCACCGACTTACCTATTCCTGCCTCCATAACGTTATGACGTGTTCCGGTTCGGAGGGTAAGGTAGCCGGTTAACTTACTTTTGCTTGAAGCCTAACATCCCGGTCTCTGGTTGGCAACGCACCATTACCACCTTTGGTGTCTCTAGGCGGCGGGAATTTCTTACCATCAGGAAATCCGTCTGCTTGTTTGCCTTCCAATGTTATAAAAAAATATTGATGATAATTATAAAAGAACACAGATGACGCACTAAAACGTTTGGAAACAAAGTATGTAGTTGGTCTTCAAAAATGAAGATGGCGTTCTTATCAACAAGACGTTAAAATTATTGGTCGAATTGACAACTAGTTAATAAATAATAAGTCTCAAGTATGTGAATAAGGGAACAGTCCCTTAGTTTTGTAAGCATAATTTTAACATTGTTAGGAAGGAATAATTGATATAAGAAATAAAGAGACTGTTACAAAAATAATAAAATTTAACAAACTACAGCATAATCTAGAAATCTAGGACCTCTGTGACCAAAACAAATTTTATTTTATTTCCTAGTGCACCAGTTCGAATAGACCATCTGCATCTCTGCTAGGCAATAATAAGAGCCGAACATAGCTAATAGATTACTAATAAGACCGCTGGCGGCCAAGTGCTGTGCACCAACATGCCGGAGGAGAATCCACAGCCTTACGTACTCCAGCGACCATGATGGCTCTGTCACATTCCGGTTCGGAGGGTAGGGTTAGTCGATTATTACAGTATGCCTGACATTCTGTTCACAGGAGAGCGACTCTTTTATATTGTCTATGAGCCAAAGGGTATAAATTAATTTAATTGAATAGCTTTGTAGATATCACAATTTTAAAAGAACCTCGTGACAAAATAATTAATGAATTTCTTACCATCAGGAAATTTATTTGCTTATTTGCCTTCCAATTTTGTAAAAAAATAACCTCGAGCGTATTTGTAATGGTACTTACAAGGTAGGTAGTAATAACTCAAAACAGATGAAAGAGGTAACTGTCTAAGTACAGAAAGATGTCACTTCAAATTTTACGCATTATCTAAAAACGGATTGATCAGAATCAACAAATTATATAACTTATTTAAAAAAGTATCTTCACGCCCATTTCCACGAAGACGTTGGCAGAGGCACAACCAGGCACCCACGACGACACCGAGTCCCACAATGTGATAGGTGGCAAGCCTATCGCCAACCGGGCACATATCCAATCCCGAGCAACGTTTTTTTTTATTAGAAAATTGGAACAATTTTCAATTGGACAAGGCAGTCAAGTCCAACAACTGAACCGTTAGACCACAGAGGCGATAACTTATTTATTGTAATAATATATTGTACCTTCTAAAGAGCCGACTCTTCGTAAGTTATAATGTTTAACGACGTCAAGTACATAGTATGCACTTGTCATTCGATAAAGAAGATGCTTTTATGTCTGGCTGAACTAAAAAGAAGAAAACAATTTAAAAAAAGTAATGTAGAAATTATTTTTTTTATCATATAAAAGCATAGCATTCCTCATTTATATATATTTAATGCGCGTTTAAATATAGTGTGTTAATAGTGGTTTTAGTTTTACACTCACTGTAAATAGTGACAAAAATGATTTGATTAACCGGCTTTTTATATTTTTGTAAACAATGTTCGAAACCTAAGAATAGAAAAGAAAAAAATATTTACTTGCGGAATATAAGTGTTACAAATATGTTACAAAATTATTTAAGCTTCTAACATGTTCTAATATTTGCACACCAACTCGTGGTATGCAAATATTATATTATTATAGTAGGTAACAACCATTTGCAAATAGGAAATAAGATTAATAGGAATACATTATTAAAAAAACACACCAAATTTAAACGGTACATACGTTGAATGTAGCTGAATCTACCAGGTTGGAAATATTATTAGGAATAACACGAAAACCACTTGTTAGATGATGGCAAAATTTAAATGCAAAACTTGCAAACAAGCAGAAATCTAACAAAATTGTTTCACTAATAAAAAGTTCCAAATGTTTATAAAAAACAAGTGAATTGGAAACCTCTTCGCTTTTTGAAAGTTTGTTGGAAAATTATTGTTAGCGGTTTTATCACTAGAAATATGTGTCTAACAATAAAGACAAGTTTTCTATGTTAAAATTTAATAACTTATCCTTCATATTCACCTAGCTACCATCATTTCTATCCTTTTTATATAAATGTATTGTATACTACTAAACTACTAAAAATGTAACTCGCCTTAGGCGATATTACAAAAAACTATGAAAATATATTACTCATACCGTTTTTTAAAGGGAAGGGAACGGTTAAATTTACGCAAATGCTTTAAAAAGTGGTAACGTAATAATTTCTTTAAAAAAAGGTTTCTCGCAAACAACTTTTCTCGCAAATACAAAATCAAGCAGAAAGTTCTTGGAGCAAAAAGAAATATGTATTATAAGTCAATAAAGTCATACAGACGTGTTGACTAAACACGAATAATATCTAATGATGTTTGTTTCTTATATCATCAAAGGCCGAATATTCTTCATTTTCTGAATTGATATTCTTTTTTTACTGTTTAGACAAACAGACATATTTTTTGTAATATGTGTATGCAATAAAATAGTAGAAGATTGAGCAGTCCGTACATTGTAAATATAAAAAAAAATGTTTAGATAGCTAAAATGTATTTTAGGAATTCCCTCTATTATTATTATTTTTAAATCACACCAAATCTGCTAAAAAATTGGTAGGATACACTCTGCGGGGCATATTTTTACTGCGGGGCAACATATAAAATACTTTTAATCTTAAATCTCAATGAACTGAAATGTTCTTATACCAAAGGGCACTTTTCTATTACCTTGATAGATCCATTTTATTAATTAAATTCATAAGTATCATTCACTACTGGCGTTTCACTGTTTTTAGAAAATATATTAGATTCATATTCATCATTAATTAGTATTTCAAAGTTTTAGAAAATACATTAGATACTTCTTAGCCAACTACAAAAGTGGAGGCATAGTTTTCTTAATTTTTTTTTATTAAATCACACGCAATCCTTTAAATTTATTTAAATGATAAATATTTCCGGAAAAAAACTACACAGATTGATCTAACCCCAAAGTAAAAAATCATGTCATGCTTGTGCTATTGGTGCGATGCTAGTACATAGAAATAATATTTAAATATCATTATACATTTAATATACCTTCAGAACTAGAAATACAGGCATCTACATTCGTCACGAAAATGCCTGCCCCCATCAAGAATAGAAGCCGAGACGGTTGCAGTTGGTGGGTGGAGTTGACTGGCAGGAAGGAAGGATGGTAACACAAAGAAGAACATGGGGAATAGTATCTGGTAAAAACTCCAGTTCTATAAGAACTTAGTTTAAGATAACCTAATTAAAAAAAGTATTTTTTAAGATATTGGAAGGAAAACAGACGGATTTCCTTATGTCAAGAAATTCCGCTTAAAGACACCAAAGATGGTAATGGTGCATTGCCAACCTGACTTCGGGATGTTAAGCGTCAAGAAAAAGTGATTTTACCGACTAACTTATTCTCCGAACCGCAACACGTTAACGCCAAGCGCTAACGTTATGGTGGCAGGAATAGGTAAAGCGGTGACCAGTTCGGGTGAGTCGCTGCGCAACTCTACCACCTAGTCAGATGTCACGATGTGAGTGACGGTAAACCTGCCTTGCCTTTTACGAGCTGCCTGGCAGGAAGGTAGATGGTCTATTCTGCAAAATACCACGGACTTACACGGAAAAAAAGTATAAAGCACTTCGACAGTAATCTTTTTGTTTGTATTATCGGTCTTCTTTTTATTTCGAACACGAAAACGGAGCAGATTTTTAATTAAAAACCTGGAACCAATATCAATATTACGTGCTATGCATAAAATTAGGATCTGTACTGTACACAGTGTGTATTTTTTACGAAATTTAGATTAGATTACATAATCTGAATAATACAATTATTATAGTTAATATCAAACATTTGTGGGCAAACAATATTAAACACTACGACTAGGTATCAAGAGGCGGCGTGAATTTCTTAAAATCAGGAAGTCCGTCTGCTTGTTTGTATTCCAATATCATAAAAAAATTAGAGACACAAAAGGTGGTTAATGGTTCGTTGCCAACCTGACGCCGGGATGTTAGGCCTCGAGCAAAAGTAACTTTACCGGCTACCTTACCCTCCGAACCGGAACACGTCAAGACGTTATGGCGGCAGGAATAGGTAAGGCGGTGGTACCAATCCGGGCGAGTCGCTGCTAAACTCTACCACCTAGTCCTATTCACCTAGGCGTGAATTTCTTACCATCAGGATATCCATCTGCTTGTTTGTCTTCCTATCACATAAAAAAAGATATGAATTTAAACACACTTTAGCGTAGTGAGTGGCATTGATAAAAATTGGTGTTGTAAAAATGAGAAAAGGCATGCTCTATTGGTTCGGTGATGTGAAAAGAATGGCAGATGAAAGATTCACAGTAGAGTTACACCATGCAAATGTGGTTGGATGTAGTTACCTGGTAAGGTATTATTAGACAGAAGGGCTAAGAGTCTTCAAAATCAGCGTGTTTGCATGAAAAGAGTAATGAATGTGGAAAAAGCTAGACGAGTCTCAAGAAATCGTTACACTTTTTACTTGACACTCTCTGATTAACAGAAACTGGACTCGGCGTGAAGACTTATATATGTATGTTTTCACGTGTTTTCACGTCTATATCCCCGGACAGGTAGAACCCAAGACTAGCAGAGTATACTGTGTCCCACAATGGAGGTGACAAACCTATTACCTTTGACCGGCTCGTTAGTCGAGTGACTAGCGTACACGCTTATCTAAACCGATCATCCGACAGGCTCGGGTGCAATTCCCGATGGGGGCAGGCATTTGTGTGACAAACACTTAGATGTATGTATTTCCGGGTCTGGGTGTTTATTAAATTTATTCAGGTATCTATTTAAGTATTTCTATGAATTAGAATCGTTAACTAACACCCATAATACAAGCATATAATTTGCTTACTTCGGAGTTAGATTCAGTTTGTGTAACTTGTCCAGGGATATTTATTTATTTATTACCAACCACCACTTGACCACTTGCCCGACGTTGTCTATAATAGAAAGGTCAAATAACGAAATATGGTCGTTATAGTGTTTTGGAATTGAACCTTGGAATTGAACCCAGTACCTCTTAAAGTTATGTCTTCGGACCACTACGCCACAGGGGATTGCATCAATAAAATAGTAAAGTTAGTTATATCTCTTTCTACCTTTTGGCATTGAATGAGAAGCTCATTGCTCGGTTCTCCTATAGTAGGAATATACACTATACCGTATGTTATCTCTGCACTGTTGAACTTCCACATCACAAACACTCACAACGTGTATTGTCTGTAAACAAACACAAGTGTCGCATTGTCGGGATAAACAACTAGCATTCAAACCGTAATTTAGTTGTTTCGGTGTTGTTCAGATTTACCTGCTTCCTGTGGCCGTATTAAATCCTTTTCCACTATTATACTGTTATTTTATATCTATTTTATATAACAGTATTATAATATTTTACAGTTTATAGTCGCTATGGAGTATCTGTGGTGTTACGCTCGCTGACCGCATTCGAAACAGAGATTTCTTTGAAAGAGTGTGATTGAAAAATATGTTGGTATTAAAATAAGAAAAGGCATGCTCCGCTGTTAAGGACATATAGAAAGCAGATATACAGATATGTGGACGGATGTCGGTACCCAGGGAGACCTAGGTTGACCTTCCACGATCAAATCGCTCGAGTGTTATCCGAAGGTGGCGTCAATAGTCTCCGAAACCGGCGTGTTTGTGTGAAAAGAATAATGAATGTAGAGGAATCAAAGAAGGTTTGTCAGGTGTGAGGTTTGCCACTCAATACTCTTTGCCTACCCTGTAGGGGACTTGGCGTAAAGATCTGTATGTATGTATGTATGTAATATTAGGACGGATTGTTGTTCTCATAAACGGCTGTACCAGTTAAGTTAGATTTTTAAATGTATATTTCAATCGGTTCTTTGATAGTTTGAAACCATAGTTGAAGTCGCTGTCGCCATGTCACCAAGAAGGGACTTTTGCAGTAACTCAGGCGTATCAGGTTAAAATATGGAACTTACCATGTACGATGAATTAGAATAAAAAAAATTATTTACTTGGACCATACAACTGGTGCTTGTACGCGCCAACATTTGTATAAACCACATACTGTTACAAATCGGCAAATAGTTACTTCTAAAAGGTTTTTAAAAAACGATCATTAAAAAATGATTACTTATGTAACACCAACGTCAAACTGGCTATCATAGCGTGTCTGTACTATAGGCGACTTGTATTAGTATCTGGAAATCTGACAGCTTGTATGCCTTCACTCCCTAATCCGCTGTTAGCAACCGCGTGTGACTGCACACCGTCTGTAAACGCACCCACCAAACTTAGAAGACCCCGTCACGTGTTATAAAATCCATCGGATCCAATAACCGCGGCAAACGCCAGTCTTCCTAACAACATAAACTCACAGGAAACTACACTGCACCGTCGCCGCCGGTCTAGGCGACGAAGACCTCACTTGCGCCCGGCGCCTAAGGCCGAGCGACGAGCCGCCACTATTCCTCCCTCAAGTCCACCCAGTATCCAGAACGCAGCACCAAGTCGAGGTACAGTCTCCCGGGAGACAGCCCTTGTTGCTGACGTTGTAGGGAATAGTCCAATCCATCAAAATAACGATGTCTCGGGCTGAGCACTTGCTCGGCCCACAAAGTCCGGTGTAGTTGTAGAAACCACGAGGTTGGCAACACATTAATCATTTAAAAAAATGCCTTCAGTAATATAAATATTTAAACACAGCATTACGTTTTTCTCATTTTTACAGCCCCTAACTTTAAAGTTTTAATTAGAGTATAATATGTAAGTTAGGATATTTTTTCAAACTAATTAACGTTACGAGTACATTGTGACCTTAATATTGTAATAGGGCTGTGACGTCGGTAAAAACGCTTTTATACCTAATACTTCATACAAATGCCCAAGTTTTTGAAGATTTAAGGCGGTATTTTCATAGGAATACGACTTGGGAACCTTCAAGACAAGAGCGCACTCATTCCTTGAAGATTGGCATCGCATCTGTGATATTCCTGGTGTTGCGGATGTCCATTGGTGGCAGTGATCACTTTCCTTTAGATGCTCCAAAAAATATTAAGGATATCATTTAAATCATACATCATAAAAATGATATCACCACGCCTATATCCCCAAAGACTTAGGCAGAGTTACAACCAGGACACTCACGACCAGCCGAAGACACTAGGTCCCACAATCTGATAGGTGGCATACCAATCGCCAACCGGGTACATATTATCTAATCCCGGGCAACGTTATTTTGAATTAGAAAATTGAAAATACGCATTTTCTATTTTTATGTCCCGACCAGGGGATCAAACCAGTGACTTCAAGAAGTCTAGTCCGATGACGGACCGATCGACCACACAGGCGATCAAATTATTGTATAATTATTTAAACATGTTTAAAAAAACTGTTTAAACAGGACTTCAACTATCAAGATTCCACTTTCGCTGACGATGCTTTTGCTAGTTGAGCTACTGATAAATCAATTGATTTGTCGAAAATAATTTCATATGTATCGACTCAGTTGATACTAGATAGATAATAATAAAAATCAAAAATGTATTTGTGAAACATAAGCTGTTCCGACGAACTTTGTTCCATCCTTTCAATTTGTATGGGAAAAATTAAAATGTTGTTTTTTCTCAGTTTCCTCACAATCGAAATAGAAAAAATTACCCTATTTTCTTTTCCTGGTTCTAAGATATCTCACCACCAATTTTCAGCTTGACCGGTTCAGCCGTACTTGAGTTATAAATAGTGTAACTAATACCACTTTCTTTTATATAATACTAGCTGTTCCCGCGAACTTCGTTCCGCCCGTTCAGTTTGTATGGGAAAAATTAAAATGTTGTTTTTCCCAGTTTCCTCACAGTTGAACAGGATAAAAAGTATCCTATGTCCTTCTCCCGGTTTTAAGTTACTTCCCTACCAATTTTCAGCCTAATCGGTGTAGCCGTTCTTGAGTTATAAATAGTGTAACTAACACCACTTTCTTTTATATATATAGATATAGACCAGCTGTTTCGTTGGAGTTTGTTTCCCCCTTTCAGTTTGTATGAGAAAAAATAAAGTGATATTTTTTCTAGTTTCCTCGCTTTTGACTGAAATATGATGTACACAATGTCCTCTTCCTTATTCTTAGCTATCTCCCTGTCAATTTTCAGTCCAATCGGTTTAGGCATTCTTGACTAATAAATAGTGTACCTACCTAACATGACTTTCTTTTACGTTATGTCACTTTTCCTAAACCGAAGAAAACAATCCCCGCAATGTGATAGGTGGAATGCCTATCGCCAACCGGGTACTGCTGTTTTTATTAGAAAGTGGAAAATACAAATATTCTATTGTTTTTTGTTGCCCGACCCGGGGATCAAACCCGGGACCTCAGGAAGTCAAATCCGACGCCGGACTGCTAGGCCACAGAGGCAATCACGAGTCAGTTGATAAAAAAATTGCATTAGCTGTTACTTTGGACATAATATTTACCATATTCCCTATCGTAAATCGATGTATTATATTGCAGAACATCACCCTTACTTAATTTATATTCTTGGCGCGCGAACTTTGAGATTTTCCTCCTTTATTACACGATTGGGAAAGGATTGGAATTTTCTATACATTTAGCAGCGTTTCTCAAACATGTAACCGGTATTGATACATGTATGAAAAGTGTGTGTAACTTGTACTGGCATTTTTTTTATATGTGACAATGAATTGTAAGATGCAACCGTAGCCTATAAATTATACAGATGTTACAGGTGCGTTACTGTCCTGTGCTCGGTATGTTACCTTTCGGACGTAAAAATACTTCCCTAAACTTCTTTGAAGTAAGAGGCTTGTAATTTTTTTATAAATTGTATTTCAATAACTACGTAGTTTTCAAATATTATAAGTAGTAATCTCTTGACGCCGGTTAGTCACAACAAAATATTAATACTTTATAACATCCAAGAAAAGATCGCGGAAACAAATAACACAATCACACGTCGTAGACACTAGCCACTATGCGTGGGCTTCATTTTCAAACCTTCTAACTCCAAAACTTTCGAAATATTGATTTTAATGTCATCTAGTAAAAAAAAAAATTATCTATCTAGTATAAACATATCATGTTTACAACAAACACAAGCATTTATAATATTTTAATGTAAAATAAGTTGTTTGTCCATTTTTTTATTGTTTGTTATTTAATAAAACAGTTTTCTCTTCCTCCTGTAAAATTTTACCAAATGGAGATACGGAGTTTGAAAATTAAGCGAGCGTTAATGGCATTGTTAAATCCGCTAAATCTCGTATCTGTCGGGCGTCGGTGTGCATTTTAGCACAAGTGTGACGTTTGTAGGTAGTTTCCATACTTATTTGTACTGTGATGATAGAGTTATTATGGTGACAGGAATAGTTAAAGTGGTAAATCCATACAACGAGAGAGTTACTGCGAAGCACCATAGTGAGTAGCGGTTAGAGTAAACGGTACGTTCGTCTAATAATCATCTTGGCTATAGGACAGCGACCTGTTACATCTTTGGTATTTGTAGGCGATCTTACCATCAGAAAAGCTTTTTCACAAACATTTACTAGCCGCATTTTTATTGTTTTTTTATGAGACCAGTTCTGAATTATATCCTACCTATCTTTCGTATAAAGAACCATCAAATGTAGGACATAGTGTCTTCTGCTAGTCGTGGGTGCCCTGGTTGTACCTCTGCATACTTCTTCGGGGATATGGACGTGAAGATACTTTTTTCTAGAAGATATACGCATCACGAGCACATGTAAGGATCATATAAACGATTTCCTAATCTATTCTAAGAAATGTTGACTAACTTTTTATAAGATAACAGATTCATTATAAACTATGAAGTTGCAAAGATTAAACTACTAGCAAAGAGATTTGAAATAAACTCGGAAAAACAATATTAAAGTGCGGTCGGAAATTATTTCTATGCCAGAAGAGCTTCAAACATGATAATTGTAATATAACGCCCGGCATCCAGCGACTACTTCACAGTAACTCTGCCAACTGTAAACGAGTCAAAAGGGTCCCCTTTGGATGTCCCAAAATTTAATTAAAATATTTCACAGTGTGTACCGTCTATTGGTATTGTTTTTTTGCGAAAAAATGTGTAAATAAGCGAATATTTCGTGGCCGTTATTATAATTCCAATTATTAAATAAAAATGTTTTTGAACGGAATTTTTTAAACATTTTTACGCATTGTTTAATATTCAATGTGTTTATAAATAAAATGTCACTTATTTTGTTTTCAATTTTATATTTATTTTGTTTTTGACTGGTTGATTTGTGGAGAATGCGAATAGGCATTAAATTCTTCTTTTGTAGGAACTGCTTTCTTTGATACACGAAAAAGCCAAAACTACTAAAACAAGATGAATTTCTAATAGTAATGTTTCGTCATCACATAGTGACACTAAAGATAATGATGATGCGTTGCACATTCAATAGGAATGTTATAACTTTTTGTAAGGTCCTTTAATTTTTCTGCACTCATTACTACAATTTATAATGTTATTATATTTGTTTTTGATAAATAGCTGTTGCTGTAATAGGTGTATTTAGAACTATACCCCACTGATTAAGGAATAAAACTATGTCTTTTATTCAATAGATTTACAAGCTTTTGTCGACGGGTTAACGTAAACGTCGAACTCCACCGTCCAGCCCCCACACTTGGGTTCGATTCCTGACAGAGCAGGCGTTAGTATGATGAACATATGGATGTCAGCATTTCTAGGTCTGGGAGTTTATTAAACTTATTCTGGTATCTATTTTAGTATTTCTATGTATAAGTATCGTCGAACAGCACCAATAACAAAAGCATATAGTTTTAACTAAATTCAAACTGTATGACTTGTCCAATAAAATCAATATTTATTTATTACTAATTAAGAAAAGCTTTTACTCTACCTTTGTAGAGCGCTACTTCTGACTAGATGGTAGAGTTTCGCAGCAACTCACCCGGATTGATACCACTGCCTTACCTGTTCTTGCCGCCATAATGACTAGACGTGTTCCAGTTCGGAGGGTAAGGTAACCGGTAAACTTAATTTCGCTCGAGACCTAACATCCCAGCCTGGATGGAGGTTGGCAACGCATCATTACCACCTTCGGTGTCTCCAGGCAGAGAGAATTTCTTACCATCAGGAAATCCGGCTGCTTGTTTGCCTAAAAAATGACGACTTAAAATACTTTTCTTTGGTCAAGTAAACAAATGTTTATGAAAATAGCTCAATTATGTTAGATTGGTAACATTATCATCAAAGCAAAACTCGGTCGCCCTGCTTTCATGTAGAGGCTGAAACCAAGATGGGAAATATTAAGTACCAAATTATATTTTGCGTGTGATATGGGTTTGGGCTAAATTAATTTGTGTAAATTGTCCTTAGATACGTATTATAGCTAGCTGACCCAACGAACTTGGGTTCACCTCCAATTTACTTGGTACAAAAGTGTTTAGAGATTTTGTAAAATATCAAGTATCAATTATGGAGTTTTTAATTGTTCTGTGGATATATCGCCTCTGTGGTCTAGCGGTTCAGGTGTTGGACTTGACTGCATGAGGTCCCGGGTTCAAATCCCGGCACGGGCAATAAAAAGAGGTTGTTGTGGGTGGGTTTTCCAATTTTCTAATTAAAAAAATGTTGCTCGGGATTGAATATGTGCCCGGTTGACTATAAGCTAGCCACCTATCACATAGTGGCACTTCGTGTCTTCGGCTAGTCATGGGTGCCCTGGTTGTGCCTCTGCCTATCACTTTGGTCATATGGGCGTGAAGAAACTTTTTAATTATTCAGTGAAAATTCAAGTTATACAAAATACCCTGTGACTGGTTTTAAATGGTTCATCAAGCGTAATGAATGAATGAATGAATTCCCTTTATTTTACATTAATGATTGTCACCGAGTTAATTGAAAAATAATAACACCGTTCTAGAATAATTTAACAAAATTATATATTGTTCAGTGACTTTCTAAAAGGAATAATTGTAGTTAATTCGTTTTTAGCCCTCAACGGAAAAAGGGTACGCCCGTACGAATCTGTGCCTGTGTTTGTGCCTGTCTATGGCCTATGCCTCCTAAACGACCTGAACCGATTTCGATACCTATATTTTTTGTTTGACGTGATCGAGATGATTCTTAACTACAATTTAACCTAGGCCCAAGAGTTTCCCTGAGAGAAAAATTCAAAGAAATCAAAATTCT
>NJDD01001885.1:30268-42715 GCA_002245505.1 Calephelis nemesis
AGACTATACTTCAAAGTAAACAAATTACATGCTTGCGTTATGGATATTCCTCAACGATTCTACCAATAGAAATACTTAAATAGAATTACAAATAATATTATCCCGGAAGTGCAGACATCTACCTGAATGTCTGTCTTCGTCAGGGATCGAACACGGGCCTTGCGGTTGGTCGGTGAAGTTAGGCATTTAGGNNGCTGTCTTTATTTCTTTAACTTGTCTTGCTTGATCGATTGTTCTAGTACTTTTACTACTACTTTGCTGCTATTTTCTATTGTTTCTACTTATATAACTTACCTTTAAAATGAAAGAGCATCTAAATATCACGCTAAAGAAAATTTGGCTGATAATGAATTGAAAGAATGGATACTTTTACTTCCATCTACTTGTTTCCATTTTTTATTATTTTTGTGTAATTGTGTAATAACTGATGAAAGATTGACAAAACATATATAAAATGAAAATGAGACACACGGGGTTGACATTCCACAATCATGAAAAGAGTGGAATGAAGAGGAAGCTAAGCAGATACGCAAGGATTCTGACATTATGGTACATCTGACAAGTGTGAGCGTTATGATTAAATTTATTTTAAAATGCTTAGTGATTCTATGTCTTTGTATTTATGTAGCGAAAGTTAAGTAAAAAAAGTATCTTTACGGCCAATATCGCCGTATAGGTAGGCAGAGGCACAAGCAGATCACCCACGACGTCAGCTAAAGACACTTAGTCCCAAAATGTGATAGGTGACAAGCCTATCGCCAACCAGGCACATATCAAATCACAGGCAAAGTCATTTTTATTAGAAATTTAAATAGGTTTTCCATTTTTTTGCTGCAAGACCCAGGGATCGAACCCGGGATTTCAAGAAGTCAAGTGCGATGCCGGACTCTTACTCTCTTGAGCTGCCTGGAGGGGAGGTAGATACTCTATTTTTCTTCTAATGGAGAAACATATACAGAGAAAAACCTTTAGGCTTAAACGTGTAAATACTAATTACAATATCCAGATTTACAAAACATTGTTTTTGTACTTACATCATTTCCTTAAAGTTGTTAAAATAACATATTATGTGCCATAATAATATTTATATCGATTTAAAATATCAGAACTCGGTCGAATATGTTGCTTTTACCCCAATTCACATCTGTGTACAATTATTTTAGCACTTTTTTTTTATCTTAAAAGTCAACTGTTGTTTTAAACCCCCAGATATTCGTATTAAATTGGTATCTTTAGAAAATTTGTAGAAAATCGTAACTATTCCAAGCTGAGGACTAATGACGGACGGAAGGACGGACGGAGCGTGTCGGGTCGGGGCGCTTCAAACTTTAAAGCACAATCAGACGGTAAAAGTCTATGGTTTTTTTTTATATCAATGATAGTCCCTCTTCGTTTATGGTCTCCTCTTTGTGGACTGTCTCACCATTGCAACCTCACGTTATTATGATGCGGCGAGAAAGACACAGTGGACTGACTTGTTAAAAGCTATTCTTATTCAACTGGCAATGCAAGTACGAGTATACGTATGATTGTCCGGATTGAGTTCTGTTGGTAAAATTTGGTCCACTTCCCGACTACCGATTTAGCTGAAAGTTTACATGCATGTGTATATCGGATGATAATGCAAAATTATAATGACATGGAGCTGATCTGTTGACAGAACCGGAAGATGGCCATAAGAACTCTTTAAATTTCCTATATTAACCTATGTTTTGGTTTTTATGATACATCTTGAATAGTAAGTATTTCTCAAGTGTTAATTCTTTACTCAACAATACCCTTTACAAAGAAAACCTTTTCACATAAATATATGTAATAAATATATTTTTTCTTTCTTTCTTATGTTTTGTTAAAAACTTATTTAAAAATATCCTGCCAAGACGAACCAGCGAAGCGCAAGAGCACTCCCTGCCTTCTCTCGAGGTTTGTAGTCTTTTTTCGAACCCTCATAAAGTTGGTTTCCGATGTACCAGATACTATATACTTTCAGAATATGATGTCAACAGTAGACTTATTAAACATACAAAATTTCGATTGCTATTTGCTCTAATACTTTAGATTTTATTGATATCTAAAATACACAGATTTTTTTACTGACACACTCATTGATACACTAACACACTGGCGATCATCAAAATGTTTGGCTACTTTTTTAAGTGAAGAAGAAGGATGAAATTTTGTTTGTAATCTAAGTTTAGGATACAACCAACAAAAAAAATAATAAACTTAAAAACTTACGCCCCCATCTGTGCAAAATGTCGCCCTGATTTCTCGCTTATGGTGATCAAAGAAAAAGGCAAAAACAGAGAATGGGCACTTAAAACCGGCACTGTGAATGTGCAAGAAATACAAACCAAAAAGACGAAATAAAAATAACTCAGAAAAGACTGCCTGGCAACTTACAAAAACAACAGGAACCACACCAAAAACATTTGATGTGAAATGTTGTCCAGACGACTACGTATAAGGTTCGCCCTGTTTAAAAGATAGGTATCAGATCTCATGTAGAGCCAAGCTACTGAATCTACACGGCCTTTTTTTTCGTTGGAAAATCCTCATGAATACCCGCCACTTTCGGGGGAAGTGACGGGTTATGTCGGACTCTTACCGACTAAGACCCCATGGTGTCAACCCCTACGCCAGGTACCAGGGCTGCGGGAACGATATCATACACATCCAAAGCCCCGGCAGTGCTAGAACTCGCGATCTCCATCAGGCGGCCCCATTCAACAGGGGGCCGCAAACCGTCAGAAGTGGTCCACGGAAACACAGCGTGCACTACTTCGGTGTTCCAGTGGCGAATGGCACCCCCGTACCTACTGCAACCCCATCTCGACCGGGCGGGTTAGATGGAAAGCCCGTCCCTCTCTTTCGCGGGTCGTACTGCTGCCATCCTACGAGGGCCAACTGGCCCACCACCCTGTGTACGCTCCTCGTGTCCCCTATTAGACAGAGAGGAGTACTGAGGAGCGCTTTCCCTGGTCCTAATTGGTTTCACCGGCGTCCCGGCTCGACCCCAGTTACTCAGCCCCCCTCACAACGACAAGGCTCGGACCCTTGGGGGGAATCTACATGGCTTAACTCTCGACCCTAACTTCAGAAATTCTAAATACATATTTACTGAAATGTAGAATTAATGAAGTTGGGGTTGGTAGAGGCAGGCCTTGTAGAGTCAAAGCTTGGGTAGAAGCTTGGGTCTTCATGAGATCTGATATCTGAATCTACGCGAGGAGTTTGTTTCGCCGTTTCTTCTCCTGACTGGCTAGGCTTGGAAACGGTGGTAGCTTATGGTAGTTAGGGTTAAACCTAATTATATTTTAAAATTTTGTTCAAATATTTGAAACATAATATGTTACAAATCTTAATAATAAATTAGTATAATTTTAAAGATATTTGCACGCCCTAATGTGGTAGAATATGTTGGTATTAACAAATGTCTTTTGTTATAGCTTTTTACACACATTTTCGGCAAATAAATTTCATTTTTCAAATAATTAAACTAGCTATAAATATAAATAATTGACTTAAAAGTTAAAGCGTATGTAATTAAATTATATTTTTTTAACAATATTAAAATATTTGCACACCAAAATGTGGTAGAATATGTTGATATACTTCAATATTTTTGTAACATCTCATTTACACCCATATTCCGCAAATAAATAATTTTCTTTCTTTCTTTCTTAACGCGGCCTAATTATACCGACCCTAACTTCTCAAATTCTACAAAACTTTTTACTAAGAATCAGAAGCTCGGAGATCATGATACCTTTTGAGATCTGATATCTTTTTCACAGGGCAAAATTTAAGTGGTCGTCTGGACAGCATTTTACATGAAATGTTTTTAGTGGGATAATTAATAAAAAAATCAAGTTTTTGTAACCGCAACTTGATTTCAAGGATTTTTTTATTTGTTATCTTAAGTTATTTATAGTAGAAATAAACAACAAGACATCTTATTCAATACACAAACGCCAATCGTTAATCTCTTTGTTTAATCATAACAAAGTCACACACAACATGAAATACACTCCTATCTTATTTGAGTATCATTTTCTCTGTATGTATTGTTTTATTTAATTTTCTACTTTATGTTACATGGGATAAGGTGGGAACTCAAGTTATTACATAATACAATTTTCATTTATATTGGTTCTGGAAACCTAAATATGTATACTCAACTAAAACATTGGGTATAAATAAAGGAAAGTTAGTATTAAACTTGCCACTGTAATGTTAATACAAAATGGAGAAACATATTAAATCAAAAGTAGAAGATGTACTCTCAGAGAAACAAATCTGTCATATCCTTCGCCACACCGTTAAAGATCCTTTCAAAATAGTTGGTTGCGCTCTAAAACCAGCAAATGAAGGCTTATCAGGTTTTCTTGGAGATCATTTCAAAATTGTGTTAGATGTAGAAGAGGAAAATACTCCGAGGAAAATTCACTTGTTCGTTAAGACACTACCGTTAGTAAATAAGCCAAAAGCAGATTTTATTGATAAATATCATTTTTTTAGAAGAGAAGCCTTATTGTACAAGATGTTTCAAGAAGTTAAGGGAGATGGTACGTAATTTCTAAATTTATCAGAGTGATTACTGTTATGTTTTTTGTATGTGACAAGACAGCGATTAAACATACGGCTCTTACAATGGTAAGAGATAATTGGTAAGAGATGACTAATGGTAAGAGAGTGCCCATTAACACCACTATCATAAGCTATGTGCATCCTTGTCCTGAGGCCGGAGTATCAGGCCTATTGTCCCAGTCTACAGGCTTCACACCCCTCCACAACGGGACGTGACAGTGTCGTTATGGTGGCAGGAATATGCTACAGCAGAAAAGCTACTTAATCTTTTGGTTGATCTGCGTCGCATTTTTTAAAAAAATATTAGTTTACTCCTGGACAATCATGAAAGTGACGGTCTAACAGCGACATATTACTATATTTCATCATTATTTAAAATTTGAAAATGTTAATTTTTATCCAACTTGCACAAAACCTGCAATTACGTTATGTTGCATTACTGTTATTATTACTTACACTTACATAAGTGTAAGTCTAAAATACTGTCAGTCATTTTCGATCATAGAAATAGGTAAAAGTAGGAAAGTGAAATAGGAAAGTGCACAAATGAAATATTCATAAAGAAATTAGCGTATCGTGTATTTCCTCGTTGCCGCCAAATCTCACTACATGAGCTTAAGTAAAGAGGCCACCGCTTTACTCAAGACCCTGACATGACTTATTGAAGACTTATGACTTATGACTAGTTATAATAGATCCCGATTTTTTTTAATTTGATTCAAATTTCTACTTGACTAATGGCAAAGTCGTAACGTGAATGCCAAAACCTAAAAAAAAAAGTAAAATGTTGAAGGTATATTCTTCTGACAGTTTGAAAATTAAGTTAATTAAATATAAACACTGCCAGCCTATTCTGCAAGTTACAAGTGTCTGCCACAAGACTAAGGGCTATCGAATCATCCGACTAAGCCGCTTACCATAAAGTTAGTTTTTATATAATTTACTATACTCCATTTATGAGAGAGTCGTTCCGGTATCTTCCAGTTTTATAAACATCATCAAACAAACATTTTATTTAAATCATCATACTTATTTTAAATTATTTTAATTGGCCTTGCGCGTTTTAAATTTTTAAATGGCGTGTGGGTCTTTGGTAGGTATTTTTTTTGTATTTAGCAAGAGCGATTGGTTTACTTAGCACACAACTTATTATCTAATTATCAACAGGGCTACTTTTGATTTCATACAAAATTGGAAATTAGAAACGGACATATGTCATTTTAGTCCGGTCAATCTGGACATTGCGTGATACGGAAAGTCCCAACAGTTTGTTGGGACTTTTTATTTCGCTTTTCTTATAATTTGGTCTAATTTGACCGGACTATTTTGTACTCCTGAACATAATACTAGCAAGCTATTAACATTTTTAGTTCCAAAAAGATTCAACGAATCTGACAAAATAAATTATTAGGGATGTCGGATTGATTGATTGTTTTTGGAGCTAAATGTTAATAATTCGCTAAACAATACAAAGTGACAAAAAATTTATGAATAAATAAATAAATATCCCAGGACAAGGTACACAAATTGAATCTAACAGCAAAGTCAGCAAAATTATATGCTTGTGTTGTGGGTGTTAGTTAACAATACCAATACATAGAAATACTTAAATAGGTACCAGATTAAATTAATTAAACACCCAGACCCAGAAATGCAGACATCTAAATGTTGATTACACAAATGCCTGTCCCCGTCAGGAATTGAACCCGGACCTCACAGTTGGTCAATGTGTTGGTCAACGAGGCGGTCAAAGGTTACCTAAATATACCTAAATATTAAACACAATCTGATATAGCTAAATATTTCGTTGCTAATGTTTGGTCTTTGCACCTATCACTATTTCTCCTTGATTAGTCCATGTGTACCTATGTGTACATCAATGTGCTTATTTTTGAGGAAGTATACGTTGCTGAATTTATTAAGTGTCAATTACATTACAAATGCACAAATCTATCTGATATATGTTCACGAAGGATGTAGGTAATAGAAGACTCCAAAACAAATATTGCAAATCGTTAATTTTTTTAACAAACTTTTTCGATTTCAGGTGCAAATGTTTGGTGTGCAAAAGCTTATTTATACGCAGATGATCGAATAGTGTTGGACGACATATCAGAGTACGGTTATATAAGTAGACCAGTCAGTGAGTACTTGGACATAGACCACATGCTGGTTATCGTCAAGTCAGTAGCTAAATATCACGCTTACATTGCTGATTGTATGGGTAGATATAACTTTGATACAAGGGAGTTGTGTAAGAGATATGACGGATTTAAACATTACCTACAAGAGCCGACATGGAAAGAAGGCCCATGGCTTCGTGTAGCTGCGAAAGTCGCTGCTGATTTTTTAAATGAATTCTCCGTAAAGTACAAAAACGACGCTGACTTGGAAGACAACCTTGCAAAGCTATTTATCCAAGCATGTAACACTCTTAACAATAATCAAGATACACTGAACGTGGTGATCCATAAGGATTTGTGGGTAAATAATTTCATGTTTAAATATGAAAACAACGTTCCTACAAACGCAATTTTGGTTGACTTCCAGTGTGCTACATATGCTCCACCTGCTTTCGATGTAATGATTCTATTGTATCTGAATACGTCTAAAGAGTTTAGGCAAAGGTATGAAAGTGAAGTGTTTGATCGGTATTTTTTAATTTTTTTACAAAACGTCAACGAATATACAAAACGACATATAGAACAGATGGGTTACAATAGAGATTCGCTGAAAGAATTCTGCAAGGTGGGTCGTATGTATGCCTTAGTCCAGGCTATTGGGATCTTCCCCTACACTTTGCTGGATCCTCATACAGCGAAATCTACCTATGACGATCCGGAGAACTTTGACAAATATCAATTCGAGAGTCGTTCGGAGCCAGTGTTAGCTTACGCGCGAAGATGCAACTACTTTCGAGAAAAACTACTGAAAGTTTGTGAAGAATTTGTGGAAAGATATATTTTGTGCACTTACGCCATATAACTGAATATATTCTTCCATTTCTTCAACACCAGCAGAACTAGGATGCCGTAAAAGAAGTTGTTTTCTTATTAATTTCATAGTGTTATATTAGATCATACTATATTTTATGAGATATTACAGACATTAAATATAGAAAAATATTATTTAAGCAAAGGTTTGTCTGTGTGTAGGTTGCTATTTCACAGTTAAACCGCTCAACACCGATTTTGATGAAATCCATATAATTAAAGATCCGAGTTCAAGCAATGACTAATTTCTTTTTCAAAAATCCACTCCTGATTGACTACAATAGCGGATGAAAGTTTTAACGTTAATTATTCTTCTAAAACTTTGAGTATTAATGCTCAAATACTAAAACGAAGCTACACTCAAATGGCTAGGCTAGTATATAGATACAAATACTAATCGCCTCTGTGGTCTAGAGGTACAGGTGTTGGTTTTGACTGCATGAGGTCCCGGGTTCGATTCCCGGGCCGGGCGGTTTTGGTTTTTCAACGTTTTTAAATAAAAAAAACGTTGACCGGGATTTTATTCCTGCCCGCTTGTCATTAGGCTTGCCACCTATGACATTGTGGGACTTAGTGTCTTCGGCTAGTCGTTGGTGGTTCTGCCTCTGCCTTCCTCTTCGAGGATATTGGCGTGAAGATACTTTACAAATACTCTACCAAGATATAATCTGTGACAACTATCTACGAGGACTTTAATACTCAAAGACGCGAACGAAAGCACAGATTAAACTAACTGTCTATAAAAGAAAACGAAAGATACTGATATATAAAGTTAGAATAAGAAACCCTGTTATATTTTTTTTGATTCAATATTTGAAACAAATATTTGTCAATAAAAATTGTCAAAAAACAATTCTTTTTGCAATACAATAAATGAATGATTATTGTACCGTGTGCAAAAGTCTAGTTTAGGATGTTGAATTGTTTGCATTTCTAGTACATTGGCTTTTTCAAGTTTCTCCGAGAAGTACGAACCTAGAGAGTGTAGCCAGAAGCTGTATAGAAATATTCAATTAAAAACTATTATTTAGCTTAAATAATAACTATGATTGCGGTTACATTTATAGGTTGGTCTTTAAAATTAACATTGTTGTTGCTAAAACTATGTTTACTCAAAGTTAATAGTTTAAAATATAGACACTTCTGACACAACATCAAAAGTAGTAAAATATCCCCGCCCTTCCAACAGCCAAAATAATAGTAAAAATATAAAAAAGTATCAGAGGGGTTACCATAAACTCATAAGACAGTAGTATTTCAATAATACTAATTTTCATCGGAGAAAGACAACCTTATGACGTATACCTATCATACAGTTGCTTATAAAGGCGGACATCTATCAAGATAAAAATAATACTGCTACAGGCGTTCATGGTAAGACCCCTGATCTCTAAAATGTTTCAACAAAAATTGGTTGGACAAGATATACCTAATTAGCAATTTTAAAGTTAAAACAGCTTTAACAACAACAAATGTTTTGTCATTTATAAGTTAGTACCTACTACAATATAATATGAAAAACAAAATTATGTTTTAATGGTGACAAAAGTATCATTAGGTATTTTGGGTTATCCAATCAAATATTACTACTGTCATCAGTCAGTGTAATCAGTTAGTAAGCAATAATAGTAATTAATTACAAAAAATAATAGTTTGCTTCAGTTAGTGAACCCCTTTCTGTTAAGGGTAAAGGCCTCCTCCAGAGATGACCAATGGTCTGTATCTTTTGTTTTTTCTATCCAATCTTTTCCAGTTATTTTGTTAATGCCATCTTCCCATCTAGCTTCTCCTATGGACCCTAACCATGCTGAAACCGATTTGTCCACCTATCGTCGCCCATTCTTCCTGCAAGGCCCGCCCACAGCCACTTTAGTTTCATAGAATAGTTGAGAGCGTCTGATATTTCGGATACTTCTCTTATAGCGGAGTGGCGACTTTTTTCTGTCAATTTATTTATTTTATTTTTATGAAATTGGAAGTCAAATAAGTTGACGGATTTCCTGATGGTAAAAGTCACGCCGTCTAGAGAGTGGTGGTAATGGCGCGTTGCCAACCTGAGGCCGGGATGTTAGGCCTCGAATAAAAATTAAGTAGAAAGTCACAAAAAACTGCTACTTGTTTTATTTTTTCGCAGTTAGTTGTGACCAAGGTTTCGATATTTTTTTCTGCCATTGTAAGCTGAATTAAGTAATACAAGTTATCATTTAAGCTTCTCGACTTTTAAAGAACCCAACTGCCAATGTTATGTCACGATACATAGGACATATAATGGGTATTTTACACTGTCAGTACCAAATTTAACATTATATTGAATCAGGCGTTTCCAGATTAATTAATCCATAAAGAGTTAGACCTTATATTGCTAATCCCGCGGAACCCATGTTACTGTGGTTTCCCAAAATCTTGGAAGTAACAGTACTTATGTTAAGCCTGACCACAAAAAAAGGCCCGCGCTTCCAAATTAATCCAACTTCTCACGTCCTTCAATAGCCTTACCAAAGAACCCACCAAACGTTGATAATTCACTATCAAATCGCTAAAGGGTTATCAGACAGTGGTGTCTCCTTTCCTACAAAAACGCCGAGTGCTTGTATGAAAAGAGAATAAATGTAGAGGGAGCTCAGCAGGTCTGCAATGATGTGGTTAGCCACTTTGCCTACCCCGTAAAGCACTTGGCGTGAAGAGATGTGTGTTTTTTTATGACACTCGAAGGCAAACAAGCAGACGGATTTCCTGATGGTAAGAAATTCCTGCCGCCTAGAGACACCAAAGGTGGTAATGGTGCGTTGCCAACCTGAGGCCGGGATGTTAGACCTCGAGCAAACTTAATAATTCATATTTTTTTTCCTTATCTTGATGACCACATCAATGATGATCGCGACGTGGTACCCAATGAATCTGTCCTATATACCTACATTAAATTATAAAACTTTATTCTTGTAAAGTTTTAACTAAATCTGTTTAGTACTTTATATTTGAAAGAATTACAAACATCCATCCGTTTGCATTTATAACATTACTAGGATAAGTGTATGTATCTAGCGTATGGTAAGTATGTATAGTATAGACTAGCATATGTGTGTATTTCTTTCCATACGATAGGTACTCGGTGACCCATATCCCTGTTCATCTAATAGGTAATCACGAAAACACAAAATATTAAAAAAAGAACATTCAGACAGTTTCCTCCTTTTGGGAATTATTTAAAAGCAGCAGGAATTTCAATCTAGTTTTATTGACTTGACTATGCATTAACTGTAACTTTAATCGTATTTATCATCAGGAAATCCGTATTTATATTTGCCTTACTTTTAGGGTTTATGTTGTGCATTGCAAATTACCTACGTAATGGGTCGGCCACTCTCAGAGATGTCAATTATATTTAATCTGTTATTAAGTCGATACTTCTCACAAAAATTTGCAACTTAACGATAATAAATGCTAGTTGCCTGACGTCTCTCAGTGTGGTTGTTAAACTCTCGCTTTATTTTAGCCACGCATCAACGTCTTTAGTGTCTTTCCGGTATTTACTACTAAGGAATCCCTATACAAGTGTACCCTTAATTGCAAAAAATATGGGAGTGTGTGTGAGGTCCGTAACGTATTTTTATTGTGACCATCTGGTCGCCGTGACGGTGTATCTGGGTCTCGGCTGCGAACGGTCACCATATTGGGACGGTGGCTTACCAAATACTGAGTATTCATCACATCACACATCTGCTTTAAGGAATCATTATGCTACTAAAAAAAGTATCTTCACGCCCATATCCCCGAAGAGGTAGGCAGAGGCACAACCAGGGCACCCACAACCAGCCGAAGACACTAAGTCCCATAATGTGATAGGTGGCAAGCCTATCGCCAACCGGGCACATTTCCAATCCCGACCAACATTTTTTTATTATAAAATTGGAAAAATCCAATTTTCTTTTTGTTGGCCGACCCGGGATTCGAACCCGAGACCTCATACAGTCAAGTCCAACACCCGGACCGCTAGACTATAAAGACGATCATGCTACTAAAAATACTTATGAAGATACTTTACTAAATAAATTCAAACTTATTAAAAAATATCCTTGTACACTTTTCACCACTGTGGCAAAGCGGTCCAGTGTTCGACTTGACATCATAAGGTCTTGGATTCAATCCCGTGGTCGGGCAACAAAAAGAAAATGTGTTTTTCAATTTCCTAAAAAAACATGTTGCTCGAAATTGGATATGTACCCGGTGGCCGCTATGTTTGGCATATCACTTTCAGCTATATTCAGAGTTGTTTATTATATCTAAGCCACATTTTCGTGTAGAAAATGTCAACTTAATGAGTGATTAAAAAATAAATCGCCTCTCTGAGTACAGCCCTGTCTTGGTCTAGATTGTCCTGGATGTAACTCAGCTTACCGATTCTGGTAAGATTATACTTATACTACTTACGATTCAGAAAGTTTTCTCTGGGAGGAAGAATCGACATGGTATTATATCGTTACATCTTACTGATAATCAGAAATATCTCTGGTGCTACACACAGACAGATACAAACTTACAACACCCCTCTTTTCCGTCGGGGCGTTAAAACCCAATTATCTGTATTTATAAAATAAAGAAGTGTTTGTTACAACACTCATAACTCGAAATCTGCTGGACTAATTTTCATGGTTTTAGATTCGTTGGATTTGTCTCCGCTTCGAATAGCAGAATACATCGTTAAAACAATAAAAACTCGACGAATACGTAATTATGGAAAATGAATCATCTATATATGTACCTAAATAAAAGAAAGTTGTGTTAGTTAAATCGATAAGGCTGAAAATTGATTGATACGTTCAGCACATAGTAAACAGTAAACACTAACAAACTAAAATTAAATGTT
>NJDD01001885.1:45789-57608 GCA_002245505.1 Calephelis nemesis
GTATTGGCACTTTATGGATTACAGTAATCAATTAATTCAAAATTAATTTTGAATTTAAAAGTACAAACTCCCAAGCAGACAGTTTTAAGTCGCTAAAGAGGAATAAAAATAATCTAACCGCATACAAAACTCGTCTCCATAAAATTAGTAAATCCTTGTTGGGTCAATGTATACGTTTCTACAATAAGCTGCCCATTGGTATTAGAGATCTACCTATAAATAAGTTTAAAAAATGTATCAAAGCAAAATTATGTCAAAAAGGCTATTATACGGTCTCAGAGTATTTGGAAGATGAACATGCTTGGGAATAAAGGTTTCAATCTTCCACTGTAATTTGTAATTTAATTTGTTGTACCTTAAAATCAGATTGTAATTTGTATTTTTAATCTAAATTATATTGTAAATATTGTTATTGAAAAAAACACAAGTTCGCTGAGTTTCTTTCTCCGGATCTTTTCAGTGTGAGGTCGCGATTCAGATCCGGTGGTAGTTTAAAAATGTCGTCGCGCACAAATACCACTTGTATGGTTCATGTGAATAAAGATTATTCTGATTCTGATTCTGAAAGTACAGTGATGACAGATTTGAAGGAAGAATAAAGGCCAACTGTTTTTCTGTAATACATACATACATACGAAAGTCCATTTTATATGTCAACAACACATTTTGATGTATTTTTATTTTAGCACTTGCACTATGCTTGGGTTAAATTTTTATAAATTTTAAAGAAAGAAAAATTTTTCTCCCTAGACAGGATTTGAACCTGTAACCCTTCGTCACAAGCCGACAAAATTTGAGCGACTGAGGATTCAAGTCCCGTAACCATTATAAATGTGAATTTCATCTGTAATGATGAACTCACTTAGTAGGAACTGTGTATCTACAGGACATAACTAACCGCGTTAGCGGGTAAAAATGGAATTAAAAATTTCACCACGGGACTTGAATCCTCAGTCGCTCAAATTTTGTCGGCTTGAGACGAAAGGTTACAGGTTCAAATCCTGTCTAGGGGGAAATTTTTTCTTTCTTTGAAATTTATAGAAATAACACATTTGTTTGTCATGGCAAAAAAATCAGACGTGTTAAAGAGATACGTAGTTCAAGTTCACTGTTTAGTGCTATCTTGCTCCGATTTTGATTGAAGTAAACTATAAACTTTCTGTTTTGTTTGATATCACAGCCTTAGATTGGCATCGCACCATTACCGCCATGTTGTCAATAATCAACAGGAAATACGTTCCTTTTGTTTTTAAATCTAGTAAAAAATATAATTTATATTATTATTTTAGATTACATATTTTAAAATATCGATACATCGATAAACAAATTGTAGCGGTAAATGACAACCCTATGCCGCCCTAGTAGGGCAAGGGCGGCGTGTTTCAAATATGGTGTTCCAAGAGAAGCAACAAGTAACAACATGCCCGTTTCAGATTTTCACGATAAAATTAATCAAAACACTTCTGACCTTGGCATTTCATTGCTCGACAGAAACTTGTTTTTCTTTTTTGTAAAAATGCAACGAATTAATTATCGATTATGATCTATTGTTCAATATTTGACTCTGATTAAAAAAATATTAAAAGTTTCATAATGCTATTTATTCATTAAAAAAAGTATCTTCACACCGATAGAGGTAGGCAGAGGCACAACCCGGGCACCTACGAGTAGCCGAAGACACTAATGCCCGGTTCCTATATTAAAAAAAATGAGTCGTTTTGATAACGGATGGTAGTATTTTGTACGCTTAGTAAGATTACTAACAACGGCTGCTCGTTTCCGACTATTGATTCTAAACATTTTTTGAAAATACATATTGGTAACGCTCCGGTACTTTTGAACAAACTACGAATGGTTTAGCTGACGGATTACGATTCGTTAATTATAGGAACCGGGCATAAGTCGTACAATGTGCTAGGTAGGTGGCAAGTCTATCGCCAACTGGGCACATGTCCAATCCCGAGTAAGATTTTTTTAAATTAGAAAATTACAAAATCCAAACTTTCTTTTGTTGCCCGACCTGGGAATTGAACCCGGGACCTCATGCAGTTAAGTCCAACACCTAGACCACATATTTATACCTCAAATAAATGTATATCGATATCTTCCTCATCTCCCATCAAGTGAGCTGAGAAACATTGTGCTAATCTATCAGTAGTAATAAATAATAAAAATAAAGTGACGATTTTCTGATATCTTAAAATACACATCTCATATAGACATCAAATATATTAATGGAGTGTAGTCAACCAGAAGCTGGGACGTTTTTTTTATCTTGCTTAGTAGTTAGTACATTTACTGGCTGCTCTACTTTTTTATTGACTAGGAATAACCACAGGGCTGTCCTGATTGTAAAAGACAACAGCGGCTTAGTGGAACCATAGATGTTATAGATGTCTTGTCTACCGGACCGGAATATGACCTTATGGCGGCAGGAATGATTGCAGTTGACACAATCGTAGCGAGCATTGACGTTATTTTGGCGGGAATTGTACAAGAGTTGCAACGGCCAACGATACAAGAGAAAGTTTTTGTGGGACTTTGCAGTACTGCAGTAGTGAAATAATAATTATTATTATAGTATTATTAAATAAGTATTAATTATTAGAGTAGCTTTATCTATGCATCCATCAACAATCGAATTTAGCCCGAAAGTAAGCAAATTGTATGCCCGAAAAAATATAGACACCCCGACCTAGAAATGTAAACATCTACATAGTCATCACAAAAATGCTTGTCCCCGTCGGGAATTGAACCCAAACCTTGCGTTAAACACTGGTGGCTGAGATAGGTTTCAAAGAAAAAGACGATACCGATGACCACGAAACCTTGAATTTATGAAACATTGTTTCCTTAAGCGTCCTTATATAAGTGGGTTATGTTGTAGACTAAACAAATAATTGGACTGACAATAAATAATGTCTATAAATCAGTCAGATCTGTCGCCCACTGGCCTGTCTCATCATCGACGTAAACGCTACCCACACGATAATAAACCCTCACTTTTTTCTTTTCGATTTCCTCTCCTTGACCGATTTTGATCAAATGTGACTCAGTTTTTAAGTTGCACCCTATCTACCTCTTACTACAAATAAATTAAATTGGAGTGTCTGTTTGTAATATTATTACCATCTTCTTAAGTCACGCTTAAGAATGTGTATACGGTACATATACCAAAATATAATTTTTTTTTGTCTCTCTGTCTTATTGTTCCGGATAATCACTAAAATGACTGGATCGATGTTGACTTTACGTACGTAAAGTACGTATGTATGTATAAATATGTAAAAATACTAGATTTCTATCATTTGTTAGTTCATTTAAACTTGTTCATCCAGTTTAAATTTTGAAGTTACATACATAAAACCAATACATACATAATAACCAACCATACCAACTAAGAGTCCCTTTCCTACAGTTTGTTGCAAAACAGAATTTTCTTATTTCACTTGTTATCAATGTGTGTTTTTTGTGTCTTTACGATTTATTACTAAATCTATTTCTAATTCAATTTGTGTAACTTGTCCTGGGATATTAATTTATATAAAGAAGTAATTACACTTACTATAAACTGCACGTCTTTGCATTCTGATTCTAATTCCGAGAAAATAAGCTGTTACGGCTGACGCACTGCCGTAGTTAAGGTGCGATGCAGGTTTTTAAGGTCTACCACCTACCTTCTCACCAGACATAGTGGCGTCCGGAAATGTTTAGTGACTAAAACTTAATTTCAAGATCAAAATATTAGTCATCAATGCTCAAATGACTTTACCTATGCTATTTCTAATAAACAATGTGAAATTGTGTATGTATGCATGTTTTGTTTTCTAATTAAAATAGGTGAATCGATTTTAATAAATTTTAGTGAAAATAGATTAGACCCATGAGAATAATACTTAAAGGCTACATTTTATCCATAAGAAAAGCGTGCGATTGTGATTTTTTGCCAAAAAAATTGTGATTGCCAAACCAGAAAAAAGAAGGTGATAACTAGCTCCTGATCGTGTTTAAATGATTCTATTGTTATTAAATGTTCCATCGAAATTAAACACGTTCGGTCGGTTATAAAAAAGCAAATATTTTTAAAGAAATGCATGGTTACAAAGTTGAATGAAAAAAGTTTGTTTAAGTATGTATGATATCAAGCGATTATTGTGACGTAGGTGAAAATAGTTAAATTCTATTAAAATTTTTATGTAAATCGTTGCAAAAACGAAACAACGTCAAAAATATTTGATTAAAATGTAGAGCCAAGTTCCTATTTCTACAGTCTAACTCCAGAAATACTAACCAATTAAGGTATTTTTATTTTAGCACTTGCCCTGTGTTTGGGTTAAACTCGTATACATTTTAAGGAAAGAAAAAATTTCACCCCAGACAGGATTTGAACCTGTAATCGCCTCAAGCCAAATAATGCTCTTATAATTTTTAATTACTCGCGTTAACGGGAAAGAAAGGAATCAAAATTTCGCCACGGGTTTGGAATCCTTAATAGCTCAAATGGTTAGAGCATTCGTAAGTTTGAGAATAAAGGTAATAATATATTCAAATCCTGTCATAGGTGAAATTGTATCTTTCTTTAAAATTTGTTTAAATTAACCAATTAAACTGGCACGATTTAATTACAGACTACATCTATAAAGGTAAAACTAATCAAAACTTGTAAACAGGCTAAATCCTGTCTCTTAGTACAGAGCCTTTTACATGAGACAGTATTGGCTGTAAGATAATTAATAATTAAGTCACACAAATCACAAATTGAATCTAACCCCAAAGCAAGCATATTATATGCTTGTGTTATGGGTGTTAGTCAACGATATTAATACATATAAATACTTAAAAGGATGCCAGAATAAATTTAATAAACACCCAGATCTGGAAATGCAGACATCTAAAATCGAGGGCAAACATTTGTTTATCACACAAATGTCTGCTCCCGTCGGGAATCGAACCCGAGCCTCGCGGTTGGTTGATGTAGTTAGGCGTGTACGCTAGCCACTCGACCAACGAGGCGCTCAAAGATGCTCCAATACCTTAATGTCTTATCTGCACGCTACATATGGTGAGACGAGTGAGTAACGTTAGCCATCGGTTTCTCAAAACCTGTCGTGATGTCACCGGCCCTGGCACTAATATAATTCACAATAATTTCATTTGCAATTATTATATCGAGCTATTTTTAGCTGTTCCATATGTTTGTTGTTTTGATCAACAATACAAGAAAATACAATATTGAAATACACGTTTTTATAGATGACTAGATGTCCCGACGAACTTAGTTCCGCCCATTCAGTTTGTATGGGGAAAAATAAAATATTGTTTTTCCCAGATTCCCTGCAGTTTTCGCGGTTTTTATCTTCATAATAACCTTCTTCTGACAATAACTAACATAACAAAAAAATAATTAGCCAAATCTTTTAAGTCTTTCGGAAGTTATGCGCTTACCAACACATTTAGTTATTCATTTTTATATTATAGACTAGCTTTCGCCCTGAAACTGAAAAATTAAGATATTTTTTTTCTACATATTTTTTCAGCATAAAAAGTATCCCATTTTATGCCCAGGATAATAAGGTATAATTATACCAAGTTTCATCGAAATCGACCCTTTAGTTTTCACGTGATGCCTGAACATACAGACAGACAGACGTACAAAAATTTTTTTAATCACATATTTGGGTTTGGTATCAATCCAGTAACATCCTGTGCCAGTGCTATTTATATTTTCAATATTTTCAATGTACAGAATTGACCCTTCTACAGATTTATTGTATATATTATATATTATAAGTGTAGAATAGATATAGATATAGATAGACGGACGCGGATGGTATAAAGTTAGTGCTCGCTAATTTTGTGTTCCTTACTAGACCCCAGGTGGCTAGTAGATTTAATCACGTAGCTTTACGTACCGATTGTGTTATATAGAGGTTCTGTTGTTTCTATAGACAACAGTTCTCTATTGCAGAAGCTCCTGCTTCTGATATAAAAAACGACGAACTTGTAAGCTTACTGAGTAAGCAAATACTAACAACCTGCTTTCCTACCGAGCATATAAGATGCGAGTGCAAAGAGGCGATCACCAACAAGACAACTGGTGGTAGGGTGCTCTGCAACAAATGCTAGGGTAGGGATATACTGCTTTACCTGTTCCTGTCGCTATAATGATACTGTAGTGTTCTCGCTCTGAGGTTAGGATAACTATAACATCCCATCCATAACATACATGGTACCTATAGGCAACGGGTGTCGATTATCATCAGAAGAAGCGTGTGCTTCCAAAAATCCTCCCCTAAATCCTTGTATCAATAAAAATAATTAAAAAAGACCCGACTGAATAGCAATACATATTTGAAAAAAGATCAAGAAGAAGGAAACAAGCCCAATATTTTACAATGTTGTTAAAAATAACACTGAAGAAATATTAAAATGTTATACCTAGTATTGAAATAGTTTCCAAATCATAAATGATTTTAAAATAGGATACTTACACTCGGGACTTATTATATATGTGTGTTTTCCTGTAATAAACAAATAAACAGACAACATGAATCTATATCTTCACATCCAGTCCCCTGTTAAGTAGGCAGAGAGTATCGAGTTCTATCACGATTTCTACAGACCTGCCTAGCTTCCTCCACATTAATTATTCGTTTCATACAAACACAGAGGTTTTGGAGACCATTGAAAAACTCTCAGATAGATTTGAAATGTACGTACAATATACATACATACGTTTAACGTAAGAATCATCAAATTCGGTCAACGCTTTTAGTTTCTATCATGCCACATAGGAACAAAGATGCTTACATACAAACATACATAGACTGACATATGAGACATAGTTGTTGCCTACGTACGCTAGAGTACATACACTTACACCCCTAACTTCATCGACAAACCGCGACACCCATAACAAAAGCGTGTAGTTTGTTTACTTTGGGGTTAGACTTAAATTGTGTAACTTTTCCAGGTATGTTTTTTCTATTAATTTGTTTCTTCTACTTTGCATCGTGCGTTAGGGTAAAAAAAGGCAACATTTTTTGAGAAAACATTATGATTATGCTCTGTGGTCTAGAGGTTCAGGTGTTGGACTTGACTACATGAAGTCCCGGGTTCGAATCCTGGGTCGGGCAACAAAAAAAAATTTGGTTTTTCCAATTTTCTAATAAAAAAAATGTTGCTCGGGATAGGATATGTGCCCGGTTGGCGGTAGGCTTGCCACCTATCACATTGTGGGACTTAGTGTCTTCGGCTAGTCAAGGGTGCCCTGGTTGTGCCTCTGCCTACCTCTTCGGGAATATGGGCGTGAAGATACATTACTTTATATTGTGATAAATATTTCCTTCGTATTGATTCGAGTTCTCTTAGTAGGATAGACCATCTGCCTCTCTTTCAAGCAGCTCGCAAGAGGCGAGCAGTGGTTAAAACATAGGTTATCACTAACAAGACCATTGGTGGTAGAGTGCTGAACAGTAACTTGCCCGGATGGGGATCCACCGCCTTACCCATTACTGCCGCCCAGTGTTCCCAACTCTCAGAATTTTTTCTCCCCAATGCTGAAATAAAAAACCCCTGAAATTCCCGTAATCTCTTGGAAATTCCCCTAGACAAATATTATAATTAATATTCAATATAATCATGAATAAAAAATAAATAATTGCTTGATAAAGGAACATAATTTAAATAAATAATAAACATCAATCAATTTTTAATTTTTTTTATTTAAAAATTATTTAATGGTTCAAATATAATTTCATTTTCTTCTGATTCAGAACTACTTTTAAAATCAATTTTTCTAATAAATAAAAAAATAACCGAAATAGCAAATCCCTAACAATAACCCTAAAAATATATCCCCCCTAAAAAAACCATTCCAATTTTTTATCCCCTAAATCTGGGGGGAAAACCCCTAAGTTGGGAACCGTGCTGCCGCCATAATGACTCTCTAATATTCCGGGTAGGCTAGCCGTTAGACGTTTACCATAAGCCTAACATCTCGACCACAGTATCTATAGGCTACGATTATCTCTTACCATCCGGAGAGCCATGTGCCAAAAAAAAGATAGCGCACAAGCTCACGGTTCTCGCGCTGGATCGAGTAGATGCGTGCGACCAAGGTGTAAGACCAATATAATTGTTGTAGTCTACCGCCTGTCGTACTCTCCCCACGGGAACAGACTATTGTCTAATAGCGACAGTCTTCACCCAGTGGTCTTGTTGGTTAAGACCTAATTAACCTTTACTCATCTCTTACGCAGCTCTTACGCAGCTGCCTGGCAGAAGACTAAATGGTCTATTCCGCAAAGAAGATCTGGACCAACAATGAGAACTTCAGGGAACCGTGTGTTTTATTTTTGCCCTTTGTACTTAGCCCTAACTTTTTTATTTTTATGGTACTGGAACAAACAAGCAAACAAGTAGACGGATTTCCTGATGGTAAGAAATCCACGCTGACTAGAGACACCAAACGTGGTAATGGTGCGTTGCCAATATGAGGCCGAGATGTTAGACCTCGAACAAAAGTAAGTCTACCGGCTACTTTATCATCAGTATTGGAACATGTCATGACATTATGGCGGCAGGAATAGTTAAGGCGGTGGTACCAATTCGGGTGAGTCGTTGCGAAACTCTACCACCTAGTCAGATGTCACGGTGTTAGTGACAGCAAGCCAATTACGAGCTTCTTGGCAGGAAGGCAGATAGTCTATTCTGCAAAAGAGCCCGGACCAACACGGGAGAAAAGTTTTATGAAAGTTGTCATTGGATTTTATAAGAAAATACAATATTATTGTGTTTGGTCTTGTTTAATACGTCTAGATAATTACTTTTCAAATCCACGGCTGGGATTTGTCTTAGAAGTAAAGCCGTTTTGCTTACGTTTTGTAAAAAAAGTATTATTTGTATGTTCTCTATCCTAGACAAGTTTTCCTTGTATTTCATATTTTGTCTGTTTTTATGTTCTTGTTATCGTATATTTATCACCTTGGAAACTTTGTAATAAATGGATTGTAGGTAGGTGAACAAGCTTTGAACCTGTGACCTGTGAGTGTTTTTGCTTGTAATCCTCTCAACTTTCCCACTGAACACAGCTGCAATGTTTGCAGACATTAACTGATGTTGGTGCTCCTTGATTTATTGGACTTTCAATGTTAACATCAACAGTGCCTAATGTCGTGATCAAAGATATTTGAATATATAGACGTTAGTTAATGTATAGACCTTAGTTTTTTTTAATGAATTTCTTATTTATTGAATCAGGCGTTACTTTGCGGAATTCCAATATAATCTGATGTAAAATAAGCCTGTATTTTCCGCCTAAATGTAATGTATACGCGGAATTAGCAAAACTTAGGTTTGTTTTACATCTTATTCTTCTTTCTTAAAGTATTGGCCTTCACTTTAGTATTTTGCCATTAGTCAAGTAGAAATTTGAATCAAATTTCTTCAGTTTTAATAAATTATAATTAGACAGTCAAGAGTCGTCAGTAAGACATGTCAGGCTCTTGGGTAAAGCTGTGACCTCATTACTCAAGCTCATGTAATGAGATTTGGCGGCAACGAGGAAATACACGCTAATTTCTTTATGATTATTTCATTTGTGCACTGAACAAAATCGTACAAAATGTCACCGAAATCGACTAATTTCACTTAATATGAACACGAAATTCAATAATTATGAAAAAACTTCGACCGTCTTTTCTCTCGATGGCGCCAAAACTCTATTTTACAGCTGTTATTTTCATTGTTATTTGTTTTCAATTAACTTTTAAAGTTACATTTATTATAGTCATAAGTCGTTATACAATGTCACAGTCTAAAGGGATGGTCAAAATCTTTTAGTGACATTTTGCGACAAGGATTAAGCACAAACCTACTTTGTGCATTGCATTGTGCACTTTTACAATTTAACTAAATAAAATTGAACAAAACGCCAACTTAGTTGAGTAACAGTACTCATGATATCTTCGTACACGAAACTCAATTATTACGAAAAAGCTGCAACCATGTTTATCTTACGATTTTTTTTTATAATATTGGAAGGCAAACAAGCAGACGGATTTCCTGATGGTAAGAAGTTCACGTCGCCTAGAGACAACAAAGATGGTAATGATGCGTTGCCAACCTGAGGCCGGGATGTAAGGCCTCGAGCAAAAGTCAGTTTACCGGCTACCTGACCCTCCTACCGGAACACGTCAACAGCAAGCATTGACGTTATGGCGGCAGGAATAGGTAAGGCGGTGGTACCAATCCGGACGAGTCGCTGCGAAACTCTATCACCTAGTTAGATGTCACGGTGTTAGTGACGGTGAGCCTATGCTCGCCTTTTACGAGCTGCCTGGCAGGAAGGCAGATGGTCTATTCTGCAAAGGAGCCCGGACCAACACAGGGGAAAAAATTTTTGCAATTTTATTAAAACAAACCTTGCGTATTAACCGATGAAAAATTTGCTTTTGTTTACCTGTAGTGTTTACCGTTGCTTCAGTACTAGACTCCTGCAGCTGCATCTCCTTATATTTTCCTGCGGCCATAACGTCAATGCTTACCATTATCGTCTCACAGTTTGAAGGGTTAGATACTCTCTCTAAGAAACTTATCTCTGATTAACCCTCGACGGAAAAACAGGGATGTAATAAGTTAGATGATGAGTATGTGTATCGGGATGTGGCACCATAACTTGTAAATGGATTGATCGATTTTGATGTGATTTTTATTACAAAGCTTAATCGGGATAATATCTTTTTGCCAAACTTAATCGGGATAATATCTTTTTGCCAAACTGCGAGGTATGGACTGAGCCTAGCTTCTTCCATGTATATTACTTACATAATTAAATATAATAAATCATTACGTTGGTAGTACTTGAATTATGTGCTCTTTCTGCAGTTGACGATGACCTAGGGAAATTATATTTTGGCAAAGACCGAGTGCGCAAGGATAGCAACTTGCGGAGCAGTAAAACATTGCGTAAATATTAATTGTTGTAGTTTCATATTAAGTTGCTGGTGTTGCTAATTATATTGTTTATATGTATGTACATTTTAAATTATATTTGTAGATGAATTTCTGTTTTCCTTGGTCATTGTATCTCGCGGAACGTATGAACCAATTATGCTAATTATATATTGCGAAACTCTACCACCTAGTCAGCTAGTAACTAGCTAAGCTAGTAGTAGCTAGTAAAAGCCTATGTTCGCCTTTTACGCAAATTTTTACTCAAATTATTCTGCAAAGGACCACATTCGGACCACACAAAAACTCATAGGTACAAATATGAGAATGATGGAAAATAAAAAAAATGTAAAGGCCGTTGCAATTAAAGGTTTTGGCTATCTCCAGTGACCAACAGAAATACAATAGAGACAGCAAACACAAATGACGTCATTTGATGTACACTTTTGCAGTTTGAGTTGGCAACTGAGATACATAATCACCCCCCTGGACTGTTTCTGTTGCCTATCATGAACGCATCAAGAAACAGACGACACAAAGATATTAATTACTATTAGATACTCGGATTGCGGGCGATCGCTCGTACCCTTTGAAACATTTCATTATTTTCTTATAACTTCTATTTAACTAAAACAAATGGTAGTTAATGTGGCAAATGAACAAATATTGATTAGATAAACTATAAATTGATCTCAATTTTAATCGTTAGTCAATTACTGTATCGATTATTACGCGTTCAACCTTTTAAAGCACTTACCAGACTATTAATCACTTTCTACAGAGCCAAGGAAAGAAAGCGAAAATAAGATGATAAAAAATAGTCGTCAGAATCACGACAATGTTATAAATGGTCAATGGAACCCCCC
>NJDD01001885.1:71376-82476 GCA_002245505.1 Calephelis nemesis
TACTAGATGTTACAGGTGTGTTGCTGTCTTACGACAGGAATGTTAGGTCTATGGTGCAAGTCTACGGGCTACCTTACACTCAAGACCGGAACGTGACGAGTTAATACGATGCCAGGAGTAGGTAAAGCGGTAGGTACCTGCGGCCAAGTTGCTGCACAGCGCTTTACCACCACTGGTCTAATATAAATGTTTGATTGATAATTTTGTAAAAAAAAATCGCAAGGAAGCATATTTCTTGATACAAATGAACCTCGATGATAAACAACAAATATTAGTACTCGTATAATATGCGTTGCCAATATTCGGCTAAGCTCTTAAGCTTAGCGGCGGTCCTAACTACGAAACCGGACGACAATACTAAGTATTACTATAAATTTTAAAGAGAGGAAATATTTTGATTAGATTTGAACCTGTACTCAGACTAAGACAAAAGTCTTAGCCTCGTCGGCCTGCTCTAAGTCTAACCATCAAAGCGACATTTTTTTTCTTTAAAGTTTATAGAAATTTAACAAAGGCAAGGCAAGTGCTAAAATAAGAATACTGAGTACTAACCTAGTCCCATTATGTACAATTTTACAATTTGCAGTTTTGGAAGAACTCAACAATATAATTCTTTGATTGTTGATTGTTACAGCGGTCGTTGGGGTCATCACATCTCCTCAGAATACATATAAATATGTTTGATACATATAAAAATCAATAACAGTGACACATTTAGCATTTTATTGTGAAACTAGGGGCCCAACCCGGCTTCGCACGGTTATGAAAAATACATATAAATATAAACCTTTCTTTTCAATCACTTTATCTATTAAATAAAAATGCATTTAAATCCGTTGCGTAGTTTTAAAGATTTAAGCATACAAAGGGCCATAGGGACAGAGGAAGCGACTTTGTTTTATACTAAAGCTATGTAGTGAAGGACAAAGCTTTATAAAATTATATCTATAAAAAGCTAAGAGAAGACCTGTTTATCTCCAAAACATTTCATTTTATCAGAAACAAGTTTTTTTAGTAAGTCAGGAAAGCTGAAAATAAATATTTAAAGCTCCTTACCATATCACTTGCAATTTCGTATTTAAAATAAGTAATGCATGACCAAAAATACCACTACAAGTTTTCACCAGAATACAATAATTTTATTTTTCATAGTAGATATTTGTAAAAACTTTGCGATTTTCAAAGTTGTGCTCTCGAGAATAGTTTATAAAAATACTAAGTATTAATTGTTGATACCCATTTTCCTTAAGTTTTTAGTAAGATGTAGGTACATATTTTTAAATGTTTCATTCTTTAAGTTTGAAGTACCCGAAAGTTAAGGTATTACGTAAAAAAACACGTCTAATTAAAAAACCTCTTCCAATTTTATGTCGTTTGGAAAATATGCTTCGAAAAGATGCTTTGACTTCGTCAGCGTAAAATATATCAACTTCATCCATATTTTAGTCTTTTGCGAGTTGATTAAAAAAATAGAGGATATTTGAATTTTAATCTTTAACTAAAAATTGATATCGGAATTCATCAAAATCGATTCGGCGGTTTAGCTATGAAAGCGTAACAGAGAGAGAGACAAACCATAGCATTGATAGTTATTACAATAGGTTATAAATATAAATAGTATGAACATAAGATTGTAAATGCTCGCAATAAGTAAGTAAGTAAGTAATAATAATAATAATAAATATCTGATGATGTTGATGTTGATATCATAAATTGGCAACTTATAAATATATGTAGATTCCCAAAGGCTTTACCAGCTTTACATAATAAAGGTACTCGTTTAACTCGTTTGGCTCGTCCGGCCTGTTCTTGTTCAGATACTTTGGATGGCGCTTACATACGACCGTACATACGTAACATTTTTACTGTTCATACCTAGCATATGGTCACATATCAGAGATCTGTCGTCAGCTCCATTTTAGGATTGGTGTCTCAAGAAGAGAATATCTTATTAGGATCAGAAGCTAATTTCAGCAGTGATAACGATAAAATTAAAAATGTGCATAAAGTATACAACAAAATCAAATTTTAATGCAGCTAAGAACCATAACGATCATGTCGGCGTTCAAACAAAAATCCTCATTAAAATCGGTCCATTGGTTTGAGTTATGAGGCCACAAACAGGCACACACAGACATGTCATACTTCTAACGTCCCTCTATTTCCGTATAATTTCATAATAATCCTAAATTTATAAAAACTCAATGAACCCCCGACAAAACCTGTATGCAATGTAGCTAAAAAACCTCTCAACCATATCAGCCTTCAAAAACTACCTACGTTTAAAGTTGTGATGCCAGAGGCAGACAGACACAATATATTCTTGTCTTATAAGACACCTCTTTTCCATCAGGAGCTAAAAATAGCAGATCGTATCGGCTATTAATAGAGTTCCATTTGAACTAAGGTTTAAATTCAGGGGATTAACGGCCAATATTAAAAACCTATCTACCGATAAAGATAGGCCTTCCAGAGTTTTTATTATACTCGTATTTTTGTTGATTATTGAAAGATAACAGCGGTTACCTGGCAAAAAATAGCACGATCGCTTATCTTAGATCGGTTATTATTATTGGGCATAAGTTGTTCTCCTTTCTTACCTATCGCCTAGTTTGTGTTATATTGATATTATAAAAAAGTGTATATTTTCAAGTAACACAAATACAACACACCGCTAAAATCTTTAAAGAGATTAAGAAAACGTTTTTTTAATAGCACAGTTAAACTGTTTTTGGAAAAGTATGAATATTTAAAGCTAAAACTCGCCTTCGTAAATGGGTGACAATTTCGAGAGTATGTTTATGTAAAAAGAAGTATCAAACAGTAGTTGTGTTCACATGTCATCGGCCATTGTTTATCAACTTTGGGACGGCGTGAGGAAGTACGGGGGGCATTGTTTGTAGACATGCCACGGACACAGACTTCTTTAAAGTAGACGATGCCTTTTAAATACCTAATTGGATTTTGTTGTTGCGCGCCAATGTTACACCCGTCCGTCATTGTGTGCATACCCTGTGATTTAGAAGTTGTCATACAAACATTTTTCATTTGTAAAATTTGCAAATTAAAATATGAAGAAATACTAAAACATGTTGTTATTGCAATATGAATTGATGGTATAAAGGTTAAATGCTACATATCTTTATTTTTTACACAATAATATAAGTATATAGGTACCTAGCTATTTGCCTGCGACTTCGTCAACCTAGAATATTTACGGTTTTAATGCAAACTTTCATCTCCTGTTATAGTATTTTTAGGGTTGATATTTTAAAAAATATATCCTATGTTTGAAGTCAGTCCAGTCTTTAGCTATGTGTATTTATGTCATATTTCATCAAAATCGGTTAAGTGATTCAACCGTAAAAAGCAATAGCCAGACTTTATGGAATTATTATTTTTATGGGTAAAACCGCAAAATCGAAAAAGATACTTGTACCACATTTTAAGCAAATAAATGATTAAATTTTATCAGCAACTTACTAGTAGTTGTGACTTATACTTAATCATTAAATTAAATAATTAAAATTAAAAATATGCACTACTAGCTGTCCCGGCGAACTTTGCTCCACCCGTTCTGTTGTTTTTCCTAGTTTCCTCGCAGTTTTCCTTTTTTCTTATCTTTTAAATCTACCCTGGACTTCCACTAATATAATTCAAAAGAAAACAGCTAAATCGGACTAGTTGTTCTCGAGTTTTGGCGAGACTAACGAACAGCAACTGATTTTTATATATATTATATAGATTATGTAAAACTCAAAAACTTCTCGCCGACTTATTATAACATTAATATGAAATGCTTCGGATTCATCCTAGCAAAGAGAATCATCAAAATCGTTTCATTGTTGACCGTTAAATCATCAAACAGCAAAAAACCATACAATCAAACTCATAACCGTGCCTTTTTTGATTTAGTTAAAACTATGGTTAAAATCAAACTACTTCTTTAATTTTTAACAATCCGCAGACTGCAAATACTGCAATACTGCAAGATGTATCGGACGGTATCTATCGATCAATAAATGTATCAATATCTATTGTTAAAAAGAGTATCTTCAAGCCCGTATCCCCGAAGAATTAGGCGGAAATCTTTCGCCAACCGGTTAAATCCAAATCCCAAGTTTTTTATTGATATTGGAAGGCAAACAAGCAGACGGATTTCCTGATGGTAAGAAATTCACGTCGCTAAGAGACACCAAAGATGGTAATGGTGCGTTGCCAACCTGAAGCCGGGATGTTAGGCTTTACCGGCTACCTTACCCTCTACCTATATCGTAACACGTCAGCGACAAGCACTGATGTAATGGCAGCAGGCATAGGTAAGACGGTGGTACCAATCCGGGTGAGTCGCAGCGAAACTCTACCACTTTGTAGGATGTCGCGGTGTTAGTGATGGTAAGCCTATGCTTGCTTTCTACAAGCTGCCTAGCAGGAAGGCAGATTGTCTATTCTGCAAAGAAGCCCGGACCAAAAAAAGCACTTAAAAAATTGAAGAATTTTTTTTTTGGTTCTGGGACCACATGAAGTCAAAACCGAACCTATTAGACTTTATATTAATAATATTATAAACGCTCAATATAAAATGAATGTTCGTTGCTATAGCCAACTTATAAAACCTTCCTTTTGTTGGAGCATTTATGTCTTGGGAAACAATAGGAAATAGGACAGGTCAGTTGTCACCTGAGACGACACGCTACAGAGATCACTTGTGTTAAACTCCTACAAAGTACACACACACATACAGTAGCACGATTTAATTTATGCGCTTCGGCTATATTCGTCAAGATTCGGAAATCCGAATGTATTTATTTCATTTAAATTTAGATTAGGTCAGCCAATCTATATTAATAATTTCGTCAAGGGGTACGGTAGACTCGACTGAAACCTTACCTGAATAATAAAACGTAAAAAAATAATGATTTTGAGTCGACAACATACCTATATCCGCAAAATTCGGATTGTCGAGTATTTTGATAAATTATATGTTAAATTCTAATGTGTTGACACTTGACAGACAAATCACAGTCGCCATCTTGGGTAGATAATAAACGTTCTGTTTTGTGATGTGCAATAGAGAATATTCCTTTAAAAGTACCCTTGCCAAATTCTCGGATAAGTACTCATTGCAATTTGTTTTGTTACTTTACTTTAAATGTTGATTTAAAATTAAAATTATTTGTGTAGAAACTTTGGCAGTTTTTATCCACACTAATCAACACTAATTATTATAAATGCGAAAGTAACTCTGTCTTTCTGTCTGTCTGTCTGTCTGTTACCTTTTCACGCCTAAACCACCCAACTGATTTTGCTGAAATTTGGTATGTAGATAGTTTGCATTCATGAGAAGGACATAGGCATATTATTTTTTGAAAATTCAACCCTTAAAAGGGTTAAAAGTTGTGGCAAAGTTTGTATGAGATAAATACATATTTTAATTGCAAATTTTTGCATGAAACTTTGAATTAGTGCTTTTAGTACAAATGATGAAACACGTATTTCTGGGTTATTCGAAATTCACCCCCATTGGGGGTTAAAGGGGGTGGCTAAGTTTGTATGGGAAATTTAATTCTATTGAAATATTTTGCATGACACTAAAATAATGCTCTGCAATACAAACTATGAGATACATATCTAAGCTTTTTTTTGAAAATCAACCTGGGTGGCACAATTTGCTTAGGAAAATTATTTAACACTAATTTTTACCATAAGTCCACAGCAATGAACCACGTACATCAGTTTATCATTAACGATAAACACACAAAGAAATTATGATACACATACATAGTAGCAAAATTGGTTCAAAATCCCTACTTCCCTACTTAATATTACAAATGCGAAAGTAACTTTGTCTGTCTGTCTGTTACGCTTTCACGCCTAAACCAGTCAACCGATTTTGATGAAATTTGGTGCAGGGATAGAATAGACGCTGAGAAACAACATAGGCTACTTTTTATTGCAAAAAATAGGGGAGAATGGATAAAAAGAGGGGATGAATATTCATATGGAAATTCGTCATTTTTAAAGCTATAACTGTGAAACTTTGTATTTACACACTTTATATTTAGACACTTTATGATAATATACATAGGCTACTTTTTTTCACAAAAAATGGGGGAGAATGGATAAAAAGAGGGGATGACTGTTCATATGTAAATACGTCATTTTTAAAGCTCTAACAGTGAAACTTTGTATTTAGACACTTTATGATAAACAAAAGAACATTAGCTACTTTTTATCACTAAAAATGAGGGAGAATGGGTAAAAAGAGCTGATGAATGTTCGTATGGAAAATTGACATTTTTGAAAACATAATTGTGAAACTTTGTATTTAGACACTTAATGAGGAACGAAAGAACATATGCTACTTTTTATAGCAATAATTTAATCAAAAGTATACTTATCAACCTTATTATAAAATAACTAGCTGCGCCCCGCGGTTTCATCCGCGTAAGTCCCAATCCCGCGGGAACTCCGGGATAAAAGTAGCCTATATGTTATTCTGGGTCTTCAGCTACCTACATGCCAAATTTCATCGTAATCGGCTTTGTAGTTTTTGCGTGAAAGAGTAACAAACATCCATACATCCATACATACAAACTTTCGCATTTATAACATTAATAGGATATAAACATAGATACGTGCAAAACCACGTCACCGTAAAATGTGTTTAGTGTAGATAAATTAATTTTCCAGATTTTTCTCTCAATAAAATGAACCGAAACTCGCCTTTTATGACTAAGTTGGTATGAAAGCAGTTCGTCTATATTTTTTTGTAAGAGCTCGAAACCAAAGTCTATATATCTATCTATACTAATATTAAAAAGCTGAAGAGTTAGTTTGTTTGCTTGAACTTTCAGTGTTAGAAAGTCCATTTATTGAAGAAGGCTATCACTATATAGGCTTATCACGCTAAGATCAATAGAAGCGGAGCACCAATGATAAATGTTTTAAAATCAAGGGATTTTTTCCTATTGAGAGCGTGCGCTGCGTTAACGGTGAAAGTTTCGTGAAATTCATGTATGAAAGAATTGTTCGCCTTTAAAAGTTCCTAAAAAAAGTTCGCGACAGCACAATTCTATCTTTTAAGGTTAGCTTACTATAACCTTTTTTTATGCTTACCAAATTTGTTTCAAAATAATACATTATTTAAGGTATAAAGAAGGTTACTTTATCTTAGGAGATATCGCAGTTTTAAAATAACACTATTAAATAGGATACAATCACTACGTTAACACTATAGTTTAAAGACCGCGCGACACAGACGCGTGGTTTGCGCGTTGTTGACTCCTTATGGAACGGTTATGCACAGTGCACTACTTTCTAAATTTATTATTTCCAGAACATCATCGTGTAATACTTTTTAGATGATATTTAAATAAAAATAGAAGTTTGAAGAAGGGCGTAGGCCGTTTTTCATCTTAAAATTTCAACGGGTATAGTTGGAGAGTTAAATATTAAATAAATAGACTACGCGGGCGAAGCCGCGGGTAGCAGCTAGTTTAAAAATAAATCGTATATAGTATAAATCTAAAGAGTTTAAAGTCGAAGCGCATAATTTAAATAGTAGTAGCTACCTATGTACTATGTTATGAAAAGTTATTGTTTAAACAAACATAACCTGGATGACATTATGATATTAAAAATATATTTAATACAACTTTTTTTGGACAACGATATTTTATAAGACAGTGAAATAATAGAGATTGCTTCACCCCGTACAGGGGCCGTCCGTTTAATCACTTGATATTACTTAGCTTCCCCTCCCTCCTGCTCAATTGTGAATCATGTTACGATTAATTTACAACCTCCCCATCCAAAATCATGTATTTTATAAGTGGTTTTAGGCATTTAAGAATGACCTTCTTTAATAGAAAGCTAAATTCATTTGATACCATTTTATACACGCCCAGAGACGAGGGTCTTATGAATTCTGCTGAATCTCCTTTACATTTTTGACTGACACCGCTATGTGCTTTGCTTACTTGGGTTTAGACCGTGTTGTATGTTACGAGTATATTGTTATAATTATTAAACACCCAACTGTTGGCCCCATGTTTTACATGAAAAATGTTAAGAGTTAAATTCGCTACAAGAAGCTCTCTGCCTTTTTCCAGTCACAAACTTGACAAATTTAAAAGTCCCTCGTCTGGTAGGTAGAGAGAGTCGGGTGTCTGATGTCACTAAACCTTTTTGCAAAGCTGCCTAGCTTCATCCACATTCATTAACATTTTATACGAAACAGGAATGAAATTCCCAAAAGTCCGTTCTTATTGACTTTTAAGAACAAAAAAAAAGATAACATATAAGAGTTTTGGTGCCATCGAGAGAAAAGACAGTCGAGGTTTTCATAATTATTGAATTTCGTGCTTATATTGAGTGTAATTAATCAATTTTAGTGGCATTTTGTACAAATTTGTTTAGTGAAATTATCGTATCCTGTATTTCTTCGTTGCCCCAAATCTCCATACATGAGCTTGTGTAATGAGGCCGCCGCTTTACCTAAGAGCCTGACATGACTTACTGACGACTTAAGACTGATGACTAATTATAACTGATCAAAATTGATATAAAATTTGACGCAAATTTCTACTTGACGAATGGCAAAATACTAACGTGAAGGCCAAAACTTAAAGAAAGAAGGAATATAAATAATCTTTAGCAAGAATTAGTCTCCTTTGCCTTTTTTAAATAACTATAGTTAAAAAATGTTTCTAAATTTAAACTTCATTTGTTCGAAGACCTGGCGCCAAAAAGTCGCAACTAAATAGAATATAACGATGATGTAAAATTAACCTAAAAACATATAAATTGGTTGATGTATTGGAGAAGACAATTTAAATAAACGATAACAAACTTGAATACCAAATGGTACCGGTTTCTTCTGATAACAACACACGTCCTTCGTATTCAGTTATTTTCTTAACGCAGCCTAGTTTTTCGACACAAAGAAAATGTTTTGTACTAAATAACTAGCCCTGCTATGGTTTTGTGCGTGCAAATATAATTATGTTTTTCTTTCTAAAATAGCTTCGTTGATACATACAAAATATTAAAAGCTTCTGTCCTTTATTGGTCCCAGTCCGCTAAATAGAATAGACCATCTGCCTCCCTGCCAGTCAACTCGTAAGATGCGAACACAGACTAAGAAAGAAAGAAAAAAAAAAATTTGCGGAATATGTGTGTTGTTACAGAATAGTTATTCGTTTGGTACGATATATATTCTATTTTATGATACATATTCTACCACATTGTGGAGTGCAAATATCTAACTTAACTAAATATAATAATATTCTTGTTTTTAATTTCTTTATTTATATATTTATACACATAAATTCGTTAAAATATATTTACTTCTAGGCTAGCACTTATTAATTTTAAGCAAAAATTGTAACGATCGAGTTTTACCCTATCTACCATACATTATCACCGTTTCCAAACCTAGCCAGTCAGGAGAAGAAACGGCGAAACAAGAAAATAAAATACAGGTGATTGCCCTCAAGACCTCTGTGGTAGCGTGCTGTGTACCAACAATACCGGGTAGGGATCCACCGCTTTACCTATCCCTGCCGATATAATGGCATTATTTGCACGACATTAGCACTATGGCCGTTAATAGGTGGATGAGTTTTTAAAATTACCACTCATCTTATTTCCTCAGCTTTCCATATTTCGGTTTAGATTGGCAAGGCCACGCAAGCAGATTAACATCACGATTGCCAACTCTAGTAGTACCCAGTGTAGTAGTGATGGTGCACTACTATACAGGGTTACTTTCAAAGGACCGGCTAAATTTTAACATAAGGGAGTAAAAGCTAAAATGATAATGTATTTTAAATATTATTGCAAATTTATATAATATTTACTTTTATAACCATCAATTTTGTATTTTGCGTCGGACAAAAATTTATAAATTACATATTTGAACTAGAAAGTGTTATCGATTATTCCCAACCCGCTCTTAAAATTTGGCTGTCTTTTAGACGTAACCCTGTATATCGATAGGCGAGATCTATCTGGAGATATTCTAGTTTTTTGCGTATCGCCTCTGTGGTCTAGCGGTCCAGGTGTTGGACTTTATGAGGTCCGGGGTCGATTCTCGGGTTGGGCAACAAAATGAAAATGGGGGTTTTCCAATTTTCTAAAAAAAAAAAATGTTGCTCGGGATTGGATACGTGCCCGGTTGGCGATAGGCTTGCCACCTATCACATGGTGGGACTTAGTATCTTCGGCTAGTCGTGGGTGCCCTGGTTGTGCATCTGCTTACCTCTTCGTGGATGTGGGAGTGAAGATACTTTTTTTTAATTTTTGCGTTTCAATGTCATAAAAATGACTTTTATTTTATTTGTTTGTTACGATACACCAGCTATATCAATAATGCAAACAATATAAGCCATAAGTATAAGACGCAGAAGGAAGTGATTTGTGAAGACGGCTGTTATCAGGTAAACATGGGGCATGTTGTGGGGATTAATTCAACAAATACTGGTGATTGCGCACGTGGCCCTTATCGCCGCCGCCTTTCGCAACATTACGCGTATCCACATAATATTATAAAGGCGCATAATGTAGGACGTGTTTTGAGGATGATGTGACATTTTATTTCTTTTAGTATTTTCTATTAGTTATAAGAATACTTTGCAGTGGTAAGAAAAACATGCACACCAAATGTAGGCAACAATAAACTTAAATATTAACGTGATGCCAACACTTTGGAACCAATTTTTTCGAAAATTGCGCCGACGCAGGAGCATTAAATTTGGCACACTTATGTGTAGAAGTGCAGAACGCTAATATTTTTTAATAAATATGCTTATAGAGTACATTAAATCAATGAATAAAACATTACCCACACTTCCATGCATTTGACACACACAAATATATTGATGATAACGATAAAAGATCCCAGATGGCGCACTAAAAAGTTTGGAAACAAAGTAGTTGGTCTAGAGAAACGAAGATGGCGTTCTTATCAACAAGATATTAAAATTTTTCAAAAGAACCGACTTAAAAAAATAATTTTAAAAATTTCTTCAAGCCTGAAGGAAGTAAGAAGTAGGCAGAGATACATCCAGGTCACCCGCGACTAGCCAAAGATTCTAA
>NJDD01001885.1:90857-106446 GCA_002245505.1 Calephelis nemesis
ATTGCAGCGCCGTCGCGTAAGCGAGGTAGGAGGCGTCTATAGAGTATCAGAAGTGTGCCAACGTCACGTTACATAGTTTTACAAAGATTCTATGAGCAGTGGCTATTGTCTCCCACCTGCTAAACTCTCCCGGACTCCCCCTACATAAGAATCGTTCACCCTCAATTTCTCGAAAACTAAATTAGCTTTGATCTTTGTTCCAGAGAGATTAAAATATTGGCTTCCACCCGTGTGGAACGTAGATTTAATCCAAATTTTGATTTGTTTCAATGTTCCACTAAGGTCACCTTTGTGGAAGGCGTGATTGGGGCGTGATTACAACCTTCTGAATGATGCTTAAAAGCATTTAAATGAACTAGAGGTTGCCCGTTGTCCGAAATTCGACCATAATAAATTTTAAAATCTTGTTGATAAGAACGCCATCTTCATTTCTCAAGACCAACTACTTCGTTTCCAAACTTCTTTGGTGCGCCATCTGTGATCTTTTATCGTTATCTTCAATATATTTGTTTGTGTGTGTCAAATGCATGGTAGTGTGGGTAATGTTTTATTTATTGATTTAATGTACTTTATAAGCCTTATTATTGAAAAATCTTAGCGTTCTGCGTTTCTTTTATGCATGTATTATAAGTGTGCCAAATTTATTGCTCCTGCGTCATCGCAATTTTCGTAAAAAGTGGTCCGAAGTTTTGGCATCACGTATTAATATATAGATAACACATGACATGCTGTTATCTGCACAACAATTAATGTTGTGATGCAGCCTTGGGTACAGCATATCATTGATTATAAAAATTAAAAAGTAATTTAGGCCTGGAACCTGAACCGGCCTACTAGATCTACTACAATCATAAATAAATTTAAGATGGTGTGAAGTTGAAGACAACCCTGACATTAAGCTACCTAGAGCTCCAGGTGATATATAGATAGGAGATCAAACCAGAGCGTCATAATGATATAATGATTGTTGACATTCGGTCTGTGGCTCAAGATTATGACGGGCGGGCTTACATGTCGCTGTTGCCGTATTTGTCCGACAGTGCCTTGAATATCAACGTTGTGCATTTTTGGTATTTGGGAATGGTTAGAGAATAATTTTGCACGAATTGCTTTAATTATGTGTATTTAATTATACAATATTCATTTATTGCGCTATCATACACAAACATGACAATACGAACAATCGCGCAAGCGCCGTCTTATGAATTTTTGTCTTATGAATCAGGTCAAGTTTCCTGACGCAAGTTTTTATCCATTCCAAAAAAAAGTGCGCAACGCGCAGGTTTCACTTCAAAAAAACAAACATACATACACATCAAAATAAATTTAATCAACGTCCACATGCCACATACTTAATTTATCTCAACACACACACACACACACACACGCGCGCGCACACGCACACACGCACACACGCACACACACGCACACACGCACGCACGCACACGCACACACGCACACACGCACACGCACACACACACACACACACACAAAAAATTGTTTCTCGTGTCATCGATTGGTACAGTTAACAAAAAACAATTTTTTTTGAGATGTTCCAGTAACGTCTCGGACCGACGATATTGTATATATCAACAAGTGCTGACGATAGCAAGTATAGATTCTACTCGATAAGGTTTGTTGGCGTTGTACTTTTTACGCTATCCCCTGGACCAGGAAATCGGTTATAACGAAGCAGTGTTAAGCTTACGGTTATAAAAAACCTAACGCATCTTATTTGTTTAGGTATTCTTACCTGCGTCAAGGCGAGCCGGCACATTTCCGATCCATGCATATTCACATACACATTAAAAATATATTTACATAAATTAATTACCACATGTCATCTAGCTATCTATGTCATCCGGTTAGGTTTTCCTTCTGATGAAAAATTTATTACTCTTTAGTCATTTAGTCATAACAGTTTGTTTTATGATTAATAGTATAACATTGTGACGGCTTAGTCTATGATTTTTATGATATTGGAAGGCAAACAAGCAGACGGATTTCCTGATGGTAAGAAATTCACGCCGCCTAGAGACACCAAAGGTGGTAATGGTGCGTTGCCAACCTGAGGCCGGGATGTTAGGTCTCGAGCAAAAGCAAAAGTACGGCTAAATTTTCCCTCCAAACCGGAACACGCCATGAATAGATAAGGTGGTACCAATCCGGGTAAGTCGCTGCGAAACTCTACCACCTAGTCAGATGTCACGGTGCTAGTGACGGTAAGCCTATGCTCGCCTTTTACGAGCTGCCTGGCAGGAAGGCAGATGGTCTATTCTGCAAAGGATGGTCTATTCTGCAAATGTTTGCATGTATCGGTTTTGCGATTGTGCTATTCAAATTATTTATTTATTAAAGTATTGTTTACAAATAGATAAACAAAACAATCTACTACTATGGCATTACCAGCTGCAAGCCAAAGGTGCTGCTTTCTTCACTCATTTCTTATAATATGAATAGATATAACGCATATCACTACATAATATAAAACAAAGTCGCTTCCTCTGTCCCTGTGTTCCTTTGTATACTTAAATCTTTAAAACTACGCAACGGATTTTGATGCACTTTTTTAATAGATAAAGTGATTAAACAGAAAGGTTTGTATATTACATAACCGTGCGAAACCGGGACTGGCCGCTGGTTAGGTATATATACAAGATTGTTTGTTCCCTCACATCCTTCGATCTTCTTATATTGTTTTTCTTCTTAACATCCCAAATATCTTTAGATATATATAACATGTGGATATCTGTGATTTATAAAAATGGATCCCCATTTCCCTTGTTCTTCGCATCACTTTTGTAAGGATGGACAAATTTCGCTAATCCTTTTTGTTTTGTTAGCAATTGCCAGGAAAATATTCCAAAAAAATCTATATTCATATTCAGGATTGGACAACATCTGTCGAATCAGCTAGTACGTAATACGTAGTAGTAGTAGTCTTTTAAAGCGACAAAGACCAACTGCTTTCCTGCCAAGGAGCTCGTAAGAGATGAACCTTGGTTGATTTGTCATTAACACTGTGATATTGGTTAGATAGGTGATTTATTAGACGAGTAGAAACTTATGTTGGCTAGCCGGATTGGTAGTTTATCCCTGTTGCTTTAAAGACAGTGCTTATCATCGTGGTGTTATCTGAAAGGGCAACAAAAAACATTACTCATAAAAGACTCTTAGGTGCATTTTTAATGACAAGCAAAATGTATTCTGTGTTTTCTTACTAACCAAGAGTAGATTCTAAACGAAGGACAGCAGAAGACTTAGATATCAATTGTAACATTTCAAAAAAAATCTATATCCATATTCAGAATTGGACAACGTCTGTCGAATCAGCTAGTACGAAGTATAAATATGGCGGCCACTATAAAATGCCATTATTGCGGTTCTTTTTTAGTATCAAATTAACAGGGTTAATAGATGTACTTGGCCATAAAACTGTCGTTATTCTGTAAGCATTCGGTTTTATTTTAAATACGTCGCTTGTTTATTTAAAAGTTTAATTAAAATCGCTTAATATTTAGCAGTAGGAAAAAAGAAAAGCAATCTTGCAGAGAGACTCTAAATAGTTAAAAATTGCTAGTGGATAGGTATGACTTCGAAAAAAGGAGATATGTACCTCAGCAATTAGTTGACAGAAATATAATCATTACGGCTTTACCCGTCTTATTAATAAACATGGACTAAAGTACTCCAGGGCTTAACCTGGTATTACAGTCTTTATTACACTGTGACATGTACTACAATATCAACTTAACTTTGACTTTTGTTTATTGATATTAGCTTTTGGCGAACCTGAGTCAAACTGCAAACAATTGACTTTTGGAAAAGTAAATTCAACAACAATGGGTTTAAGTTATGTATTACAACAATAGACACTTTTTAACAAAAATATAGCCATGATGTTCTTTTTTATGACCATTAAAATGTATTTATATAAATTGAATTATACTCAAAAAAGTATAATAATGCAATGACATGCCAAAACGATATTTTGAGTTTCCGCGATCCTAGCGGAAAACCTGGTTGCCTCTGACCCAGAGTCGCTTTCTTACTCTTCCTCCGCCACTTAGAACGATTATCGACGTCCTTAATAGTGAGTCCATAAGTACACAGTTCTTGCCAGGGACGGACTCATTCAGAGCAGACCGAATTTAATAGGACGAATGCTGTTTGACCTAGTTAGACCCCTGCCCAGGAAAGTCGTGATCTCAGAGAATCCTCAATTTTATCCGGTTATACTTAGCATAATACTACTGCATTGTTGTTAAAGCCTCAGTTTTCTGTCGGGATTATTGAGGCGGGTGTATTAAATTTTACAGTAATAATATAGCTCACGGAAAGTCATAGAAAACTGCTGGTATTAAGATGAACCGCTAGTAGGACCATGTAAACCGAGGTGGTAGCGTGGGTGGTAGCGGTAGCGGCTACACGCCGCCCCCGCCGCTCACACTCGTCCGTGCGACCGACACCTTGTCCGTCGCCTGCGCGTTTATCCTTAGCGGTAAGTCATTTTAATATACAAGATAACAAAAGAAAATACAATAAATCTGAATGACACGTTTTATTTTTAACGGATTTGCAGTGATCGTAATACAATTTAAAAAAATATTAAAAACTCCTAATACATGAGTTACATTAATTTCCTAATTAAAAATAGTGACTATCTGAATAAAATCTTCGGTCAGCTTCGGTTTCGATTCCCGACAGGGATACCTATTTGTGTGATAGACATAGATTTTTACGTAAATTGAAATATTAATTTTCGTGTATCAGTATTGTTGACTAACACCACATAGGTAATATAATTTTGTTTACTTAAGAATCTATATAATTGATATAAAAGTATTTTATAGCATTGATCTGTATCTTATATAATGTATAAGTAAATAAAATACTGCAGAAGAAAACAAAACACCTAAAGGGATTGGATTTGTTTTGATTTTAAAATATTAGTGGAAGTTTAGGTAAAGAGTGCAAAACATGGACAAACTTTGAGGAAAATAGGAAAAACAAAATGTGTGTTTTCTTCTTATTTATTAATCCAAATGTCAAGGAGAACGAAGTTCGTGTGGACAGATAGTAAAGAAAAAAAGATACCTAATTAAATTATGACTATAAAATATCTTTTGAATTGACACGTACTGGTATAATATGAACAAGTCGTGCATGAACAAAACTTTTTCCTACCCCCTTTAATGTTAAATTCACGCACTCTGTCATGTCTTCGAACAGAAAACCTCTTCTGAGAAGACGTCCAGCTTAACCACAAGTACTCACATCATATAAGCTTAAGAATCCAGCAGAGATCAGCTTGCATAAATAAAATTATTGCGAAAAAAACATTTATTTTTTATATAAAGTTGATAACTACTTAGCATACTATGTTTATCTTATATATAAAATTCTCGTGTCGTTCATGTTCGTTCCCGTACTCCTCTTAAACAGCTTGACTGATTTTCATGAAATTTTTAGAGCATATTGAGTAGGTCTGAGAATCGGCCAACATCTGTTTTTTATAACCCTAAGTGATAAGGGTGAATCTTTTTCATACCCCTTAGTGATAAGGGTGACTCACCCCAATTTTTTCATAGCAGAACAACGTTTGCCGGGTCAGCTAGCTATTATCTAAGTGTACCGACGGGTAAGAGATATCGTTTTATTAAAAACCTGATTTGTTGTATGATCCGTTATTCACAACCTTTGAATATTAAACCAACTCAAAGACTCTAGCAGATATAGTTATTAGTTACACCCGCGTACTAAAGATGTTTAGCTAACCCGCGGAACTCGTTTAGATAATGGAACAAAAATAAGGAGTCTTTAGAATCCTGACCTCCTCCCTGGACAGGGTCTAGTTTGGTTAAACAAAAATCCTCCTATTAGGTTTGCTCTGAAGACTGGATTCCTCCCCAGATAAAAAGTAATCCTATGCTTCAGACTCATAGCTAAATGTTATACCAATAAAATATAAATTATTGTTATTATTATCTATATTTTGTTTTGTTTTAAATGAGTATGAGAAATCCGTATCAAATTCAAATGGCTCGAAATTTGCATTAATAAAAAAAAACTAAGTTTACCCTAGCCTATTGCTATCTCAATGCATATTACAACAAAAACTTGAGAAACTAGCCTACCCGGTGAATTTTTTCACTTGGACTTTTACTCCCTACTCTTTGAGGAGGCGGGTTTGGCGAAGATATTATGAATGTACATGGGAGTCGGGAGATGACCTTTATTCCAAATGTATAAATTCCAATTAAATTAAAAATTTAATCCAAATTCCAATTTTCCAGTTATTTGGTTACTTTATACTTAGTGTTATTATGTCTGTAATTTCTAAACTACAAAACATGACTTGAAAAAAATTACAGGACAATCTGTAAAGCTTACATGTTATTAATACAATTTAGAAACGAAAGAAATTAATTGGACTACGTCATAACAAACTTTAGCCCTATTTACATCTTGACTTTTATCTCTTTCCCACAGGAACCCCTTTAATGAGCAGGATAAAAAGTAGGCTATAGCCTTCCTCGGAACATATAATTCCTACCTGTTAAAATTGATTCAATAGATTAGAAGTTTTCAAGATTCAATAGACAGCTAGTGGTCTTGTTAGTAATAAGCTATTTAAACTATGCCTGCCTCTTACAAGCTGCCTGGCAGAAAGACACATATTCTATTTTACTCAGCGGACCCGTTCCTATGGAAGATATATATGGAAATGAAAAGGTTTGTGGGACACAACTGGGCACATATCCAATCCCGAGCAACAAATTTTTTTATTAGAAACTTGGAAAATCCAAATTTTCTTTTTGTTGCCCGACCCGGGATTCGAACCCCGGACCTCATGCGGTCAAGTCATTATATCATTTATTATCATAAACAGTTCCAGCCAGGATTTGAGCCTGTACCCTTTCGTTTTAAGTCGACGAATGCTTTAACGATTTAAGTTAGGTACGATTATTCAAACCTTTTTTCCTTTTCCCTTTCTTTATCTTTTTCGACTATATTTCGTCTTCACTTCAATATATTTAGTACCACTTGCGATTTATTCGCAGAATTCTAAAACCCAAGACAAATATAACCTGACGTAACCGCAATATAAATTATAATACGCCCCCAACAAATCCTTTACGAGTATTCCTTTTCACTGCAAGCAGATCGCGGCCGCGGACATATTGGATGATGTCACTTGCTTAAATACATGAAAACTTTACCTTGGCGACACTTGCTATACGAAATTGATTGAAAAAGTGATCTATTATCAAATTGTAGTATTGTTTCAATGCTACTATCCATTTAAAACTATTTTGGTAGTTCTCCGTTGTCAATCCAAATAGATCATCTTATCCCCGTGTTGTACCGGGCTCCTTTGCAGAATAGACCATCTACCTTCCTGCCAGGCAGCTCGTAAAAGGCGAGCATAGGCTTACCGTTACTAACGCCGTGACATTTGACTAGACTAGTAGTGGTAGAGTTTCGCAGCGATTCTCCCGGATTGGTCTACCNNNNTGGTCCACCGCCTTACCTATTCCTGCCGCCATAACGTCATGAGTCATGACGTGTTCCGGTTCGGAGGCTAAGGTAGCCGGTAAACTTACTTTTGCTAGAGGCCGAACATCCTTGCCTGGTTGGCAACGCACCATCACCACCTTTGGTGTCTCTAGGCGGCGTGAATTTCTTACCATCAGGAAATCCGTCTGCTTGTGTGCCTTCCAATATCATAAAATAAAACTTATACTATGTCACCGCTAACTTCACCGACCAACTGTGAGGTTCGGCTTCGATGTCTAATTCCTAAATGACTGCCCATTTGTGTCCGCATATAATATGTTATTGATTATGTCCTTTGACCAATCTTTCTTTTTTGGCACACCTTGGAAGTTGGAACTAGTTGCTGACAATGACACAATTATATGTAATACAATACGCAGCTTACTCATTTATTATAAAGCTCGGTACAGACAGAAGAGACATAAACGAGTGTGTTTGCTGGCCTTTGTTTGTGTTTACCATTGGCTACAATTTTTTATGTCATGCAACATGCTTCGGCAAAAAAAACTCCTAGAAGCCTGCGATACAGGTTCGACCCAGTGTAGTCTCTAGGTTTCCCATTTAACTTGTACTATTTTGTATGATAATTTATATTTTGCCACATGTCCATATTGATGTGTATGTTGTAATTATGTTTCTTTTAAAGATGTCGCTATAAATTTGTTATAAATATTAAAAAATAGGCCATTTGAACATGTTTACAAACAATTTAAATGTATACGCATTTGTCTTAACAGTGCAGTAGTGTCAGTGACAAAAATCTATAATTAATTGAAAAAACCCCATCAACATTTGCATATTATGGTAGTATGTAGGTACTTACTTTTATTATATTACCAGGTAATTAGAATGCAAATTAAACAGTAATTATACAATTAAAATACTTTAGCAAAAAAATGCGATAAGTACTATTATTTCACTACTCTCGAATTCACAACATTTTTTATGGCAGATTTCCACACTTGTCATACACCGGAAACCACTTTATCTCAGTGCAAGTTCTCCATTTTTTGGAGTGTCACCAGACGAAGTAACTGAGACTTACGTTATAGAAATAATATGTCCATCAAAAACTGCAACGTTTTATAAATATAAGTTAGCAACATTTAGCACAAGTACATAGCCAAACGCTTCTGACAAGAAAAGAAAAAGGGCAGGCAGACTTTGAGGCATCAAAATAAGTGATGCTTACGTAGTTTTATACGATAAAAGCTATTGTTAGGATCTTTTTAGGTTTTGAAGGAATGTGTTGATAGTTGAGTAAATATTTTTGAGCTCAAGTCTACAATTGGCTAGCTAGGATTGCTAACACCATTGATTTAGTGCTCATTATAGTCATGTTCTAGTTTTGGAACCGGTAAATTTTGGGCCGTGACCAAGAGTAGGCGTTACTATCTAGCCTTCTAATAGAAAAATATGTCTTATGTTATGCAGTCTGTACCCAACATAATATATTTAAGAACCGGCGAATGTCAGTGATGTTTATGAATATGTGCATATTGTTAGCTTGTTTGTTTGTTCGTCCATTGTGACGTCACATTTCTTCGCGTATTGTTGTACACGTCATCGCTCGTATGTACAGTGAATGCTTAATTGTATTATAAATAATTGGCTTTTGTAATTTTTTCATGTCATTGAAAAGCAAATGAATTTTCTGATGGTAAAAAGTATATGCAGACAATACAACTGGTAATAGTGTTAATCCCCTTGTTTACCCCAGCCTCTCAATATCTAAATTAAATTCACTAATTATTGGCGTCCCGAAGATGATAGGCGACGTTATCATTTTTTATGTAATGAAACAGAGAACAAGCACGCGGCACTCTTGATGTTAAGAAACAACAGTGGACTATAGGCGTGTAGGTGCGTTGCTATTGTGTGGCCGGGGTGTTAGGCTAGTTGTGCAAGTTACATACGGGCGTGCTGTGGCAAAGCTCTTACATATAGTCAAAGTCACTGTGCACAAAGAAATCGACACTCGCTCATTACTAGGTATTTTTTAGGGTTTCGTACCCAAAGGGTAAAAACAGACCCTATTACTTAGACTCCGCTGTCTGTCTGTCTCCAGGCTGTATTTCATAAACCCTAATGGCTAGAAGCTACTGAAATTTTCATAAATGATGTATTTCCGTTGCCGCTAAAACAACTACTAAAAATTTAAAAAAACTAAGGATGGTTATATAAATATAATAAATAAATAAATATACATATACAATATATTATAAACGTGTTTTTTTCGTAGTTTTTGTTTAATATTATAAACAGTAACTGGTAGACGCTTTAAATTTTCACAGAATGTTGACTTATACATTAATCACCTTTCAAAATAAATACCTACTTAAATAACAATAAAGTGAATATTTATATATATGTAAATATTAATAAATCCTATAAAACAAACGAGATTTTCTATTATAGATGATAGTACGGAACCCTTCGTGCGCGAGTCCGACTCGCACTTAGACGGTTTTTGTATGTCTATATTTAGATCTGCGTAGCTTCCTCTCCATTCATTGCTTTTTTCATACAAACACGCCGGTTTCGGAGGCTCTTGGCGCCACCCTCGGATAAAAACCGAGCGAACTGATCGTCAACCATATTCGTATTGTATATCTCCAACCAAAACAGTATTTTATTGGTTGAAGTTGAATGAGTTTGTTTGGTTTGTCAATCTTACTAATATTATGCATGCGGAAATTTGTATTACTTAACTTAACTTAACGCAAAAACTGCTAAACCGATTTTCATAAAATTTGATACACACATAGACAGTAAGTTGGATTAACACATAGGATAGTTTTTAACCCGAAAAAAAATGTTCCTATTGGACCATTAACCACGCGGGCAAAGCCGCGGGAAACAGCTAGTCTTTCATATGTCATTCTTTCCACGAGACCGAACCAAAGAAGCATGCCCTTTCTCATTTGGCCGTTGATACTCTCTGCTTACCCGATAAGAACTTTGGTGTGAAGTTATGTATGTCTATATATATTTCAAAGGAGCTCTAATTTTATTCTACAGACGAATGTCTCATTATCAGGAAATTAGTCTGCATGTTTACCTTCCGTCCCATAAAAATATAGGCAAAGTCGCGGGAAGATGCCTAGTATTAGATGCACCAGAATACCCACATTTTTAAAAGCGCATACCAGCATTATAATGTGGTGAAAACTTGCCAGTTCGAAGGCTACAGTTATGATATTCGCAATGGGCTGTTACGGTTAGTATAATTATATCCAAGTAAATCTTATTCACCGCCATCCTGTATGGAGGCATCAGACCAGTTCTGGTCAGATTAGGTTTACCACATCTCCGCATATTCCGGGACACATTTATGTTTTTATAACTCGACTCGAAAAAAGTAGCCTATATGTTATTCTGGGTCTTCATCTACCTACATACCAAATTTCATCGTAATCGGCTTTGTAGTTTTTGCGTGAAAGAGTAACAAACATCCATACATCCATACATACAAACTTTCGCATTTATAATATTAATAGGATTGCCAACAACATGCTAGTAGACCTAGCTATAACTGTAGATAGTTTTAATAAACCTATATAATAAATTTAACGCAAGAGTAATGTAAGTAATCTACCAACCATTATTCTTACATTAAATTCAACTCTACAAACGTCATAGTTCAGTATAATAATTTGTCATAAACGAAAATGTTAAAATACCTGCAAAGCTACAGGTATTAAACGAATATGACGATGATTAAGATTCTAACTTTAGTTTTTATAACATAAAAAATTGTCATGATAGGTTTGTTTGCTCGTGTTTAAGTTTTTTAAAACGTAAAATTGAAGCTTTAATCAGCAAATGTGGTAAAAATTTTTGCAAAAACTTTGCATGTTACACATCTGTTTAATAAAAATAAATATTTTCAAGTCTCACCAAATTCGTAGTCACCGTAGTGTAGCTGCAATAGTATAACCAGCATGCTCGTACGCCGCGGGACGCATCTTCCAGGTAAATTTATAACCCTGTACCTAGCTTATAAATAGCCTAGCTTCTCAATAAATCTAGATGTAATAAATAGTGCTCTCCAGACTGCTACAAGTAATATTTATTGTTTATCTATAATGTTGTACTTTTTAAAAGTTTTTTTTTATTTTTATTACGTATATAAATTCAAAGTTAATATCTATATATACTTTCTAGCGGCCTGGCACGTGCTTCGCTACGTATATGATCGTATGAATGCCATAATACAACAAAAGAAAAAAACAACTGAAAAAGTTTCAATATGACAGCACAATCCCCATCTGAATAAAGTTTCAATTTGACTGAATAATACCTATTAACAAAATGATCCGCCATTTATTGAATTTATTTTACAAAAAATGTGATAAATGAAAAACCGCTGGACCGATTTTATCCAAACTTCTCATAAACCATATACTAAATAGTCCGAACAAAGCCTAAATATGTAGCTATTTGGTTTGGATAGGTGAGCCCGCTCATAAGTTATAAAATTACAACGAAAAATGGCATTGATTATACTCGTATATATTACCTACTTAAGTTTATACAAATGAATCCACGTTTCTGTTAATCACGCCGTAATTTGCGAAATTATAATTATTTATTTCCAAATTTGTAAAATAGTAGTAATTAGGTATGTTACTTGTACATACATAGGTCTTTACAATTTGTGAATTGTGAAATACCTATATACCTAGGCAATTGTGTTTAAAGGAGAACGGCCAAATCGTACCTGACCAAAAAACGATGGCGTCACAATAAGACATATATATTTTAAAAAAATCCCTTTTTTTAAGGTTTTAAAAACACACGAAATATTTTTATAAGTAGCCACAAAAAGGTTTCCATTTATTTTTGTTTTTGTGTTTTTTTTCTATTGATTTTTCGTATGAAATCACTTAGTATTTATTATTACTATTTTTAGGCTATAATTATTATTTTTGACGTTTTTCTAGTTTTCAACTGTAATTCAATTCAATTACTTTATACGCATTAAATTACTATGGACGTGTGATGTTATGCCATCCTTGTGTTTATCTAAACTATACATGCAAGTTAAGAGCAATAAAGAATTACATTAAGTTATAGGTCAAAATCTGTTTTCCAAGCGGACCAGACTCCACGAGCCAGCTGGACATACGACCCTTTTTGACATCGAACTCTGGAGTCTGATGGACAGATAAGACTAACGTGGGCTTTGACAGATTTGACAGATTCTATTATTTTTAATAACTCCCTGAGGGAAATCGAAACAAATAAAAACGGGATCGCTAATTACCCTTCTCGCCTATCGCTGGCTACAGTTTTATGCTACGCCGCACTTGCGTAAACGTGCACGTGTGATTTTCGAACGGGATGGTGTTTACTTCATAAAAACAAATCAATCTAAATATAGCCATTTTTGGGACATGACAAAAAAAGTCAGGTCCAGCTCCTATACAAATTTGGCCATTGTTCTTTAAGCAATTTTTGGATTCGAATTTCGAAGCGGTTATTATAAACATTTAGTTGAGTTTTTGGCGCCAACAAGAGAAAAGATAGTCGAAGTTTTTTCATAATTATTGAATTTGTGTTGATATTGAGTGAAATTAGTCAATTTTAATAAACTAAAAATAACTTGTTTCTGTGAAAAATGTATACATATAAACTTAAACTTGTTTACACAGGATATAGAAATAAGGTTACTTCATAGAAAAATAAATACGGCAAAACATGGTCTTTACTTATAAAGCAATTCCACGGCTTTTAGATAACAAGACTTGCCCATAAGCGGTAAAGTTTTTAACAGCGAAATGACCACATTACGGAGTTTAAATTGACCATTTTGGTCAAAATAACATTCTGAGTATGCCACCCACGCTAAATACTTGTTTACATAACTAATAACTGGCTAAGTTTAGATGTGATACTTCAAAACATGAGCTCATTTCATTACTCATTAATCTTAGAGATTATATTTGGTATTACTAGCTGAACCGACAGACATCGTCCTGTCGTAACTAGGCGTATTGAATTAAAACAAACTTATATTTACTTATTTTACTCGTACAGTAGGTAACTTGCCGGAGAAGGGATCAACCACCTTACCTATTCCTCCCACTATAATAAAAGTATTACGCAATGGTATTTGTCAGTCTAATTTTTAAATGAAATCTGTTTTTCCTTGTAATAGGTATGAGTCCATATTATCTCCTGATAATAAAAAAGGAATTAAAAATAGAACATTCATTCAGATGTTAGGCGACGACCAAGTGAAATAAAGATTCATATTATATTAAAGATTCTGTTTAACTATTACTATATTTATTACTCACTACTACAAAAGAATAGGTAAAAGTATGAACTAGTCTATCTCTTTGTCGGCCCTCAAAGCTTTTTCAGGTATCCCGTGAGAGCCCCTTGAGTATTTAGGATAAAATGTTGCTTACGTCTTCTTCAAGGTACATTTCTTACGATTGATTTAGATTTTAGACGACATAGTGTAATTGGAAAACAAGCGTATAACCATACATCCATGATTTAAATGACATTTAAATAAAGGATAGGTATTGCGTATTATAAAGTGTAACTAAACTAAAAAACACGTACCAGAAAGCTGCTCTTCAAACAGAAAAATAATCATTCAAATTGTTTCACCCAGAAAAGTCTAGTAGTATAAAAAAACATACAGTAGAATCGATAGCCTCTTCCTCTTTAGAAACTTAATTGAAATAAGCTTTCTCATCTACAAGTAAGTATATTATTATAAAATCAGCGTAATTAGAAAATTGAACTGAATTACAACGTGACTATCAATGCTGTTCAGCAGCTCGTCTTGACAATAACAGGTTCAACATGCGACGGTAGTCTCTTACTGACCAGCAGGAGAACCATCTGTTTATTTGCTATGTAATGATATCAAAAATTCAAAATAGGAAAAATTCCAAAAAAAAAACGGGTTGCACTTCGGGAGTGCCGGCGGAAGTGAAAACTTGAATATTAACGTTGTGCATTTTTGATATTTTGGAATAATTAGGGAATAATTTTGCACGAATTGCTTTGATAATCAGTATTAAAGTATTATCATTTATGTGGTAGAATACAATATTCATTTATTGCGCTATCGTAAACAAACATGACAACACGAACATTCGCGCAATCGCACTGCGCCGTCTTATGCATGTCTTACGAATCAAGTCACGTGTCCTGATGCGGGTTTAGAAGTTTTTACTCATTCCAAAAGAGTGCGCAACGCCGCTAAAGAAGTTTTCACTTTAAAAACCACTAGGCGTAATAAGATATGAAAAACTTTGAACACCGAAAAGCCAAATCCCACGCGAACGTAGTCGCGGGCAGCAGATACTTTCATATTATACCTACGTCCGTTTCACTTTCAGACAGCCGGCGCGTCGATATTGTTAGTCGGATCACGAGTCTGCTAAACATGCGGAACACGACTGAATTGCACTCATTTACGGAAACTCCACAAACGGGGAATCGAGCGGAACATGGGAAACATATCAACTTGTAGAAAATAGTAGTTTCACTTTTGGTAAACACTTACGAGACCTGCATATAATCTAGATAGGATTCCTTTTTAATTTCCACTGGCGCCATGACATAAATATATTTTTTATAATTTTAACATAAATACCAATTACATTCTTTGATATCTATTAATACGTATTGCCAAAACTTTGAACCCTTTTTACCAAACATTGCGCGGACGCAGTAGCATAAATTTCGCACACATATAATTTATGTGTAGGAGAAGTGCAGAACGCTAATGTTTTTCAATAATAATGCTTATAAAGTACATTAAATCAATAAATAAAATATTACCCACACTACCATGCATTTGACCTACACAAACAAATATATCGATGATAACGGCAAAAGATCACAGATGGAGAACTAAAAAGTTTTCAAACAAAGTAGTTGGTCTTGAGAAATGAAGATGGCGCTATTATCAACAAGATATTAAAAAACAAACAATGTGTAAAATTACAAATTAAATACAATTAAAATAAAATTCTAAGATATTTATATAAATTTTAAT
>NJDD01001885.1:122384-150246 GCA_002245505.1 Calephelis nemesis
ACAAACCTGGTCGATACTGTTCATATAATTTTAAGTAATAAGCTACATAAGAACAATTACACTTATGTGTTGACAGAAACTGGTTGCCTTCAATGCGGCGTCTATTGGGATGTGTGGTCGATGCCAGTTTGGTTCCCAGTTAATAAGTTTGACAGTTAAATCATAGACATTATAGACATCATTGACTAAACTTAACGTATCACATAGGGCACATTTCTAAGCATCATATACATAGAAATAGGAATATATAAAGAAGTGCAACAATGTTATATAGCAAATTTAGTTGTATAAATACCGTTCGAATCGACATATAACTTACCAACATCTCTTTGTCTCTTTTTAACAAATGTTGATATTATGTACGCCGAAAGAGATAACGACATTTTTGTCTATGCTCATTTTGGCGTCGATTTAAATTGACGTCATGACAGTTGTCAGGCTTGCCAAGAATCCATATTTAGTGTTCAATTTTTATAGTGAAGTATATTATTACAACTGTCGATATTTCATTTTACGTTCCCAGGAAAGAATATTTGGACAAGATAAAAATGTACAATACCATTGCCACTGAAAATATCAATCATGGTCTATCGTTACAAGAATTATTTCAAGTGCTCATTTTTAAGTAAGGAAAGTGGTTTGAATATAATCTGGTCACATTTTTTTATAATGATAATGAATATTGTAATAAAAATAAAGAGTTAACTTATGTAAAAGTAAACATATTTGCACATCACAATGTAAAAAAATATGCTGGTGAAAAGTGAAAAAGTGTTATATCTTTCTTTTCATTGCATTTTCCTATTCATAAGCCAACTGAGTAGCTATATATTAGTAGCAATTTCAATCGAGAGGTAAATAATAATTTATATCTATATTAATAGATCATGTATCGATATCGTAATACTACCTTTTCCGACGCAAACTTTGTTTTGTACTGTTGCCCGCGGCTTTGCATGCGTGATAATATTATTTAGATATATTTCTTTAAAGTGTCTAAAACAATAACTATACCAAATTTTGTCGAAATTGAAAATTGGTATTTTACGTAATAAGTGTGTGGACAAGCACATGGCGGTGATAAAATGGAACCGTGATCTATAGACGCAACAAATATTATAGTGAATACCTTGACAAGGACCTAATGAAAGAACTGGGAGGTTGCTGATTGATCATACTTTTTAAAAGTTGACTGTATTGTGTATTATTATGTTTGGAGTTTGCCTAAAGCAAATCAAAATGTGTGCGATAGTGTGTGTTTATCGTTGGAAACGTAACTATCTTAAAAATTGGTTTGTCGGGGGTTTACTGAAAATTTTTGATTTTAAGATTATGGATTATGTATCGATATCGATACTTTACGTTTTTTGGGCAGCCTTAGTAATGTCAAATGGCAGCCATATTTAGTAGCCAGCGGCAGGCTTTTTTGGTAACTATTTCATGTCCATATACTTATAGCCTGTTTTATAATCTCGGAGACTAAATTGACACATGTAAATGTCAAGTTTACAAATAATGATACCTGCGTTTTTTTCTAGTGATGTATTAATTTACCGATTATTTCGAAATGTAAATTAATGACGATTTCCGAAGAATGGAAAACCTCAATTTGTTTGATACTACAACATCTACGTCGAAAAATAGAGCGTTATTTCAAAGACTTTTTTTTTATTTAAGATATTCCGAGATGGTATTATTGCCAACAAGTCTGGGTCTTCGTGATGGAATCGAATAAAACGATAATGAAAATACAAGTAAAGGTATATACCTACGATTATGAAGCATATTAATTTTTTTTTTTATTTCTTTATTCGTTCTAAATACACAATATGTTCCGATTTTTCAATGTAACTTGTAGAAATCGGTAACAAATTTTGTTATCAGTTTTCGATAATGGCACGGCACTATTTTTGAATCGCAAAAAACTGACAACATTGCTTATGTCAATTTAGTCTCTGAGATTAAAAAACAGGCTTATAGAGGTCAATGATCATATAGGACACATTTTAAGCATCCCTAGAATTTCTCGTTCTGGCCCGAGAATTCTTGTTCAGAGACAGTTTACACGATACTTTTTAAACTGTTGACTTATGAATACAACTGTCAGAGGCAAATCGACTGAAACTCCGTTAGAATAAAAAACACGCAGTTTATTATTTTGTTGTTTGATTCACTTCACAGATTTTTCTTCCAATGTTTGCAGTTAGTATGCACTGTAGGTATTATGTGCAGACACATTTAAACGTATATACTATTAAGTATTAGCTGGTTTTTGGGCTTTATTATAAATCCCAACTGTACAAGTATTGTAAAGGTGATTTTATTCAGACTTAGTGTAATTTTTTGTCTGAAGATTTCACAAAATGTTGGTCACAATTTATATTATAAATTTATAAAGACATTTAACTCTTTATGCTTAAAGGGCCGTGCTCAAACGTAGGCTGCTGTATTTAATGAAAAAAAAGTTTGCCCTTCCTCTCACTCGCAACCAACAGATCTCACAACCAACCAAATAATTGAAGCGCCATAAAACTGAAACAAATCGACTTCAATTTCATTACGACTGCGCCAGTCGATTATTCCTTTTTCGGTTGTACCATTTAAGTATTATCAAGATCCAAGAAGTGGTTTTTAACTTCGACAATTACACGATGTTGAGGTACATACCTAAGTTAATGCACTATATATATACCTATAACGTGGTAAATAATAATAGAGCCCTGTTTGTCCCTCTCTATGTCTAACACCCGGAGGTATGGGTATGAAGATAATATAACTTGCAAACAGAGTTCGGATAGTGATTCTTTTACATGGATCCGCCTTAGAATCACATCCTCTTTCCCCTAAAATAAACCATCAAAATCTGTTCGTTGTGGCCCAGTAATTAAGTAAGAAACAAACAAAAAAAAATTTAGTTGCATTAATAGCCTCTTCCTTAAAGTCGAGTAAAATAGGATAAACACTTTAACTTTCCCTTACAAACTTTTATTTACTGTCGGGCGAATAAAACTCGCCGGGTCGGCTGGTGATTTTAAATTCGTAAAAAAAAGTAAATAACAAAAAACGAATATTTAACTACTTACTAGCACCAATTTAGTTACAAGCAGCTCAAAGTTAAGCTTTGTTACTTATTCTATTCCTGGATGTCCTTTCCAGTGGCAGCAGACGGAGGATTTTTCTCGAAAGAAAGAGATTCGCACCCACATGTACAAATTGCGAGAGGAACGTCTGCGCAACCTATACTCTCCGGAACCTGGCATCGAGGGAAAAGGTATTACGCTTTCATATGTAGATACAGACTAAACTAACGAAACTACAAAAGCATTCGCTCTATTTCGAAGATAAAACGACACGAAAAGAGGTCCTTCGTTCGCTTTTGAATAAACAGTACGCAATATGAGACAAAAAGTGAGGAATCGTTTCCGAATAAATAAATAACACGCACAGTTACACAAATTGGATCTAGCCCCAAAGTAAGATACCTGTTACATGCTCATGTCATGGGTGTCAGTCAACTATATCATACATAGAAATACGTAAATAGATACCAGAGTAAATTGAATGAGCTGAAAATGCAAATATCTACATGTTCATCACACAAATTCCTGCCACAACCGGGGAATCGAACCTGAGCCTAGTCGGTGGAGCTAGGCGTGTATGCCACCTGCTCGACCAACAAGGTCTCATTCTTCCATAACTTAGAGAAAACATTATATATCTTTAGTTTAAAAAATCACTTATTTTATTGTATTTTTAATTCATATTGTTGCCCAAAAAATAAGGTTTAAGTTAAAACCTCGAAAAGACCTTAAAATTCTTTAACCGATTTTATTTAAGTATTTACCAACAATATCGTATATTGTAAATATTATATATTATATGTATTATATGTTTATATTTTTAATATTGTTAGTTTTTATGTTAACTGTATCAACATAGAAAATTGGAGATATTGAAAATAAATAATAATAATAATAGTAATATTCTTATCAATATTATTAAAATTATCCTAAAACTTGAAATTTAACTGACGTTTTAACATCTTTTTGTAGTCTTAAAATAAAAGTTTATATATTACGAGTATCTTAGGTGACTTTTTAAGCACACTGAAATGCTTAGATGACTTAAAGAAATACGGAACTACGAAGTATTATTAATATAGCAAATGACGTACCTAAATAGAAAAACTTACTCTCACTCTCTGAATAATTATGTCAAATAATATTGGTAGGTATATCTAAAACGCATTCCTAGTTTTCCGGCTGTAGAACGTCACTGATCAGTGATCACTGATAATGGACGGAACACTAGAAAGAAAACATAATATAATAAGGACCACTTACACGTTCCTGTAAATATTTTACTCTGAGTTAGATTCTAAATAGACATTTTAATCATTACTAGTGGTCGCACATAGGTCGAAACTCAACCATAACATATTTTAATATCTTGTTGATAAGAACGCCATCTTCATTTTTTAAGACTAACTACTTTGTTTCCAAACTTTTTAGTACGCCATCTTTGATCTTTTATCGTTATCAACAATATGTTTGTTTGTGTGTGTCAAATGCGTGGTAGTGTGGGTAAAGTTTTATTTATTGATTTAAAGTACTTTATAAGCATTGTTATTAAAAAATATTAGCGTTCTGCACTTCTCCTAGACATAAATTATAAGTGTGTCAAATTTATGCTCCTGCGTCTGTGCAATTTTCGTAAAAAGTTCCAAAGTTTTGGCATCACGTATTAATATATAGATTACATTTAACTCATGTACGTGCTAGCGGCCCTTAATGTATTACATGAAAGGTTATTTTTATTGAAAGGTGGTCTAGCGGTTCAGTGTTGGACTTTTCTTCATGAGATTTCGATACGTGCAACAAAACAAATATGTGTTTTTTCACTTTTCTAATTAAACAAAGTTTCCCGTGATTGCATATGTATCACGATGTTGCGTAGAGTCTTCGGCTAGTCGTGAGTACTCTGGTTGTGCCTCTCCCAACGCCTTCGTGGGTACATTTTTTATATGAAACTCATTTGGCGTAAAGTGTAATGGTGATGGGTGATTAAACTGAGCAGAAGCCTGATAACTTTTGCTTAAAAAAACATTGAGCTTTGTGTTTTTTTCAAAATCACTACTTATGGAAGTTACACTTTTGAGTGTTGTAAAATATCTAATATCTAGAATATCTACTAAATATGGATTGTATTTATCGGTTCGCCTAATATTACGTTTATGGAATGAAATAAAAGGAGGCTTTTGATTTTTAAGTACTGAATGATTTGATTTGATTGATTGATGTCTATGAAATAATAAACAAGTTTAATGACACCTTAAAATTGTTAGACATTGACCATTTCAACAGGTTGTGACTTTTCAACATCGCAAGGCCACGTCAAATCTTTTGCTGACCAGTCCTTCCAGTCGATGAAGAGCAAGGAGGTGCGAGATGCGGGCTCCCCGCCCAAGGAGTTCACCTACCGCGGCCAAGGTGCCTTGTCTGAATAACGGGCTCACAATGGAAATTAACCCAACTAACTCACATTAACCCTTAACAGGTTACAACAATTTAACCACTACAAATAATACCTACCTGTTTGCTTACAGATTTAAAAGAACTATCTAATGCCGGATGGAACGTTGAATCAGAAAATAGAACTGCAGACGATGGTCATACACACATAAAAAGTATTCATGCAGATATTGAAGGCCGGTATGATGTAGAGGGTGGGCATGGCCGATTCGCAGCAATTGATCATCACAAACAGGCAGTCACTGAATTTAATGATGGCAACACAAGCCTTAAACGAAATGAAAATATTACAAATACGGCGGCTCGTGAAGAAGTGGTCCGCCAAACTGATGATGGAATGAAAATATCTTCAAGTACTAGTACCTCTTCATCAACTTCTAAATTTCAACAACTTTCGACAAAACAAGAAAACGTGCCATATATCATTAGTAACGAGTTAGATCAATCTTCCAAGCCTTTTAATGATAGAAATCAGATACGCAATGTTCAGGTTCCGGTTGAAAGAGTGCTGAAAACAAAAGATTACGACCAAAAAATCTCAAAGGATTATGAACAAGGAGAGTTAACTTCTAGAAAAGTAGACTATCCAGATGAAAATACTAAAGTAATAACAGAGACTAGAACCTTACCAGATGGTTCCAGAGTAACTAGTACACGTCGCGAATTTCGAGGACCTGCAATACAAACAAATCATTCTCAAGAATATTCTGAGCAAAAAAGAAGTGAAAATCAACATTCGTCTGTTTCAAGTTATAGACAATCGCATAGTACTCAGGCTTCGTCCCAAAATATTCGCGAAACCAATGACATTGGTAATGATATCGTCAATGTTCAACGCAACAGGGACGACTATGATTTTCAGCGAAATTTAAAAACTAGTGATTCTGGTACTGGCGAAACCACAGAACATACAGACAATAATCAATCACGCATAGATCAACACAAAAATACTTTATATGAAAAATCTTGTCACAGTGAAGATTACAGTACAAACATTAAACATAATATCCAAAATAAAAATTTTGAAGAGCAGCACTACATCAAAGAGAAAGATGAACATTGTTACAATGTTACTCAAAATAAAAGAGTAGAAGAGATTATCGAAAATAAAAGCACTCGTCAGTATCAAACTACTTACCAATCAGATTACACTCAAAGAAAAATAAGTAATGATTTAAGCCCTGCACATCAAGCTTGGGCTAGCACGCTCCGATCTGATACACCAAGTCGCCTACATGCAAGAGCGTCCTCTCCTGGTGCCCCTCAATCCAGCAACTCATCCTTGCGTAGCAGTGTAAGCCCCGAAAAAACATACAGAAAGCCAAGCAGTCGCTGTGAGAGTCCTACTAAAATAGATAGATCTACGCCAACTCGTACTACTTTAGAGCAACGATCGAGCTCCCAGTCAACTTATTCTTTTACTGAAACAAAATCTGACACATATACAGACACTGAAAGGCCGTCACCTCGACGTGATTCTCCTAGCAAAATGGCACCTAATTTCGATAGTAAGCCCAATAAACATACCAGAGCAAGTGCAAGTCCAGAAAAACGCCCTCAACCGTTTGGAAACAAACCAAGTGCCAGTCCAGAGAGAGATAATAAAAGTAAGTCAAACATAGAACGGCCTGCCTTTAGCCCTGACAGAAAATCAATGACTAAAGAAAGGTTTTCACCTGATGCTAGTCTTTCCCGCGATACTTCACCACATAAAAGCAATAAAAATGTTTACAAAAGTCCTGAACGAATACGCGAAGCGTCTCCTAAGGATTTAATATTTCCTACTAAAATGCAAAACGATGATGATGTTCCCGGATATATGAAACCTACTGCCGCAAGCAAGTTGAAACCATCAGAACCAGAAAGGAAATCTCCTTCTAAATCTGTTGCTATTTTGAGTGAAACACAAACAACAAAGACAGACAAACTAAAACAAGATCATTACAAATTTATTGATGAGGAAACGAAAATGTATATACATGAAAACATAGTAGAAACAGATAACATGAGAGAACAAATAGACACAGCTTCAGTTACAGAAAGTGACTCTAAGAAACAAATAGATAACAATACGCGTAGGTTGAAAGATAAATCTCCAAGCCCCATAAAGTATCCAGTTAGAACTAATACATCTTCGTTGCGTAAAAGTCCACCAAAAGATTCCTCTAAATCACCAAAATACAAAACAGACTCCCCAATAAGAACAGAAAATTCTGATGAACGTGACCTTGTTAGTGAAACATCTCCATCTGAAATTCGTCGATCAGAGGATAAATCCCCTAGTCCTACTAAGGACCAAACTAGAAGTCCATCTCCTTCACGCAGGAGTCCATCAAAAAACTCTTCTGAAATATCAAATCAAATGTCTTCTTCTCCAACAACAAAAGAAAAACGTTTAAGTTTTTGTCGTGATAATGAATCAGAAATTGATGTTTCTCGCAGTGAAACTCGTCGCTCAAAATATAAATCACCTAGTCCTGACAAACAGCCTAAAACTTTATCTCCTTCGCGGAAAAGCCCTTCGAAAAGTATTTTAGATTCACCTATTCAAACGACCCCTTTGCCTTCACAGAAAGAAAATTCTCCAACAGTCATTGACGATTTCGATACTGTAAAGACTCAGAAAGCACCTACAAAATCTTTATCAGTCAATCAAAAGATTAATGATAACCTAAATGTCAACATAATATCTACTTCTGAGACTATAGACAAATCTGCAAAAACTTCTATAAAAACAAATAATACGGCAGAATTAATAGCTAAAAACACAAGAGCTTTTGATGAGAACAACGTTGATAACACCGGAACAGAAAAACCTGTTCGAGATTGTAATAAATCTAAAACACCATCTGTTTCTCCAGAAAAAACGTTTTCTATTAAAAATACATCTCCTCTTAGATATCCTTCAAAAGAAAATAAATATGTACATACAAGAGATTTCATTAATACAGAAAAAACATCTGAAGAACTGACGAAAAACATGTTTTCGAAAGATCGCCCTAGACAACTAGTAACCCCATCAACTAGCCCTACACGGAAGCCTAAAACAATTGAAAGTGCACCTTCCACTGGACAAAGTTCGCCAACAACTTCTGTAAGTGGTTTTGTTTATTTTAGCTCTACTCATCAAGATAAACCTATTGTTACTGACCTTGATGTTGAAGAAACTTTTATGAAAAATAAAGATGATGGTCAAAAAATTGGAAGGTTTGAGAGTGAATCAAAATCTCCCACTCAATCAAAAATACCTTGTAGATCACCATCTCCTGAGAAACGTCCAATCAAAGAAACTCTTCCAAGAAAGAGTTCTTTGAAGAAACCCAAAGATATAAATCAAATGTCCCCCACTGAAAAACCACCAACAAGCTTTTTAGTATCACCTGCAGAAGAAAAGAAACCTTTTGTATCTGATGAGGAGGATAAAAGAAAATCAACAATCAAATCCAAACCTCCATTCGAAAGGCGTGAGACGTATGAAGAAAGATGTCTCAAAATATTGGGAATGATTGATGTTGAATCAACTACCACATCTAAAGTAGAGAATAGCGAAAATATCACCGACACATTAATAAGATCTTCTTCAAGTCGTTCACCTAGTATTTCACCGTGTCGCAGTCCATTGCCAAAAGCAGATGTAGTTTCTAAAAATGTACCTAAAAAATTACAAGAAACTGCAATAGATAAAAATACAACTAAACTAAGTACTGAGACAACAAATATCAAAAAGATTCTATCAAGAGAAACATCGCCAACTAAGCAAGACTTAATTAATGTCCAAAAAGATTTGTCCTCTCCAAAAAAACCTAAAGGTTTTTTTGAATGTTCTACGGTAACAACAAACGAAAATAAGAAACATGTTTCTTTAACGGCAGATTTAGACATAAAACAAACAAACACGGTATCTCGTGAAAAACCACTACATTCAGAAAAACTTGTTACGAAACTAAAACCTTCACCAGGCAATTTACCACTCAAATCCGCTGAAACCAGTGAAAACGTTGACGTGTCAAATGAAGAAAGTGATGTAAAGTATACAACAGAAGATTTGCAGCAAATTTCATTAACGGGTGTACTAGAAAACACCATATCGTCGAATAAATCATCAGTATCCCCTACGCGACAAATTTCAGCTGAAACCTTTGTTCTTACAAAAGAGACTACATCAACTAAGTCAAAAATTAGCGAACCGATACAGGATACGACAAATCTCATAACGAATGAACGGGAACAAGAAGTACTGAACAGAGTACATAAATCTTTAAGAAAACTTTCTCCTAAACGAATACCAAATACGACTAACGTTTTAACTGATAACGAGCAAACCGAAAATATTAAGAATACTGAAAAAACTTTGAATGTAAGAGATATAACACTTACAGAAGATGGAGATAGCCAACAAACATCTAAACATGTAACCGAAAAGAAGATAACCAAAGTTACGACTAGAAATATTTCACCTACTAAAAAAACTTTGACACCAGGGCTCTCTCGGAGCTTGTCACCAAAAAAACCAATATCCCCAACCGAACGACCTCAATCACCACATATTTCCAAAATGACTTCCCCCAAAACAAAAGAGCAAATAGTAACGCTTAATAAAAAACCATCATCCCCCACAAAAATTGACAAACCCAGTACTCTTGATACAAAAAAAAACACTATTAATGTCTCCAACTCGAAAACAGCAAAACATGTTACTAGTAAATCGAATCAGGAGAAACCTGAACAAGAAACAAAGCGATTATATACGCCAAAAAATGTGACAAAAGACATTAAGAGAGTTGTAGAAAATAAAGTTACTCGAACAACTAGTGATATTACAATCAAATCTAAAAGAACTTTACCTAAAAGAATGAAATCGAAACCAGAAATACAAGTTAATGATGTAAAATCAGATACTAAGTCAACAAAACTTAATTCAGTTACCCGGGAGAGCCTTATGAATTTTCCAACAAGTAAACCCAAATCAGCAACTGCCCTTAACACTCAAACAGATGACGATGACATTATCATTGATGTTCAACAAGCCAAATCTTCTAGAGAAAATTCTCCAGATCGTATATGCCCTACGCCGGTGGGCTTTGCAGAAGACGTTGGTACTCCAAGATTCCCGGACGAGGTAGATGAACCAGATGATGAATTTCAGAAGAGAACACACCAAACTATTCATGAAACAGAATCAATTGTTGATGACATTGTTGAAATACGTGAAGATGATGAATTATTTGTAAAAATGCCTAATGTCAATCAAAGCCAAGAGGATGATTTTCTTCTAAGTGTAAACGACAAAGTTTCAAAGTTCACAACAGAAATTGAGAATGCTAAAAAACCGAAAGATTCTGCTACAAGTTTTAGGGATACAGAAAAAAGAGTTCATTCCGATTTTGTTGACGAGAAGTTAAAATCAGACGAGTGTTTGTTATCTGTATCTGAAAAAGTAAATAAATTCGCTAAAACAACTGCTCGAATAAAAGATATTAAAAGTACAGCACGAAACATAAAAGAAGAATATGATGTGCAAACAACGTATCAAGATGATTATACCAAATTAAGCGTAAACGATAAAGCACATTTATTTATAGAAACTGCTGAAAACGTGAAATCATCTAAGCCTAAATTTGCACAAAAAGTTGAACGTCCTGATTTAAGTAATGTGGATGAATCATTGAAGAGTGATGAATGTTTGCTCAGCGTTTCCGATAAAGTAAATAAATTTGTAAGATCTGCAGAACAATTTTTAAATGAAACACACGAAGTAGAAGAAAAAGAAAAGAAAATCAAAGAACAACACGATCAAATTATGAAAAAGATAGTTGAAAATGCCGACGTTTTAGATACAAATACTTCTAAAAATCATATAGAACCTACAAGTGACACTACCAGCAACATTTTAGATAAAACTTCTACGACGAATATTGATGATATACCGTTTAACACAAAGGAAGGCAGAAATCCAACCAGTAAATCTACAGAAAAATCAATAACCAAAGTAACTACATCACGTAGTAGCGAAGCCGTAAAGAAAGCTAAAGCTTTATTTGAAAATATTGCTACCACATCTCAAAAAAGTAAAGTAATCACTGGTAAAACTACAAAATTAACCGATATAGGTGTTATGAAAAAATCACCTAAAACAGATACATCAGTCAAAGATTTTTCAGAACACACTTCTGTAAATATTATTGATGAACCTAACAAAGCTAAAACACATACATTCCAGGAAAATGTAGATGATTATGATTTGACCACAAAAAAATCTCATGAGAAAATACAACCACCACACTTGAAAACAGACGAAAAACACCAAGCTATCCCCAATCCGTTGAGACCGCGTTCACCTGTGAAGTTACGACCAAAATCACCAACACATAGAGAAACTAGTGTAACTACTTCTAATAAAACTGTAACATCCCATTACACGCAGTTAGAGCCGGAGATTCTTGTTCAAAATAATGAAATAAAGATTGAAAAACAACAAGATAAAGTACCTGGGTATCAAAGATCTACAAAAACAAGCCAGTTAAAAGAAGAAACCAAGACTGTAGAAGAAACTGAAGTAAGGAGCAGACGTGGTAGTGGCAAATTCGGTGTAGAACTGCGGAGAACAAGTATTGAGAGGTCAACAGTTAGCAGCGAGTGTCGTCGCAGCAGTGTTGAACATCATCAACCTTGTATTGAAGATATTTTCGACCTTGACCTTTTAGAACAAATGGTGAGTATTTTTTTTTAATATTATATGAAATGAAACATGCTGGCAACTGACCAACTGAAATATTACATTATAATGGTATCGAGTCTGCTTTGACATTTAACTTTGTCATTTAAAAGCAGGAAAACCGCAAAAAAATTACTCCTATTATTTCATTACCCCGTCAAGATTCAATTATTAAACTTGGAATTTGAATTCGATTCCAGATTTGACAATTTTAGTGTTGCAACTTATGAAAAGTACTAAATAGTGACGTTGGAAATTATTCGATATGGAAATGGAATATTTCCGATTCGATTCCTCTTGTTTATAAGTAGTATATCTAGACAACTGCTACTTTAATAGAAACTAAGTAAATCAGGAAATCAAATATTTCTGAACGGATAATTTAGTTATGACGTATAACTTTATTACGGCCCTGAGAGTTTTCTTTATTAATTGTATTTAATAAAACAAATAGATGTATTATGGCAATATTTTATTTTATAATCGTCACCACAGAACAATATTACTCACAGAGATCGTCACCATCATCGCTATCGCTATTGCTGTCGGTTTCTGTAACATTTTTATAAATGTATCTATGATGTTGTCAATTAACATATTTTTTTTCTTTGAATGCCTTCCTGAATTTAATTTCTGTTATTTTGAAGGGTTTATTATTTTGAGCTACATGTCCCTTTACCTGCGCCCATATCAATTCGATAGGGTTCCGCTCGCAATGGTAAAGGGGCAGCTTTCGTCTATAGCGTACTTATCAAAAGACTCGTGTGAAATCAGTTTTAAAACGTAACTTCAACGGTGTCTGGTGCATAATGAATATTTTATTTATAAGTCAGTCTTAAATAGCAGCGTTTGAGTTGAGTTTGACCTTAATATTTGTAAAACTCCAGAGAACCACTCCTAAAAACAAACTGCATTCATCGCATCATGGTAATCTTCACAATTTTTCTTTGCTTCAAAAATCACGAGCCCCTCTTACAAGAAGCATTCATCACTTCCTGAATGGCTAATTTTGAGACGTTTGGCTTTTCCAGACGGATTTTTCAATCTAATGGTCAGACCCTCTAAAAACGTTTGGCGAGATGATGTGACTTTTTTGTCCACCCAAGTTTTTTTACAGTATGACCTAAAAATAATTTAAGTTAATGAAAATTCAATATTACAATTAAATTTAAAGTAAAATATATATAAATTCAAACTTTTAGCTTCATTTGCGTTAAGTAGATATAAAATAATACTGTCTGACTGATTAACTAACCTTTGCAATGGTTGCAGGTTCATTTCTGTAAAAGAACTGATGAACGATTCTTCGTATTTCGGTGAATGTAAATTCACCAATGTTGTATTTGAAAGTTCACTTTGGTCCAGTTTTTTTTTCAGGAGTGGGCGGCGCACCTTTATTTACTTCTTTTAAAACGTTCCAAACAGAGCATGAGGTTATTGCCAATATGTCAGGAACTTTGCTCTTAAATTCATTTTCTTCCAAAACTTTAAAGGCCTCCAATTGCACAAAAGTTTCATTTTCTCGTCCTTTTAGGCGCTGCGAAACAGTACTTTTTCAGTAACAGTAAAAGATTTTCGTGCACATTTTTTTCTTGGGGACAAGAAAACATCCACGTTTTTTTTGTGATGTATTTAGCTGAGGATCCATTTTGATGGAAAACCAAAACAAACAGATTCACCCAAGACTCCCAAAAAACGTAACAACTAACACAACGTAACAAAAATCCAATTAAATAAACGAAAGATATTCGTGACTGAGAGAATGAAGCCAAATGACAAAATGGCAATAGCTGCACGAGCACGCACGGGTTGCTAACACAGAAAACTATATATCTAGGCTCTTTTATTTTTTGTTTTTAATGTAATAAAATGTTAACTTTTATTAAATAAACATACAAATTGATAAATAGTTATTATGAATATTTATGTATTCATTTAAATAAAAATCAATAATTTAGTCTTCAATTGGCACATCACTATTATAATAACATAAACATAAATCACGATTGGTTATCGATTTTTGTGTTCAATAATCATTACACTGATGATATCATACATCAATCAATGATACCAATTATTTTACAAAATGACAGTAGCTAATGTCAAATGTGGAATTGAATTATAATTTCGATCATAGAGTTTTGGCGCCATCGAGAGAAAAGATGGTCGAAATTTTTTCATAATTATTGAATTTCGTGTTGATATTGAGTGAAATTAGTCAATTCTGGTGGCATTTTGTTCAGTGATAGTGCACAAATGAAATAATCATGAAGAAATTAGCGTATCATGTATTTTCTCTTTGCCGCCAAATCTCCTTGCAAGAGCTTGTGTAATGAGGCCGCCGCTTTACTCAAGAGCCTGAAATGACTTACTGACGACTTATGTATAATGACTTATTATAATTTATTAAAATTGAAATAAAATTTGATGCAAATTTCTTCTTGACGAATGGCAAAATACTAACGTGAAGGTCAAAACTTAAAGAAAGAATTTTGATTATAGCAAAAACATCAATACGATCACAGTTTTTCAAAACAAAACTAATCATTTCTCGTTGGTCCCATTAATTTTTTATCAACATCCCATTATCTATTTAATAATGCAAAAACCACGAGTCGCAACAGGATAACATTTATATGGGATCAAATCGAAATCATGACCTACCTTTTTAAAAAAAGAGTCATCAAAAATCTTCAAAAATATGCAGTCCTCCTCTTTTTTGGATCTTGTATGATAAAAAGCTTAAGTCAAAGTTTTCGAGGCGAAGACTTCTTTAGGAGCGTGGTGAGTTTTTTTGTGATGGGGAAAAACATTAAACTTTCATCAGGTCACGTGAGCTGACCGATAAATTGTATTTTTTTGTTCACGAACAAAATTAATATTCTATTTTAATACAATGCAACCAAAGTTATTCCCCAACCTAGAGATGTTATATTAGGGTAACTTTTCGGTAATCCTATTATTGAATATATTAGTTATCGCATATTATGATATCATACCTATTACTGGATATTAGTCAAATATTAGTGAACCAGTTGATAATCAGCGATAGATACACAATCTAATATTAATACCTGCGTAATATCCATAATAATCAATCAATATGAAATACAATATTCTCGTGAATATCATATTATACAGTAAAAATAGACAATGATAGTACGATTAATACAAAAAAGTAGTTTTTATTGAAACATGTATGTATTAATATGTTCACATTCGACATTGAAATGACATGGCAAACTTCGCTGGTTCCCGACCGCTCCATAATGACAACCAAACTCAATTCCTATATAACAACAAAAACTACCACCAAAACCTCCACCAAAAGCAAAAACCCAATCACTAAATAAATACTAACAAAGTAATGAATTGTTATTAATAATATTTCAATAACTGCGAGCACGTGCCGGGTCCGACGAATACAATATGAAACAATACGGAGTCGCTGTGAGCATTGATCACTACATATTATGATTACCTATAAACTAATATCCGTATTAGCTAATATAAGTTAATGCGACGAACTAGTGACCAAATGTAAACAGAACAACTTTCATTGCTTGCTTGCTTTGTTACCTGCTCTTGCAGGTTTCATACGAAGCCCGACGTGTATAACTATGTCTTTACAAAATACAAATTACGCACGCACGCAGTACGCAGCCAAATTATATTCATACATTACAAAACAATGGTCGTCTCACTCACTCGCCCGCCTCGGATAGGTATGGTGGCGGAGACAGTGAGCCGCCGCGCTACGTATTCCGCGTACCTATTATTTGACTAATACCTGGTAACCTATTATTCTATAACCGCGTATGCTAATATGAATATACATAGCTGGTATCATAATATCTCTACCTATTACGAATATATTAGTCACACCTCTACCCCAACCTTTCCAAAATATCGAAAATGCACAACGTTAATATTCAAGTTTTCACTTCATCCAGTACCAAAGGAGCCCGTTGTTTTTTTACCTAGCTGTAACTTCTATGTACTACTTAAGATTTCATTGGGTTACAAAGTCCACAAACTGAAATTTAGAAATCCTAGTGCCCACGCGGATGAAGTCAAATACAAAATGCTAGCATACCGTAGTCGTGAAGCCCTATCATCTAGCAAAGCTAGTTCTTAACAAACTATAGTTTAACGTTTTTATGTCATATGTGTAATCTGAAAGCTTATTTTTACAGTTAGAAAAGGTTGTTGGGTATGAACAAAGACGACGCATTAGAGCTCAAATACGAGTAGCAAAGAAAAGAATTGAAACTAATCAACTTGACTCGACTACGGTATCAAAATCTACCAAACAATCTACTAATATGACTAAAGTAGTCAAAAGTAAGACATCAGAAACGCGACCTTTAAATAAATCTCCCGAACGGCAAGCTAAACCTGCATCCCATAAACCCATGTCCCCAGAGCGCCAACCTAAATCTACTTTAAATAAAACTCATTCGCCTGAAAGACCGTTAAAGTCAAAACCCATAGAAAAGGAAATACTCAAAAGTGAGACTATTGAACAAAAAACCGTAACAAATGGTCACAATATTGAGGCAAATAAAATGTCTTGTGATGATATACCAATACGCTCGCGAAGTCCGAAGAAACATCCTCAAGAAGTACCAATCAAATCAAAAAGCCCCCAGAGAAAAACTAGCCCTGATAAGATATCTCGACCAGTATCTCCAAACAAGGCAAACACAAAATCTAAAAGTAACCGATTTAGTGAATATGCTTCCGCATATATGAAAAAAGTAGGACTTAACGATTCTGAGAAACCTAAACAAAATGAATTGAGGCCAAAAAAGGCACAAGTTATAAGTGATCAGAAACAGAAAGTTGTAGAATCTCAAGTATCGGAAACAAAGCAGACAATCAATACGTCTAAAACGATATCTGAACGTACATCATCCAAGGACACGATGGAGATAGTTCAAGTGAATGGCAAGAGATCACCTTCACCAGAAAAGAAGTTAGTAACAACAACTCTTAAACATAAATCTCCCAGTCCTGAGCGTAAAATTAATAAAACAAATGAACGGCCACAGACTCCTGAAGTGAATCAACAAACAGACGGGAAACTACCTAAAAAAGAGACAATAATCAAAACAGTACATGATATTGAAAAGAAAATATCGCAAAAACCTGCACAAGACGATAAACCTTCGTGGGTAACAAATAGAAATCTTAAAAAAATCACATCAGAAACTCGGACCTTTAGTAGTAAGAAAATCGAATCAGAGAAACCGAAATATCGTGCACCGAGCCCTTCAAAGGTGATTTCTAAACCAATAGATGTAATCACCTCAAGTTATGGTCCAGGACCGTTAGATGCAGATGGCAGGCCGCTATTTGGTATTAAAGCTCTTAGAAATGGATCTTCTAATTACCAAGGTTTGTATTTCATTACATATCTTTAAATAATTTAAAATACGAGACTTTTTTGAAGTGAAACTTCTTTATCAGGGTTGGAAAAAAATTAAGTGTATCACTTTTTCGTTACGAGTCACATTTTTCTTGTTCATCTTTGTTCTTATCCCTACCACGCGTGATTCGAAGTATACTTTCTCCAGCGGAGTAGGGATTGGCAATAAACTTTATTTAACCAATTTCTGTAAAGTTGTACATAGTAAATTATTTTTTGAAAAATAACTTCATAAAGAAGTTTCACTTCTTCACTTCTTACGAGTGCACGCTGGTATACGCACACATTTTTATTTTTTATAAACAAACAGACGGATTTCCTGATGGTAAGAAATTCTTGCTGCCTAGGTGGTAATGGTGCGTTGCCAACCAGAGGCCGGGATGTTAAGCCTCGAGCAAAAGTAAGTTTACCGGCTACCTAACCCTCCGAACCGGAACACGTCATGACGTTATGGCGGCAGGAATTGGTAAGGCGGTGGTACCAATCCGGATGAGCCGCTGCGAAACTCTACCACCTAGTCAGATGTCACGGTACTAGTGCTCGCGTTTTACGAGCTGCCTGGCACAGGAAGGCAGATGGTCTATTCTACAAAGAAGCCCGGACCAACACGGGGTAGACCTGTATTTTTTGTCTTGTTTACTGCCTATAAGAATTTTAAAATATTTTTTATTTGATTTATCAAAGCACTATGAAACCCACTGAAAGGTCTGAATAAAACTGCTAGAAATAGTTTTTATACAAATATTTACATTTTTGATAAGATATTAGCAGACTGATTTCTTTGTGGTAAGAAATACACATCGCTTATAGACCCCAAAGGTGGTAACAGTGCGTTTTCGTTTTCTTGGTCTGTTTAGTGAGAACGGCACTTGTGGAATTATTTTACTTAATTTGCTTTCCCGTACTTAGTAGAAAATTCCACATTTAAATAAGGTAGTGGTCGCCCGTTAGTCGAAATTCGACCATAATCAATTTTAATAACTTATTGATAAGAACGACATCTTCATTTCTCAAGACCAACTACTTTATATCCAAACTTTTTAGTGCGCCATCTCTGATCTTTTATCGTTGTCATCAATATATTTGTTTGTATGTGTCAAATGCATGGTAGTGTGGGTAATGTTTTATTTATTGATTTGATGTACTTTTTAAGCGTAACTGTTTAAAAATATTAGCGTAGAACTTCTACACATAAACTATAAGTGTGCCAAATTTTACGCTCCTGCCTCCGCGCAATTTTCGTAAAAGTGGGTCCAAAATTTTGACATCACGTATTAATTTAAAGACTATATGTGTCTCCCTAAACATGACTAGCTAGTGACAATTCTTATTACATATTTATTACATACAATTATTATTCTTATTACTTTGACAATACTAATTTCAATTCCTGTCCAGGCATACATTTAATATTTCCCATAAATTTACAAACATATGTTTATCTTTTGGCAAGCTAAAGAAACAAGTAAAGAAAACAGTTATTAACCTGTTTTGTAAGAGCCTCAAATATATTCTAAAAGATCCTGTAACTCGATCCTTTACAGTGAGTGATGTCTTATGTTTGCAGACAATAAGGTCGCCTTTTGCGCTAACTAGGATATCGACTAAAGACATTTATTGAAATTTGTTTATTTGCGTAATATGTGTGTTAATAAGACGTTATAAAATATTTAATTATATCAACATACTCTACCACATTTTGGTTTGCAAATATTTCAATGTTTAAAAAAATAACTACACTTATTTTAAGTTTTAAGCGAATTGTTTATATTTATAACTAGTTTCATTGCTTATTACCAAACATTTTAAAAGTATAATTAAACTAGCTGACCCGGCAGACGTAGTTCTGCTATTTTTTGGGGTGAGTGAGTCACCCTTATCACTTAAGGGTATGAAAAATAGATGTTAGCCGATTCTAAGCCTATTCAATGTGCTCACAAAAAATCATGAGAATTGGTAAATTCGTTTCGGAGGAGAACAGGAAGAACTAACATTATGACACGAGAATTTTATAAATAAGATCTATCTGCCGTAAGCTACCACTTATTGTTCTAAGACGTCAAGAGGTCAACTAAAGGCTGAGACCGAATAAAAGCCAGGAGAACTCAAGCTTCAGTTAAAATAGTCACAAAATCTACTTATTTAGGTATATTTGAACCAATTGAAATCTATGAATCATTTTTCTGCTATAATAAAGTACTTACGTTATATCATTGTGTCAATATTAAATCAGCTGATCTAAATACTAGCGATGATTCCGGACTGCGGCACTATAATTAATGATATAAATAACAGTACACGAAAATTGGTCGATTTTTTTTTCACAGTTTGGGTGTTAAAAGGTTTGTCGACTATATGTATATATGATATAAACTAAGTCACAAAACCATATTGAACCGTTAATGCATTAATTATTGTTCTAAAGAATAACAGCTATTGAATTATTCTAAATTAATTAAAAAACAGGAATAATCGGTTGAACAAAACACTTAACTAAAATAGGTAATTAAATACATTAAATATGTCATTCTGACTCTTACTCTTTAAAACTAATTTACATACCATAGAAACAAAGATAAAAAAAACAGTTAAAAAATTCAAAATTCAAGATCTACCTACCTGTAGGTACTATGTGTTGTGCAATAGTTAGGATAAATATTATGTTGTCACTCAAACATACCAAATATTTAATATATTAAATAAGATAATAAACAAAAAGCCTGCCATTCATATATTTTGTGATCTTGTTTACAAAGAAGAAAGAAAATGAGAAGTACTTAGCTATAAACTAGTAAAGTTACGTAAAAGTTATATGAGTCTAGACACAACCCAAAAATTAAAAGAAACTATAATGTTAACAGACGGACAACTCCAGTGAACTCCAATGATGTGTAACTTTGATAACAATAGTTATTCTTTACATAAACTGTTAACCAACGTTTTTGCAATTCAACAGTGAAAGGTACTGTCATTCGTCAAGAGTTCCATTCGCGCAACGGTGGTGAGCCCGAAGGCACTGTCTCTGTTACTGCTTACTCTACGGAACCTGAAGACTTGGAGAAACTCCTTCAATCTCAAGGAGAGAAGCCTTCGAGACTTCATGGATTAGCTGCTATTACGACGACTAAGAAATTCGGCGGAGATACCGGCACGACATATAGCGAGATTCATAATGTAAGTGCCTATTTTTATTTATTAGCAATATTTTGCAAATAATAAATAATAAATGAAAAAAAATACAGGCGTTACTTTGATAACATTTAGTTCTTAAATTTAAATATTTTGACTCTCAGCTCGATTGGTTTTTAATAAAACACCAACTATCATTCATACTGAACAGTTCGTTATTTTATTGTTTTACTTTATTTATGATTAGTGGTGATTACAAGGTAGAACAAGGTTTCGCAGTGACTCGCCTGGATTGGTACCAACGTCTCACCTATTCCTGTCGCCATAACGTCAGAGCTTACAAGGTAGAACAAGGTTTCGCAGTGACTCGCCCGGATTGGTACCAACGTCTCACCATAACGTTATTCCTGTCGCCATAACGTCAGAGCTAGAGCTTGCCTTTAAAGTGTTTGGGTTAGGAGGGTATGGCAGCTAGTAAACTTATTTTTGCTCGAGGCCTTACATCCCGGCCTCAGGTTGGCAACGGGTGCGTTGCCCTCGGCATGTAAGCATAACAGTAACATTTTAGTGTTTCAACGTGAATTTGATAACATTAAAATGATTGCTAGTTTCCCTTTTTAGCTATTTTTTATGATATTGGAAGGCATACCACCATTACCACCTTTGATGTCTCTAGGCGGTGCGAATTTCTTACCATCTAAACTAACTAACACTAAAATGTTGCTGTTATGCTTACATGCCGAGAGTGTAATATTATGCCTTGTTTAAATATGTGCATGACCTATATATCATATAGATCCCCCCAATCGATTCACGCTTTAACCAGAACGGAACACCAAGTTGAGGTACGATCTCCCGGAAGACATCTCTTGTTACTGGCGTTGTAGAGAACAGTCTAACCCATCAAAATAATGATGTACAGGGCTGAGCACTCTGCTCGGTCCTCAAAGCCCGGTTAAGTTGTAAAAATTGCGAGGTTAGCACTATGTTAATCATTCACAAACAAGAAGGCTGTCCTAATTAAGCAAAAGTGAGCGTTGTCATTACCGTTATCGGATCAGGTAATTAGGGTCCATTAATGCAGGAATCTACCGCACAATCCTAAATAAAAACTAGTAAATATTCCAGCATTCTAAATTATTACATTTCACTAGTGTGCCATGGAAACGCCACATCCTCACACAAAGAGATTCGATTTTAATTTTTGTATTCAAATTTATAATCTTGTAATTCTAGAAAGAAGAACGAGCTGCCCTCGATCAGTTTACTCACAATGAACGACGAGTTATTGAGAACAGAACTTTAAACAATACCTTTGATAGAAAAGAACAGAAGCATTCGCAGAAAGTCAAAATAGAAAAACTACATGACACAGACCACATTGAAAGACGACAGGACGCTTCAGATAAACAGGAAATAAACAAGACGAGTCGAAACGGTGTAAGTAGAACTGAAAAAATGGACAGCGAGAAGAGAAGTAAAGTGGAGAGTTTAGATAAAAAGACTGAAAAGATCGAGAAGAAGCACGAGGAAAAGAAAACAGTGAGGCAGAGTTCAGTGAAGTCACTTACTGAAAAATATATTAAAAGTGCAAGTAAGTTTCATTATCGCTAAAAAAATTCAAGCCTCATTTAAATAGTGCAATCTGTAAACGCTAAAATAAAACCTTTTTGTACACACTAATCACGGTCACACGTATATTATAAACAGTATTAAAATTGTCCGACTTTTAGACCGCGCTGTACATGCCCTGGATTTAAAAGTTTATAGATAGTTTATTACCTAAATTGAATCAGTTAATTTGGTAATAACAAAACAAACACACAATTACAGTTCTGATTATATTGTATTAATGAGAGCGTGATGGAAAACGAAGTTAGGTAGCTTTTGCAAGCATATGATATATGGGTCATTATCAACAAATGTTGGTCTAAAAATGAGAAAGGGCATGCACCGTTGATTTTGTCATTAGAAAAGAATGATAGATGAAACATTAAAAGAACTTATACAATGCCAATATGGATGGACGTAGGTGCCTGGATATCAAAGTTAACATTCCAGTATCAAATCGCTCGGATATTATCTGAGGGTAGTGTAAAGAGTCTCCGATATCGGCGTATTTGTATGAAAAGGGAAATGAACTTATCAACAATGCCCTTGGGGCTTATTATGTACCCATCCAGGAGCTCCCATCTTCCTTAATAAAGTGCGATGCCGTCGAATTTAAATTATTTTAAAGCAAGTTTAAAGCTATGTGTGTATTGTCATCAGGTGAGACGTCCAAAAGTGAAAGGATAACATACCCGAAAGCAGGTCTGATCCTGCGGACGAGCACCATGAAAGATAGCGTTTCCAGTGACTCCTCGGCTCATGCAGGTGGGGCTATACATATATTTTTATGTTATAGATAGGCAAATATAGACTGACCGCCATATGGTATAAAATACATGAAGATGGTAAATAGACACCAAAGATGTTTAAAAGTACGTTTTCAAACTGAAGCTATAATGTCTAGAAAACGATGCCTTTTGAGTAAGTGAGGTTTATCGACCACTCTAATATTTAAATATAAACACGGCATTATGGCATAAGTTTACAGGGTCACTTTGAAGGGACTGGCCATACTTTAATATCAAGGAGTAAATAAAGGTTTAAGTGGTAATGCATTTTAAACATTAGTGCCCAATTGAGATGTGTACTTTTATTAACATCTAAAACAGTCTCCAAAAATGCTTTACTTGTTGTTACGCTAGTGATACCTAGCCTGCATGACGGCACCAGCCTGCAAACCCGACTGCGGTCGGTGGGAACCAGTTTTATGATTTGTATACGTTATAACCATGCATCTTGTATTTTGCGTTGGATAAAAATTGTGATTTAATATTGTTTTAAAATTTTAACTAGGTACTTTATAGATCGAAAGTGTTTTAAAATTTGACTGATACTTTAAATGTCACCCTGTATAAGCTTGTGTTACACTAACATTGCGACCATGGCTAGGTAGTAAACTTTCTTGACTCTATCGAGTTATCTGTATCTGTCAGTGATCGCCACTTTCGTGGTCCTGTCAGATGCTAGAGATGCCGTTAAACTTCATTCCAACTTCATCTAATGAAACAACGCATTATTACCACCTCTGGTCTCTGTTATCTATAGGTAACAATTATTTTTACCATCAAGAGATTCTCCCGTTTTCATATAAACTAGTTATCGCCCATTGGTCGAAATTCGACCATTTTAACATTTACTATCCAAATTTTAATATCTTGTCGATAAGAACGCCATCTTCATGTCTTAAGGCCAACTACTTGGTTTCCTAAATAGTTAGTGCACCATCTGTGATCTTTTATCGTCAACATCAATATTTGTTTGTGTATGTCAAAAGCATGGTAGTGCGGGTAAAGTTTTATTTATTGATTAAATGTACTTTATTAGCATAATTATTGAAAAATATTAGCGTTCTGCATTTCTACACATAAACTATAAGTGTGCCAAATTTTATGCTACTGCGTCCGCACAATTTTCGTAAAAAGGGGTCCAAAGTTTTGGTATCACGTATTAATATATAGATAACATCATTAAACATCATACGAGTATTATTATCAATTTGGATAAAAAAACTAAATACCTACCAAATTTATTTTGATACAAATACGAACTCGCTAGTCCTAATATTTGTTTCAATGTTATAGGTCTACACCGAACCGATAGCGAGCATAGTTTGGATTCCATCGAGGACGTGGTGACGACGACCACCACTCGGCAGACCGGCGACGGCGTATGCACCACCACTACCACCACCCAGCGGTCGGGCCGCACGGAGCACTCCTTCCTCGATAGCCACACCAAGGTCACCGGGGTCCAGGATATACTTACAAGAATGAAGAATGCTGATATAGGTAAAAATACCCATGTTTTACAAGTGATACTAGGTATACAAAGGCAAAGTAGGCAGATGATTTGTTCAAACGCTTTGCCTATAGACATTTTGCTGTCTGATCAGATTTCCAATGACAACTTGAAATGTTGATCTTGTTACGTAAGTTTCTTATCAAACCGAAACATATCAATAGCGACCACTGACGTTACGACCAATTTGGGGTGAGACGTCTACAAACTCTAACACTTGTCGTGGTGGATCCTCCGCAGGGCACAACATTCTACTCCCAGTGTTCTTGTTGGCAATAATCCATTTAACTAATTATTCTCGCCTATCAAATGGTCAATTTTTGAAGTGAAAACGTCTTTAGCGGCGTTGTGCACTTTTTTTTTAATGTGTAAAAGCTTCTAAACTCGCGCTAGGACGCGTGACCTGTTCGAAAATTTGTAAGACGGCGCAGGGCGCTTGCGCGAATGTTCGTGTTGTCTTGTTCATGTACGATAACGCAATAAATGAATATTGTATTCTACCACATAAATGATAGTACTTTCATACTGATAATTAAAGCACCTCCCTAACCATTGCAAAATATCAAAAATGCTCAACGTTAATATTCAAGTTTTCACTTCTGACGGCACTCCCGGTGTGCAACCCGTCGTTGTTTTTATATTAACAATAACATTAACAACTAATTGGGATCTTCTTAGTCAGTTGCGACTGGCGGGTTCCGAATCTTTCTTATCCCAAATCCGTATTAGACCTTAGACACGTCACAAGTACTTCTTTTATCTATAATATAAAAATGAATCGCTTAATGTGTTGGTTGCATAACTTCCGAACGACTGGACCGATTTAGCTAACTTTTTTATTATTGTGTTACGTATGATCAGGAGAAGGTTCTTACGAAAAGAAAAACCGGGAAAGTTGCAGGAAAAATGGGAAAAATAATACTTTATTATTTCTCATACTGAACGGGTGAAACGAAGTTCGGCGGGACAGCTAGTAGATTATACAATATAACAATGAAATAAAATATTTTCTATTTTATTGTACTGTTCGAATATGCATTCGTAAATTCGATTAGGTTCGGAGTAGGATCGTTCGTAATCGAACCGATCCTACTCTGGCCTCCGTGTTTTCAAACATCCTTATTAAATTTCCATATTTTGGGATACAGTGATAGAAGAAGGAGATACGACACAAGACGCAGAGGCGCGGGCTCTTCTAAACAAGTTTCTGGGAGCCACGGTGCTGATGGCAGGCATGCAGAACTACATCACTGAGAAACCTTCCGGCAAAGTAGTCGTCAAACAGGTCAGTAATCGTCCTAGAAATGTAGAACACGTTGATAACTTCTACATAAGTTGTTTGGTGCCACAAAATTGTCTTATTGCTTTTTTACCAAAGACTATAATAATTTACATGATTTTATACATTTAAGCAAACATTAACCATACGCAGATAACGAACTAAAATATTTTATAGATCTTTTATGCTTTATCCCAAAGCACTACTTTCGTGATTTCGAAAATTTACCTACGTGGAAAGTATCAACGTGTATCAAATTGAAAACGTTTAAAACCTGGTGCATATATTCCTTTTATTTCTATTGGGAAATGAGTTTCCATTGGAAAAGCATATAACCCAAAAGCAGTAGCGGTTTTAGTAATAGCAGCGCTCTGGGCGTAATTTATACGGCACCTCCTACATGATACTAAAAGTTAAATAATATATAGCGTACAGGAAAAGAAAAGAAAATATATTTATTTGCGGAATATGCACGTTGAAGTTGTTACAAAATTATTTAAGCTGTCCAACATATTCTACCACATTGTGGTGTGCAAATAATTTAATATTTTTATAAGTATAAAATAACTAATTATATACACAATGTTTTAATATTCATACGAACAAATAGTTTTATTCTTATTATAATTTGAGTTATAACTTACAAATAATTTTAAAATGATAATAAATTTAGCCCTGTCTACCGTAAACTACTTATCACCGTTTCCAAACCTAGCCAGTCGGGAGAAGAAACGGCGAAACAAACTCCCTTGGCAGCCAGTAGTATAATCTATCGTCCTTGTAGTACCATCGTTTCCAAAACATAGCCCGCTTTCTGAAATTATAACAAATTATTATTATTATTACAAACATTATATTATTTATGCTTGTCTGCAAGAAAATCTTTAACACTATAATATGTCTTATCTAATAACAAGTCAAATACCTTCTTTTGAAATCTTTTTAATGGCAGTGATTAAAGATTATCAGGAATCTGGTTGTATATACGAATCGACATGCAATATATATTAGTTGATATGTATTAGTAGGATCTAACGCCCCTTTACATCCTGGCGCTCTGAACGGTTGCCCAACCGCGGCATACCCAAACGTCGTCCCTGCCAAAAAGGACAAAGGCAACAGTTAATATAATCAAGCCAAAAAAGGTAAATTGTGAAAATGTTTGGAAGTTTAAATATATTTTAATTAGAGTTACTGAGACGGCATACTATATGAAACTGATAGAACAACTAATACAAATGGAAATCACGCACACACAAAGATGAAACACGTATTCATACGTACGCGAGTGTCCCACCAAGACGAGCGAAACGAACCACGAGAGTACTACCTAACTACCTTTTATCGAAGCAGTCGAAGCAAATCCTTCATAACTTTTGTTAAGTTTTGAGTACCTACACTAGATAAAAAAAATCGTGTATATAGTTTGCCTATTTCAATAATCTTTCTTCAGTTCGTGAATTTTATTTAAAAAAAAACATTGCTATTATTGCTATTATAAAAAAACCTCTATTGCTAAAACATATTCGTTATTTATTGAAAAATAGCAATGGTTGCATCGATACTGTTCTAAAGCATCTTCACGCCCATATCTCCGAAGGGGTAGGCAGAGGCACAACCAGGGCACCCACGACTAGCCGAAGATACTAAGTCCCATATGTGATAGGTGGTAAGCCTATCGCCAACCGGGCACATTTCCAATCCCGAGTAACTTTTTTTTATTAGAAAATTTGGAAAAACCCAATTTTCTTTTTGTTGCCCGACCCGGCATTCGAACCCAGAACCTCATGCAGTCAAGTCCAACAACTAAACCGCTAGACCACAGAGGCGACTGTTCTATAGTGGCGTTATCAAAATCTACCTATATA
>NJDD01001885.1:151353-190243 GCA_002245505.1 Calephelis nemesis
GAAAAGAGAAAGTGTATGTTCAGTTTTGATGGCAAAATTGCTGAATTGATTTTAATATTTACAAAAAAATAGATAAAACTTTGGGTAGCGATATAGGCTACATTTTATTTTAAAATTTTAACGAGCAGTGTTGGAGAGCTAAATATCAAATTATTAGACTACGCGGGCGAAGCCGCGGGTAACAGCTAGTAAGAAATATAATGGTAAGATAGTGTAAGGTCACAATAGTAGAATAGAATATCATTGTCTCAGAATACAGTTTTTAAGATAATTGTAACAGGAGTCACCTCTATCTCTATTATAGAAGTATGTACCCGGACTCCGAAGATTTTGTCCGCTACTTACCAGAGTTTACGAGGAAAAAAAAATAACGAGATAAAAACTAACAGTAATCTTTGCAATGTACCAGTTCTTATGTCCTTGGACACTATCTTGATCGTCTAACGGCCAACAATAATAAACTACCTACAGATAAAGATAGGCCCTCTGGAATTTTATTGCTAAGATGTTTTTAGTAATAATTGAAAATGACAACGGTCATCTGGCAACTAATCTAAAATTTCACGATCTCTTATCTTAGATACGTTTATTAATATTGGTCGTAAGTCTAATAGAAGAAAAACTGAAAGAACTTTAAATGGCGAAACTTACAGTGAGATTAATTTTAGCTTATATGTATGACTCATATGGCTTTTGCATTTCCGTTACATATTACACACAAATTTAAACGCTTTTCAAAATGTCTAAGGTTTAAACTCCTAGAGAGTTATTAAGAAAGCAAGATGTGCCGATTTGGGGGGTTGCCAAGATTGCCCGCGTAGTATATTGTAGGTAAGTCGGTACGTTGACTTTATATGATCGTAATGCGAGTGAATGTTTACATGTGCTATATATAAATAGATATTATGAAGCTTTGTCCCTACTGAGTACTGACTTTTGCACTTTGTTGCGTCTTGTTTTTTATGTTTCTGCGTTTCTTTTTCAAGTTATATAAATAAATGTTCCCTAATGTTTCTGACCATCATGTGCAAATGCATTTGTAATTATTATTAATTTAACCCAAATGCTATTAGCCTACTCAGTACTAATAGATTAGTAGAGAATGTTGTAAGGTTTTATGTAATTTTAAGATTTTAAGAAATTCTTTGCATAGTTTAAGTATATAAATCAAAAAACTTTAATATTGTGCCTGTTTGAAGATTAAAAATACTTATTCAAAAAAGTATTGCCACAGTTCACAAGAAAACTTTGAACTTTTTTGTGACATTACAGGAAAATTACTGGTTCAATTTTTTGACATTATTTAGTAGATGAAGGATAAGGATAACAAACACTAAGCTTTTGTGACAACTTCTTAACACGCATATTCAGAAAATAAATAAATTTCATTTAAACTAATATTTGTAAAGGATTTTTTAATCAAATGTGTAATTATTTTTATTCTTCTTATTACCAGCTGTTCCAGCAATCTTTGTTTCACGTGTTCAGTTTGTATGAAAAAAATTAAACTATTGTTTTTCCTAGTTTTCTTGAACTTGATGTTTAAACGTGATAAAAAAAATTCCCGTTTCTATGTCCGATTCCTGATTCTAAGCTACCTCTCCATAAATTTTAAATGAAATCGGTTCAGTCATTCTTTAATAACAAAAAAATGTGTATCTAACACGTTACCACGGTTACGGTACGTGTGTGTTACCTCGTTCATGAAGAATCAGGCTTAAGCTAGTTTTAAATAAAAAATAATGAATTATGTCTGTGGTCTAGCGGTTCAGTTGTTGGACTTGACTGCATGAGATCCCGGGTTCGAATCCCGGGTCGAGCAACAAAAAAATTGGTATTTTCCAATTTTCTAATAAAAAAAATGTTGCTCGGGATAGGATATATGCCCGGTTGGCGATAGGCTTGTCACCTATCACATTGTGGGACTTGGTATCTTCGGCTATTCGTAGGTGCCCTGGTGGTGCCTCTGCCTACTTCTTCGCCCATATGGGCGTGAAGATACTTTTAAATATTTTCACAATTAGTAGATATCGCGAAATTTCCTATACGTATTAACTTTGCCAACTCAAAATAGGTACACATATAAAACCTGATGATAGAATCCTGTAATTACTCGTGCTGGTCCAGGGCCTCGAATCAAAACAGACCCTCTGCTTCCCTGCCAGGCAGCTCGCAAATGACGAACATAGGTTACATGGGTCGTTACCAACTAAACCACAGGTGATAGAGCGCTGTGCACAGTGCAACAACTTGCCGGGGTAGGGGTCTTGGGCCTTAACTATTCCTACTGCCATAATGACAGTCTCATGTTCTTAGTCATGGTAGGGCTATTGCACATTAGATATAATATACGTGACGACGATATCGATATTCCTACGGTGTCTGTGTGGCCACAGTTGTCTCTTACCATCTAGAGAGAAATGTATAACTCCATATAAAAAATAATAATTGAGATCTTACCTTACTTATAACTACAACTTAAATTTTCGCACCTATCTTGCTTCAATGTTAGACGGTAAACTAAGAGACACACAACTTCAGGTTGGCAAGGCACCGTTAATGCCTTTGGTGACTATAAGCTACGTATACTAAAGGGAAATGCCTTTGTATGTTCTGCTAAGTTATAAAAAGTATACTGCTAAATTATAAAAAGTATAATCATTTCGTACACAAAAATAATAAAATTTGAATTGATTAGTATTCAAATCTACGAAAATCGTTATTTGGATTGAAAATAGTCGAAACATTAGTGACAAATTAAGAAACTGGTCATCAGAAGTACATCTCCTTGTGTTGGCGCCTATCCAATGGGATATTTACCCCCAGCGGTCCTCTGTAAACACTGGACTTGCCAACTGCTAGTAATGGACGTACCATTACCAGCAGTTGGCAGGTCTAGTATTTCCAGTTTTAAATGTTTTGTTTTAAATTGTTAATAAATGTAAACGAAAAAGCCTAGAAGCATTTTATATACAAAGTAATACATGTTTAAATTCTAATAGCTTTTAAACACCAAGAAATTCTAAATTTAAATTTAAAAGTTTTTTGAATTCGAAGCAATATTCAATTCTCTCTTAAATGTTTGGACTTTCTTTTTTCTATCATAGTTGTAGACAAAGACATTTTCATAGTATTATTAGCTGAGCCGACATACGTTGTCCCATCTTAACTACGACTATTGAATAGAAATAACTTTTTTTGTAAGAACCTTCTCCTGAACAGAAACAGATAGCATGACCAAGAAAAGTCCAAGTATCCTATTTAAAATAATCTAAGTCCATCTTTTGGTCATATTTTGTAGAAAATTTCGTTCAGTACAAAGACTTCCAAAACTCGCATTATGGCAAGTTAGGACAGACAGAAGCAGAAGTCAAACTACGATTGCAGTTTATTGACTCCTATTTTTTAATTTTACACTCAAATTGTCAGATTCATAAAAAAATAAATTTCACTTTTACACCTAATGTTAATTAATTAAACAAAAAATGAAGGATTCTACTCCTGTGTTTTTAAAAAAAATGTTTTATTGTTTGTTAATCGATTTCTCCGACAATGTAAACAGATTTTAAACATTTTTGTTTTTTACTAGCAAGAGATTAATCTCAGATCTGACAATGAACTTTTAGGGAAGTTATGAAAGATACTCAATTGTTTGCCTACTTAGATGACATGATATTAAAATTAAAGTTGGTTTTTTGCCTTTGCTGCTATTTTACTATTGTCTAGCGGTTCAGTTGTTGGACTTGACTGTCTGAGGTCCCGGGTTCGAATCCCGGGTCGGCAACAAAAAGAAAATTGTGTTTTTTCCGATTTTCTAATAAAAAAAAATGTTGCTCGGGATTGGATGTGCCCGGTTAGCGATAGGCTTGCCACCTATCACATTGTAGGAGTGTCTTTCGCTAGTCGTGGGTGCCCTGGTTGTACCTCTGCCTACCTCTTCTACGGGATATGGGCGTGAAGATACTTACTAATATAATACTGGTGTGAATTGAGCTTAGAATTAACGCAGTTTACCGCGTGGCTGCTCTCGTTAATGTCATCAATCTTCCGATATCCACTTCGCGTTTTATGTAACTGCCACTGTCGCCCGAGATAACACTATTTCGACAAAAATGTCTCAATAGCGAGGCTTTCACTTGGAGTGCATTTCGGTATAAATTATAATAATATATTTTATTGTTATGTTAATCTATCACGACAGAAAGTCGCACATTCTCTCATTGAACCGCCTCGTTGGTCGAGTGGCTAGCGTACACGCCTAACTACACCGACCAACTTCGAGGCTCGCGTTCGATTCCCGACGGGGGCAGGCATTTGTGTGATGAACATTTAGATGTCTGCATTTCCGGGTCTGATTGTTTATTAAATTTATTCTTGTATCTATTTAAGTATTTCTATGTACTAGTATCGTTTATTAACATCCGTAATACAAGCATATAATTTGCTTACTTTTGGGTTAGATTCAATTTGATTATGATATTTGTTTATTCTCTAAAATAATTAGGCAGGTGTTAGTGGATATTGGAGAAAAATTGAACGTTTTCCTGTGGTAGTCCGAGTCCTCTAAGTATAATAATCAATGTACCATCCGCCCCCCTGCCAGGGGCGAGCATAGGATAAATGGTCATTACCAACAAGTGTTGGTGTAAAAATGAGAAAGGACATGTACCATTGGTTCTGTGATGTTGAAATAATACCATATGAAAGATAGACAAAGCAGATAAACAATGCGAATGTATATGGATTTACACGCCGAAGAGACCTAGGTTTACATTCCACGATCAAATTACCCGTATTTTATCCTAGGATAGTGCCAAGAGTTTCTCAATCGGCATGTTAGTATCAAAAGTATAAATAACGTGGAGGAAGCTAGGCAGGTTTACAAGTAGAAATCCATTACCTTACATATTCCTGCCATAATAATTACTTTATCACACACACACGCACTCTCTCTCTCTCTCTCTCTCTCTCTCTCTCTCACACACACACACACACACACACGCGCGCGCGCGCACACTCACAGAGAGAGACAAGTCAAACTTATTCTACACCCTTTATGGATGAGGGAGAGAGAAATGGTGGCAAATACTACATTACGGAAAGATTTTTTTTGTATTTGGCAAACAAACAATTATTATTATTATTAACGAACTTGAACATGGCTCTTCTGATGGTAACAGATAGCCGTGGTCTGTAGACACCATAGGTGGTTATAGGTGCGTCCCAGTCCTGAGACCAGGATGTAAGTAATGTACTTTTACTCTTTCTGCCAGACCGAACCTGAGGTTTTGTCGAAGGTTACTAAACCTTTTTTATCTTATGATTATTTTAAAATAAAACTTATTTTAATTTATTAAAAGCAAAAGAGTGATAAAAGTGGAAAATATTAAATTTACAATATAATTGATTTATATTTATTATTACAGTTGACAACCCTAAACAAACAGTAGAGAACATACTGTATGATAAATGCGATATGCTCTGAAAAGTTAGCAATTGTAAGAGAAATTTTTACAGCAGCGGACCATTACCTTTTGTAAAACACTACTTAGCTAGACTTTCTTATATTTATATTCTCTTTCAAATCAAAACGAGAAAGTTTGTTTTAAAAATCAAAAGTAATTCTTTACTTTCATTGAATTTGTACAACATTAGCTTGCACCCGCAGGTTTGTCCGGATCATAAACCTACTATTTAATCGGAGACGTCTCTACTTTTAACTGTGTGGTTTTAATTATACTTAGTATAAATTTAAATGAAATAACCAATAGTTATCTTACAAACAGGTATAATTGGGGGGTAAAATCAGTCTAGTTTCATTTGAACTAATAAGTCAGGATTGTACAGCAAGTGTAACCTGGAAAAAATAAGTAATCTTTATACCTAATTTAAACAGAGTTTTAGTATCGTGAAAACTCTACTTAGTTGTAATCATTTTAATCAAAATAAAATGAAAATCATGAACAAAAAATTTTTTGAAATTATTTATAAGATTTTAAAATTAATTAATAAAATATCTCTACTACATGTTCGAATGCCGGCTGGAAAAAAAAATGACACGTCACAATTATTTTTTTCGGAAGTATCTTGAATGTATGTACAACAAAACATTTAAGTGGTTAAATAAATTAGTACTTAATCGAAATTGAAGGCAAATCTATCATCACGTTATGTCTTCTTCTTCTTCTTTTATAAATATGGCATCACGTTATGTCACCTGGCCCTTTGTCATCATTGAGTGCTATTGATAATTAGACATGACAAATTATGCAATTATTTGTATACGCGGCCAATATACGAATACTATCTACGCCATAGTAAACAAAAGATTTGGGATCCGCCCGCCTTGCCGTTTTAAGACACGCGCGGGAAACTTTTGCCGGCAAAAATAACACCGCTAGACAACCCCAAGGAAAAACGAGATTATCATACTAGAGTCACAAACAATTTTCAACCTTACGATCGTAACATTGTATATACGTGAGAGAAAACTCGTCTGCATTGCTTTCGATACTATATTTGGTGTTGTGACGTCGAATATCGTAACACGCGCAGTCCGTTTTGAACTCCCGCGCAAAACGGGAGGCCGTTGATTTGACAGCCACTTTTTTTTATTTTATTTTTTTTGAAATTGAGTTTGTGTTAAAATTGATCGGTTTATTAATTTTATGTGATTCTTTAAAAGGATTGCTTTTTCAAAGGTAAGTCTTTCTTAAATTATGTGTGAATTGTTAGAATTAAAAAACTGAATAAAATTCAATCATTTCCTTTTTACGTGTATTATAATGTTGATGTAAATGAAGTGTAAAATATATTGAAATACCTTTGTTAAAGAAGATGTTACTGAAATGTATCTATGAATAATATTGCATGACTATGACAAACGCTCAACCGTAGGCCAGAACAATTTTCTTTGTAATTGGAAGAAAAAATGATACAAAAAAAATTGTGGTGAAATATAATATGTTATTATAAAATGTACAATTTTAATATCAAAAATTCCAAAAAATCAATTGTTGCGATCTGTAGTCCTGTACTATACAAATAATATAAATTAATAAACAACCCTACACATCTAGACTTATCACGATGCTAAGACTCTGTTTAAATTAGGGATAAAAATTCCTTATCCTTATCTAGCTTACACTCGCTGTACAATCCTCAGACTTATTACTTCAAATAAAAATAGATTGAATTTACCCCCCACTTGCCATTTAGATAAAAAAAAATTTTTAGTTAAAATCGTTTCTTTAGCCAGTGACAACTAACTGCTGATTTCAATTACCTATTTTTTGTTAGAGATAGGCCAAAGTTTAAATAGAGTTTTAAATAGAGTTTTGTTGTTGTAATATTTTTGTTGATTATTGAAAAATAGCAGTGGTTGTCTTACACAGGTTATTGTATTGTGAATTGATGAAAGTTAAGTGAATCTTCTGTAAAAGAGAAACAATTAATATTTTTTGCTGGATTATAAATGACTAGTTTTTACATTTCTGTAAAATTTAACAAACATGTTTTGCAGACTTTAATTTTGAATTTAGTTATTGTTAATATTTTTTATAACTTGTTTCACTTTTACATGATGTGTCAATTTGGCCTCGGTTACATTACTAATTCACTAATTGTTACTCGTTAGTGAGGTGCCGACAGACACAATGTCAAGCTCATCACATGTCACATCGGATCGCAGAAAACGCTCTCTGTTATTTGATATGCACTAGCTTTAAACTGCGATTTCCTTCGTTATCTTTTGTCTACATAGACATCATTAATCTAAGAGCTAACATCTTAAGCCCTTTGCATAAGTAAGTTTACTAACAATAATTTACTTATACTAAATACTATTAACCGGAACACCGGTAAAGGCAAAAGAGAACTAAATATTGCTCAGCCAGTGCGACTCTTGTGCGAAATTACGTTGGAAATTTTCTACAATAGCACTAACAACCGTACACAGACAAGTGAATTATCTTATGATCTTTCATTAAGTTGATATTTTCTATACAAAATTGTGACTTAATGATAGATTAAAATTTAAATGTTAATTGAAGATTTTGCAATTAATTAAGCGGTTAATGAGGTCGTCACATCCCTATCTCATAAAAACATACTAAAATATGTCTTAACACGCAATTTTAATTACACGCGTAGAAAACAAATAATTAATAAACAAAATACAATTCGTAGCTACCTAAAATGTTGTTGTAGCTAACAATAGTAATCTAGCTCATCATCTCACTAGTTCTAAGTATAATACCCTTAAGGCTTCGAAAAACTTCCAAAAATCTCTGGAATCTCTGATTCGCTGCGACTCTATACTCGTAATACTATATTACTAATTATTATTAACTTATCCGTGTTCTGCGTCTTTATAAAGCGAATTAATACATAACAAAACAGAAAAACAGCAAAAAACGGAGGACAGTTTAGGAAGCTATTTTACTATTAGCGGTTCCGATTTGTACACTTACGATAGAGGCTTGCCTATCCGCCATCTATCACTTACTAATTTAATTATCGATTTCAAACGTTTGCAATAAGCAACTGTGAGATTCCGTGCCGGCACTTCCTCACAGAACCAGCATTTGGAACCGGATGTAGAGTTATTATAATTTGTTTTAATGATCTACATAATTTTTTTATTATTCGTGATATCCGCCTGCTAAAAAGCCTTCCTACATTATAAAAAAATGTTTTTTTAGTTTTTAGTACTACCATAAAAATTTGCCAAATATACTTTCAAATATTTAACTTTTTTTGTTTTGACAAGCTAATAAGATTTTCTTTAAAATTAAAAACAATCATTTACGTCTAACACGTCCATTATTAAAGCTGATAAAGTTGTGTTACCACTTCATTAACCGTCGACAGAAATAGTAGGGTGTTATAAGTTTGACTGTGGCATTATTACTTTTGAACGAATGCACCAATTTCTATGCCGATTTTTCGTTTAAAATCTTTTGCTAAAAAGATTTAAATTTTATCGTTATTTTATGATAACACGTCGTCAAAACAAACGCATCTCTACATTTGTGAATTTGTTCTCAAAAAAAAAAAAATTTAACTTTTATTGTCAACGAGCTGTCCCTGGTACATCAGGGATCTTCGTGGCGTGTGATTTTTTCAGCTTAATCATTGAAATATTTTAATAAATATTCTGCTTTCTAGGGCTGTCATAAATCCATACAACTATTCATATGAATCGAACTAACACTTGCTGAGCTGTAAATGATGTAGATTAAAAGTTACTAAATATTTATGTTCATCTTAAAAGTTTTTTTTTATCCTTTTCATACGCTTTTTATAAACATTACAAATTGTCAAATCTGTACACATTATAAAATCGAAAAAGACTTGTTACTTGTGTCTGCAAATAAGTCAAAAAAATATCGCAGATGAAACAGTTCGTATAGGCTCTTTAGACGAAGGAAAGTTTTTTTTTGCCTATCACATTTTTAATCAGATTGCCATTAATTTTTTATCAGACATACATACTTACATATCTTCACGCAAAGTCCCTTACAAAATAGGCAGAGAATATCATTTGTTTGAGTTACTTCTATAAAATGGTGTATTCTAGACATGACAAAAAAAAGCCTCTGACATATATTTATCAACTTTCATGTACTTACGTAGTTCAAATATATTTCGAGTTGTGAAGGGGTCAAAATTAGCTCGAAATGGTTTCCGTATTAAATACACACTGCGATGCGACGCCGCTTTTTTCTCTGAACTTGACTGACGCACTTCCGCGTGTCTAGATTCAATAAAAAGTAATTAGGTACGAGGCTTATTGCCACTCGAGCGTAGCCGTTGTTGATGGTTGGTTTCATATAAATTAAATTTCTCTGTACGCTTATATACTTCTTGACTTAACTTTTTGCTAGTGATTTACAATTTATCCAAACTAATGGTCGCCCATTGGTCGCAATTTGACCATTATATTTTTTAATATCTTGTTGATAAGAACGCCATCTTCATTTCTCAAGACCAACTACTAAACTTTATGAATAAGTTAGTGCGCCATCTGTGATCTTTTATCGTTATCATCATTATATTAGTTTGTGTGTGTCAAATGCATGGTAGTGTGGGTAATGTTTTATTTATTGATATAATGTACTTTATAAGTAAGCATTACTATTGAAAAATATTAGCGTTCTGCACTTCTCCTACACATTAACTATAAGTGTGCCAAATTTTATGGCCCTGCGTCCGCGCAATTTTCGTAAAAAGTTTTGGCGTCACGTATCAATACGTCGATATTTTTAATTTTATTTGGATGCCACTATCTATTTGGTTTGCCACATTTGTTGTAAGTAATTTATATACGTTTGAGTAACAAAATAAGGAACTACGTCATTAAAATATCCAGCAATAAAATGTTTGGCGGTTGCGCCGTAAATATTGTACATGTAAACTTCACATTTCATTACTGGCAACACAACTGCGTCACGGAAAGTGAGATTTATTTATATATATTACCGGAACATCAATATTGAAATAGGTACATCATGTTACTGTAGAAAATACAGAAAGTATTTATACGTACGTTCAACACTTTAACTTTAGCTTTTGTACCTATGAGTTATTGTGTGGTCCAGGCTTCTTTGCAGAAAAGACCATCTGTCTTTCTTGCCAGGCAGCTCGTAAAAGGCGAGCATAGGCTTACCGTCACTAACACCGTGACATCTGACTAGGTTGTAGAGCTTAGCAGCGACTCACCCGGATTGGTACCACCGCCTTATCTATTCCTGCTCCCATAATGTCATGACGTGTTCCGGTTCGGAGGGTAAGGTAGCCGGTAAACTTACTTTTGCTCAAGGCCTAACATCCCGGCATCAGGTTGGCAACGCACCATTACCACCTTTGTAGTCTCTCGGCGGCGTGTATTTCTTACCATCAGGAAATCCGTCTGTTTGTTTGCCTTCCAATATCATAAAAAAAATACTTCACTAGTGGCCGTTCAACCTAAAAATGATTTGTATTAGTAAATAATGACTGATTTTACCCAATGTTAAAAGCTAACTCAGGGCTAATTTTTGTGTTCAGAAATGTGCAAGCATCCCTAATGCATTTAAACTACATCTCTCGTATATTTTGTCAGTACAGAGCCTTTACCACGAGTCGTTATAGATTACGTTCGGTAAGTTACATGATGAAATCCTTGACACTTTTGGTCTAAAAATTAGTTTCTCTTAGTAACAATAGGCGCTGTTCAAAGATTTCATACAAATAATTTACAGAGACGTTAGCGAATATAGTAAACTTGACAAGCTGTAAATCACGGTAAGGGCTCTGTTTAGTTTAACTATCCGTCACGGGGGTGGTTAATAACTATACGTTTTGGGCCTATATTCTTAACACGGAACCCAAACTTTAAACAGGTTTTTAAACTAAAGGTTTGAGAGCAGTTATTTTATACTTGACAGATAATTCAGATTATGTTTCAACATAAAAAAATAAAGTATCTTAGCGCCTATCTCCTTGAAGGGTAGGTCCCACGAGAGGTGGCAAGCCTATCGCCAACCGGGCACATATCCAATCCCGAGCAACATTATTTTTATAAGATAATTTAATAAATATTAACAATTATTTTTAACAAAATCAAACTGTAATTCATGTTATTAGAAAGCAAACATGCAGACGGATTTCCCTGTAGCAGAAAAAGGTTAAAGATCATCACCAACAAGACCACTGGTTGTAGAGAACCGTGCTGTAACTCACCCGGATAGGATCCATTTCCTGTTCAAGCCACCATAACGACAGTGTCATGTTCCGGTCCTAAGGGTAGGGTGTCCGGTAGGGACATGGCCTAACTCCTCTGCCACGTGAGAGCAACGCACCTACAACGTCTATGGTGTCTGTAAGCCCCTAACCAACAGGAGAGCCCTGAGTTTCATTAAGGTCTTATCACATAAGGTAAAGAAAACAAACATGTTAATTGTGCGTTATAAGAATGGATTCTATCCTTAGGATGGGATCCGAAACCTTTTGCTTATGTATGCGGCTTCAGTTCTATTAGAACACGATAATAGAGAGGCGCGATGCTAGGGCTACAGGAAAATGTAAGGCGTTGATACCAATCCGAGTGAGTGGTGACCGGAACAAAGCCTACCACGTAGCCTGTCACATTGGACTAGTAATAAGCTAATCTTAATTCCTAAAGTAAACTTCTTCCTGGCGGCCAGGGCGTCCCAGCGCCATCTATATGTCTAGCATTTTAAATTGAAGATAATAAATGTAAGTTAAGGAGAAGCTTCTAAATCAGGGGGCATTCACTCATTTCTAATTATACCGCCCAATTGATCTAAATATATCGATCTGGGTCGATCGGTGCTCCAGCTCACTTACGTGCTACTGCATCCATGATCTGTGGGTTAAATCCACGTAATATGGAAGAAAATTATTATTTTTTTTAATGATAAAATTAAATAAAATGTTAATAATACGTGACGATTTAAGTTTAAAATCTTAAAATGCTTAAACACTCACACCTACAATACAATAAAATACAATAGTGGTAATTTTGTTGAGCACTCTCTTAACTCATTTAAAGTCATTCTTTAAACAAAAGCTTTAAAAAGCTATTAAAACATTTAAGAACTGTCAGATTAGTCCATACATAACATTTACAAAACCGTACAAAATTCACAATTAAAATTTTCGGCCTAATTCCCAATTATATGAAAGAACTTCCAATTAATAAATTTAAGAAATGTATTAAATGTAAATTAAATTATAAGGGTTATTATACCATTGCTGAATATTTAGCTGATAAGACTGCTTGGGATTAATTGCTCCTCATGCCAATCTCTTATGAATATACCTAATGTATTATTACATATTTAAAAAAAAGACAAGCCCGCTGAGTTTCTTGCCGGATCTTCTCAGTGTGTGGCCGCGTTCCGATCCGGTGGTAGTTTTGTTATTGTATAGACGCGTCACAGGTGCCTCTTGTAGGTTTACGTGAAATAAAAATAATTTATTTTCATTATTAATATTGTTCTATCTCTATTGTTTTGGTTTCATTTGAAAAAGATAGCATGCATCTAAAATAAGTTTAGTTTGTGCACAGCAGAATCATCACCAATATCTTCCTCGCACTGAAGAGTTCTTGTCCACCTAAGATTTTGTGTAAGGCCGATAATCAGGGCAGAAGTAGATACCTAATAGTGGAAAACCAGATTGTAGGATATGAGACAGTACATTTAAAATAGAAACATATAAAAAAAAAGTATCTTCACGCGCACATCCCCGAAGAGGTAGGCAGAGGCACAACCAGGTGACTCACCACTAGCCGAAGATACTAGGTCCCATAATATGATAGGTGACAAGCCTATCGCTAACCGCCACATGTCCAATCCCGAGCAACATTTTTTTTATTAGAAAATTGGAAAAACCAAATTTTCTTTTAGTTGCCTGACCCGGGAATCGAACCCGGGACCTCATGCAGTGAAGTCCAACACCTGGACCGCTAGACCACCAATTCTGTTCAATTCAACGATATTATACAGGTAGTCGTTTGCTATGGAATAGTCAACGAGATTACGGCTCTGGGTTTGAATTTAGTTAATGCTATATATATTTGCTTAATATAAAACGTTAAATGAAACAGTCAAATAAAATACAGAAAGCATTGTTGCACATATTTGTGTAGGCACATGCTTGTTATTAGTTGTGATCAATTTCCGCTAGCACGTTCACATAAAATACGACTATGTATTGCGTCATAACGTGAAAACTTTTGTTGTTAGAGTACTAAACCGAAATTGATAATTTTTACCTGAGAAGAGATATTCAAGATGATGCTTTGTATAAGTATGACCAGTTTACATTCGAAAAAACAAAACGCAGGAAAAAATCAGAAATTAATAAAGTACACCTATAAATAAATAATCTTCAAATCAAAAGCTATAGGTAGTCGAGGTATGAATATACAAAAGCAATGGCGTAAAATGAGATTTTTGACGTAAAATTGTACTTTTGCGCAATTTTTTCACAAAATCTTCGCAGCTCTTGTTCCTTCTACTTATAAATACATCAAAACATGATGTCATATCATTAGGTAGACCATGATCTTTGGATCTGCAATAGGAAATAAACTAGAAAAGATCAAAATTATATCACAAGTTTTTCAGTTAATCGTCAAAGGAAACATATGTTTCTTTTACAATATTTATGGTAAATAGTTAAATATGTATAAGGTTTTACGTTAAAAAATCAGTATTTATCAGTGATGCCTACTTAGGAATTTTATGCCAGTAACGCTAAAAAAATTAAACGTATTTCTAAACAGATTCAAAAGTTTCCGTTATATATTTTCGTATAATATCTTGAATATGCAAATCACGTCTGTATCTCTCTTTTACAATTTTAAAAATATCTATTTTGAAAATATCCTTCAATATTTAAATAAGTGGTCACCCTAAATCGTCACAGCCGCAGGCAGTGTTTGGTTGCGTGCCAATCGCCGTCTGCGCAGCTCTGGCTAATGACCTCTGCCATTTTCGGCTTCATGCATCCCTACATGGACATTTCAAAGTCTTTACGGCCAAGGTTCTTCGTCGCGAGTTTATTTATATGCCGGCTTAATTCCCGGCAAATGTGTGTAATTAGTTTCATTATTCTTTAAAATGTTTGTATCTTCTACGTCTTTGGAATAATTACCAGGAAGAAACTTTGTTACATTGTGTGTATGTTGCCAGAAAAAAAATTCCCTGTAACGTGTATGCAAAAATGGTTCAAATGGATTTTAAATATAATCTTTATAAAAACTTTTTTTTCAAAATATTTTAAACATATATATGATATATATTTTACATTTTATAATGTTATGTATTGATGTAGTTCAAGTGTAAGTTACAACCAAAGTAATAATGTTTGAAAGAACGAGAACTAAAGTAGGAGTATTAGTTGATGATGTAGTACTGGAACAAGTGAATGAAGTTGTTTGACCGCCTCGTTGGTCGAGTGGCTAGCGTACTCGCCTAACTACATCGACCAACCGCGAGGCTCGGGTTCGATTCCCGACGGGGGCAGGCATTTGTGTGATAAACATTTAGATGTCTGCATTTCCGGGTCTGGGTGTTTATTAAATTTATTCTGGTATATATTTAAGTATTTATATGTAATAGTATCGTTGACTAACACCCATAACACAAGCATATAATTTGCTTACTTTGGGGTTAGATTCAATTTGTGTGATTTGTCCAGAGATATTTATTTATGTCATGGTTGTGCTTTAAGCTGGGATGGAAGGTACGCCGCGCATGTAAAAAGAAGAGTGTGGGCACGGAATAGTGGAAATGGAGCGCTGAGTAAGCGAGGTTTTGAGTCAAAAGTGTCTAGCACTTTGTCTCGCTATAAATCTGTGCTTATCCCAACGTTGTCGTATGCAAGCGAGAGTTGGGTATGTCAAAAAAAGCATGAGAGTCTAAATGATAGCGCTACGGAAAATCTGTGGTATAACTCTCGCTGAAGGCATTCGTAACAGTGAGATCCGAGAAAGAGTGAGATTGGAAGAAAGTGTAGGTGTTAAAATGAGAAAGGGCATATTTCGATGGTTCGGAAGTAAAAGATTAACAAAGCAGATATTCAATGTGAATGTGGATAGATGTAGGAACCCGGGGAGACCAAGGCTGACATTCCACTCTCGGATACTATCTGGATCGTAGATGTGAACTGGTGTCAAAAATCTCCGAAACCGACATATTTTTATAAAAAAAAGTAATCAATGTGACGGAAGCTAGACATGTCTTTCAGATTCTCTCAGCCTACCCCGTAAGAGACTTGGCGTGAAGATATGTGTGTATATATTTGAAGGATATACAAGTTTACTATACAAAGTACCCTAGCCACGGGTGTTCCAGTTTCACAACTGCATACAGCTATATTCATAACAATTAATACCCTTGCGGTTTATTTCCTAACCTCAAACTTTCTCATTTTCTACAATGATTAAATTATTATTAGACTGTACATACACACACCGATACTTTAAACTTGAATCCGTTTTGCAAAGTCATTTACTCGACAAATAGTGTTATTATATCACAACACAAGTTATGAGAATGTTTCTCGGAGTGTGCATAATAGCCAACATATTATCTTTATATACTTATATAATTCTCTGTGAGTGTGTATGTCACTGAACGTCTTCTAGACGGCTGGACCGATGTTGATGAAAGTTTTTGTGCGTGTTCAAGGAAATTCGAGAATGGTTTAGATTCACAATTTGGTCTCCTGGAAAATGTTTTTTTAATTATTTTTTTAATAATAAGTCGTTGTTGATTTTGGATTGTTTCACATCGGATCCGACAGACTGCGCTACTGTCGAAGCATTAATGTCAAGCGATACGAAGTTTGCTGGGTCAGCTAGTCTTTATATATAATTATTGTGTTCGTGTGTTTGTCACTGAACTCCTTCTAGACGACTTGACCGATGTCGATGAAACTTTTTGCGTGTGTTCAAGGGATTCGAGAATGGTTTAGATTCACAATTTAGTCCATTGGAAAATGTTTTTTTTTTAATTAAGTATTTTTGTATTTGTAAGTAGTTGTTGATTTTGGAATGTTTTACATTGGGTCCGGCAGACTGCGCTACTATCGGATCATTAATGTCAAGCGATACGAAGTTTGATGGGTCAGCTAGTATATTATATAAAAAAATCAATGCCACTTTTCGTTGTAATTTTATAACTCAAGAACAGACTCACCTATCCAAACCAAATGTTAAGGCTTTGTTTGGACTATTTAGTAGATGGTTTATGTGAAGTTTGCATAAAATCGGTCGAGAGGTCCTTCATGTCACACATTTTTTGTGACAAATGAATTCAATAAATGGCGGATCGTTTTGTTAATGGGCATTTTTCTGTCAAATTGAAACTTTTTTCGGATAGGGATTGCGCTTTCATATTAAAACTTTTTTCAGTTGTTTTTTTTCCTTTTTTTGTTTGGTTGTGTTATGTCATTCAAGCGGTCGTATACGTAGCGAAGCACGTACCGGGCCGCTATTATTTTTACTATATATTTACTGCATAACAAACACATACGAGTTAAACAATAAAAGCAACATCGGTACAGCGATTATCCTCAAAAATAATTATGTTTTACAGCTTCCAAGTACGAGGTTCAGGTGGGTCTGCTGCAGAGTAAGTAGCAGAGACACTTTAGATGCGAAATATTTCATATTTTAACACAGGCTCTAACTGTAGGTAATCTGTGCCAATATGAAATATTACAAAGTCTATTATTGTTGGAAGCACATCGTTTATATTTGATCGGTATTTATCATGGTGGCTCGACATTTAACACAAAAGTTTATATTTAACACAAACGTCGTCAAAAATGTCACACAAATATTTAGAAATACGAACAGTGTTAGTGCAGCTACATTTGCAATCTATTGGGCTAATGAGCTTAAGTATTTAAACAACATATCTTCTGAATCGAAGAGTTTTTAAAGATAAATTTAGCAACACTGAGTTGACACACTAAAAAAATAGTAGGATTTCGTAGACGTATAATACAAACGGAATCCTAAATGATACGACATAATATCTATCTTGCTGTGCAGTCTCTCCGTATCATACAGCCATTTGAAACGTTATGATAACACAGTTTTAACTTGGTAGGTAGGTGTACCTACTTATTCTATAAACCGCTTGATGATGATATATACATAATATATGTATACAAAAAAGAAAACATAAATAAAATCATTTATGAATCACATAATATGCAGGGTTCCTAAAGAATACGTCTTTAAAATTACGTTGAGGTTTTTAAAACCGTTTTTCTTGAAGTCAATCATTAGAAAAATAGACAATTCAGAAGTGATAAAATGTGTCCTTCTCCCTTAACCCTCGAACTTCGGAAATAAGAGAGTGAAAAGTCTAAAATCTGTAGGTCTAAATGAAAATTTTTAACGAAAATTAGTTTGAATGAGATGTAGTCAACCGTTTTTGAGACATTGTTAATTTGCAGAAATCTCAAATATTAGTTTATCATTTGTACAATTACTATAAAACACAATCTTATTTTTAAAAAAACTACAGTAATATATTGCGGCATTTAGTCAAACAAAACTCGCTTATCTCAATATAAATCCCTAATTCTGACGTATTACTTTAATATTCTATTATTACTAGAATATGAGTATTAAAGGGACTTATCGTAAGTATTTACCTATTAATTTTTTTAAACTGTATTGTCATATAACAATCAAAAATGCCCAAAAGATGAGAATTTTTAAATTTAACACTAGGTGTGATTGTATATAATGTTGAAAGGCAAAAAGGCAGACGGGTTTCCTGATGGTAATAAATTCACGCCGCCTAGAGACACCAAAGGTGGTAATGATGGGCTGCCAACCTGAGGCCGGGATGGTAGACTTCGAGCAAAAATGAGTTTACCAATTACCTTAACCTCTAAACAGGAACATGTACACGGCAAGCATTAAACAATTTGACGGCAGGAATAAATAAGGTGGTGGTACCAATCCGGGCGAGTCGCTGCGGGTTAGTAACGGTAAGCCTATGCTCGCCTTTTACGATTTGCCTGGCTCCTGCCAGTCAGTCTATTCTGCAAAAGAGCCCAGACCAACACGGTGGAAAAAAATAAGTATGACCCAAATTCGTGCTCTACCACCATAGTGGCATAATTATAGCAATGACCAGAGGTCTCCCTTCGCAGGTCGAAAGTAGGGCACACACTGGCCTACTCCGCGTGGCCCCACACGTGCGGGTTGGCTTACGCTGGCCTAAATATTGCCTAGTAACTAGCTAGTAGGGATAGTATGAACATCTACGAATTACTTCAACGTAAAGTCGAAATCTGACTCTAGAAAATCAATAGAAGCTGTTGTGGTCGTACTGATAAATCAGTCTCTATATTTTTTAATATATAGAGGAAAACAAAAAAGCAAACTGATATCCTTACCTAACTGTTATCTGATAGGTAGAAAATACATGATTCCAATAGGCTCCAGATAGTTATTTCTAATCCAGGCGAGTTGTTGCAAGATTCGCGCCTTACACTAATAAGTAATAAATATTTATCTTAATTTGGTCTTTCTTTTAATGAGTGGAAATCCTCGTGGATACCCGCCGCTTTCGAGGGAAGTTGCGGGTTATGCCGGACTCCTACCGGCTAAAACCACTCGTGACCATCCTCTGTGCATATCAGGTGACTGCGGGATTGTGTCACCCTTACACCTGCCCGCAGGCTCATCCGCTCAGAAGACTCAATCTTCTGACGCTAGCACTTTGACGACAGCAGCATGTGGTCACACCTTGCTATTCTGCCTCACGTCCTGTGCTGCTTTTCAAGCCAACTGTTGATTGTTGACTCTGAATTTGGTCTACTAGAAATTTTAACCTCGGACGATGAGGTCGTTAAGCCCTGCCTACGCCGTTAAAATTATTTATACTTATACCTACTCAATTGCTATTAATTTTTAAAGTCGACTTTGACTTTCCTCTCGAGAGATTGGTAATTAATTTTTAGTTGTTTATACCACTATCTAGACTCTAAAGTAATAAGACGCAAAAAGTTTAGCATGTCTTTAGGACCGAGGCGGCTTCCTTTGCCGATAGAAAGTTATAAACTGGGAACAAGTATTATACGGGTACAACCACATTGTAAAACACATGTCACGTTGTACTGCCACATAAGTTTACAAAATATCAATAGTAAGTTATAAGGAAGCTTTAATTCATGATCAAGATACATTTTTTTCCGGTTAAATTTGCCTTTTACACTTCTGCTGTTACAAATAATAGTATCATTGGAATGGTAACAAGTAAATATATGCGAAAGACTTTCCATCCAATTTTTGGTAACGTTGCGATGTATCGGGGAAAGGTCGGTGAAGTTGTAAAAACCGCGAGGTTGGCAACACATTAGTCATTCTAAAAACACATATGCTTTTTTAAACCCATTTTTAAAAACTAAGCAATTGAATAAAAAAAATGTAACTAGATGTCGCCAACAGCGTAGTTCGATCGGAAGATTTTGCAGAGTCAGACTCAAAGAATAATTTATACTCTGTCTTATTAATAAACACGAAGTAACGTAAGATTAAAATTAAGTTGATATTATAGTCTGTATCACATTGCACTAAAGACTATAATACTAGGTTAAATCTTGGAATACTTTAATCCGTGTTTATTAATAAAACACTACGAGGTCAGACTTAAGCCACAATTTAAATCCCGTCTACATGAAAATTTTACCTTTTATTAGAAACAAGCTATGAAATTAAGCTAAACTAGCGCAAGCTCAAAAATATACAAAATCGTCACAAATTGAACTATGTGTTCTAATGTATAAGCTAATATTGAAGTTTCATCCAAATCCGTCTAATAGTTTTTCCTCCATCCTGACAAACTTTCGAATTTATTATATTTCAGGGGTATATTAACAAACGCAGCAAAGTCCATTTCAAGTAATTTTACGAAAATTACAAAAAATATTTAAAATTCGAGAATATTACCTAATTAATGTCGTAATGTTATTAATGTCATTTATGTTTTATTAAATTTGGTTTTAGGTTATAATTCAATGACAAGACAGGATAATTTTATTAAAACTTTAAATAATGTGTTGGACTTTGCCACTTTTGTTAGTAAAGGATGGACTTTTCTACATTTGTTATATTTTACTGCTACAAATTTCGTAGCAGTAAAAAAACTGAACCAAAAACGACGTAGTCTTAAAATCAATATATCTTTTAATAGAAGACATTATCATCATTTCATGCAACACGTGATATACCGCTATCATTTCCAAGGATGGAGGAGCCACATTAGTACTCACCAGATTATTATCATAGACACTTCTACGAAATATGTGCTGCTTAACAATACTACATAACTGGTTCGTACCGCGATTTGAATTTAAATTATTAGACTAACATTCCTGACAAAGTATTTCACTATCAAACATTTAAACAGCTTTTATTTCTGATTTTTTTTCTATTCACATACATTTCTAAAATTCTTTAATCGTATGGAAATTTAGTTATATTTGCCAATTAATTATAGTCGAGCAGATCCCGTCCCGAGATCCGCAGTACCAGTTGACTATAACTTGGTGGTGGGGTGGGGCCAGAAGGTCATAGTGTGGTTTTTAGTCGGCTCGAATCCAACATAACCCGCCGTTCTCCCCCGAGAGCGGTGGGTATCTGGGGGGATTTTCCACACTTAGAGGCGTAGTGGCCCCGTAACCCTCTGGTGGTTACTGGATTATTCTAGACTCTAGACATCTAAGTTATTAAGCTAGCCTATATATGTCCACCACTAACTTATTCCAGCTACCATAGCGTTGGAACTTGCTTGAGCTTTATTATATCGCGTACTGGAGGGCAAGGTAAACCGCCTCAAAGAGCGATGCTCCAGCAACATTTTTGGTGTTTATTTATGACGGTTGTCTGTTAACCATTAGGATAGCTTTCACTAGCAGGATATTTGTCCACTTTACAAAAGCAATTTAGGAAAATCGTAAATGTTGAAAGCAGACGGTGTGCTGTACATAAATGAATACAAGACATAAAACACAGGAAAGATAAAAATGATGAAAAAAGGTACATAGTTAAACAAAACATACTGTTTTGCTAAAACGACAAAATACCTACTAGGAGGAAAACTAATAAAAACTACGCGGCATAACAAAGCGAATCTTTATTACAAGTGTGTATTCTGGTTAATTTTTTTTTTATGAAATTGGAAGTCAAACAAGCAGACAGATTCCCTGATTGTTAGAAATTTACGCCGCCTAGACACACCAAAGGTGGTAATGGTGCGTTGCCAACCTAAGACCGAGATGTTAGGCCTCGCGCAAAAGTAAGTTTACCGGCTACCTTACCCTCCGAACTCAAACACGTCAACGGCAAGCACTGACTTTATGGCGACAGGAATAGGTGAGACGGTGGTACCAATCCGGGCGAGTCGCTGCGAAACTCTACAACCTAGTTAGTTGTCACGGTGTTAGTGACGCTAAACCTATTCTCGCCTTTTACGAGCTGCCTGGCAGGAAGGCAGATGGTCTCCAAAACGGAACACGTTGTGACGTTATGGCGGCAGGAATAGGCATAGCGGTGGTACCAATCCGGGTGAGTCGCTACGAAACTCTACAACCTAGTCAGATGTCACGGTGTTAGTGACGGTAAGCCTATTCTCGCCTTTTACGAGTTGCCTGGCAGGAACGCATATGGAACGGAGCCCGGACCAGCAAGGGGAAATAGTAACACGGGGAAGAATATTTTTCACAATGTCATGAAAATCACTCTGTAACATTATCAAAAATAGCAACGTAATGTGCAAAGTTTATTTTAGTCCATCTTGTTTGCTTTCCTTCATGATAAGCCAGCTATCACGACAAAAATAACTAGGAAGTAATTAAATATGGGGCAGGTGGTCTAGATCTTGTAAAGTTCAGGGAGCGGTTGGCGCCAGGCCAGCGGTGTCGCCAGAATTAACAACGACCATTACTTTTCATATCATTACTAAACAACACATTTATCAGCTTTACAAAAGACGCGGAAGTTTTTTATGTGCAGGAAGATAGATTTCCTGATTGTAAAAAATGTACTTTCCAAAAGTTGTAACGTTGCCAAACTAACGCTTTATGATATTAAACCACTTTTGTAAATTTACGACTTTCTACATACATCGAAATACATGAAGGTGACAAACAGTGACGCTAAAGTATTGAGGAGGTAAAAAATATGCTTTCACTCTCGTATCCTCGAAAATCTAGGCACTGGTACATCCAGGCCACCCACAATTAGATACCGGAGAATTAGTTATTAAAGAAGTTTATGGTTCCCTAATATGATAAGTGGCAAATTATCACTAACCATTTCTATATTGGGCAATGCTGATTTTATAAGAAAATTAAAAAAACACATTTTGAGTTGCCTGATTCGGAAATCGGTTCGATTCGAAAATCTCACTCATTTAATACTAAAACTAGACTACTAGACCACAGAGGTGACTAATCGATAGGCAGTACCGATTTAAACTGAATCTTTGGACTCTACCAACGAGTCTTAGTTCAATATTTGATTAAACAACCAACTGTTTCTAGATTAAACCACTAGCAATATTATAATAGTGTATTAGCATTTCACTAGCAATGGTGTGTTAGCGACAATCACTATCAATGTTGACATTTTGATGGAATTAAACAGCGAACAGGTTCACGTCTCTTCACGTTCAAGACAAAGTTTCATCCGTTTTATTTTGGATCGCCTATGAAGAATAGATTATCTATCTCTCTGTCTGGTAGCGTGTAAGACACAAGCAAAGGTTTAATATGGGTTGTTACCATCAAGAACGCTTGTGTTAGCGAGCTATGCAGTAAATGGCATGAGTAAGGTAGTCGATAGTCTTACAAAATAGGCCTAAAACCCCGATCGCAGGACAGCAAAACACCTATCACATCTCAAGTTCTATTGGTCACATTTGTCCTTTTCCATCAGAAAAAGTATGCTTACTCGTAGTCTTATAACATAAAAGAAAACGCCTATAGAATCCATCTATGTGGCCTGGATGTAAGGCTTAAGGAAGAGTAGTTAGAATCGTTCACGTCACAATAGTTATCTAAGGTATCGTAACATTTGAAACAGGAAAGAGATTAGCGGAAAGAGCACAGGTAGCACCCACTAGAAGATCAGCAGGTCGCATTTTTGGCAAGTCATCCGGCTATCAAACTGAGCTCAAAATAGTTGATGCGCGTACTTTTGCTATTGGTAATTTTATATATTACGTGCACTTAGCTTCTCTAGATACTTCTATTTTCAACCGCGGTCCCGGGCTCTGCAGAATTTGAGCTTGGTACTGCTTTTCTATCAAGAGGAGCGTTGGTTTAAATATGACTATTACCGTGCCCCTGATTAGGTGGTAGCGATTCGTCTGGATTGTTCCACCGCCATACCTATTTCTGCTTACCATAATCTCATTAAGACCTATCAGGACTAGGATTGAAACTCATCATTAGTCTAGCATAGTGACGTGAATTCTTTCCCATCAGGAAACCGTCTGCTTGTATTCCTTTCAATTACAAAAAGATGGATTTCCATCTACAAGAATGCGGGTATATCTTCAGAAGAGTTAAAATCAAATCGGAAAAGAATAAAAATTTTTGACTTTTCTGCAAAGAGGGTTGTTATAGCAATTATATTCTAAGAACTGCTAAATTGATATTAAAGGTATTTTTGGAGGCGTCGTAGACTTGAATACTAAAATAATTGTTAAAGCGTTTGAAAAATCAAGTTAAACCATTACGCGGTATTATATCGAGACTAAACAGGAAAGACGGTGCAAGAAGGGTCAAATCAATACGTGTATCTTTTTAGGTATGGTTGTCTTGAGATATGAATGCCAGTTAACGACACTAGTAAAGGGAAAAGTTTTGTAATCTATCGATCACAGTAAATTAAAATTAATTAATAAAATTGCCTCCAAAAAATAAGTGTTCATGGTACGAATTGAGACGTGAGTAAACAGAAAATACGCTATAGGTTCATTTTATTTTACTTTTATTTTATTCTATCCATTACTAGGTAGGTAATTTTTAATATAAATTATAACAGAGAAACATACCACACAAATATCTTAACACAAATGCTTATTATTATTATATCCCTTATCAGGAATCAAATCTGATCCTCATAACAAATGTACGCTAACCCCTCCAAAATGGTAAATGATTCAATCTAGTATATTTATTGCTATCTATAATTTTGTAAATATACTAGACATCATCTTATTATTGTATAACAAACATAAGTTCGTACAGTGGACGAAAAAAAATATAATGATAATAACATTCGGCTGGATCGCTGACCCACATAAAATTACGAAATTTTATCTCATTTATACGATGAATAGTATATTTAAATCATGTCACAAATACTATTTTTCTAGTATGGCACGCCCATCCAACAAAACTCATTCATGTTGAAAATTCACAATCCAGTGGAGCTTTAAAAATACCATCCGAAGGCCAGCAGCGGCGACTGGCGGGATGTTTATGCCGTGACGAACTAACATACTCAAATAGCTTTATGAACTGTAGAAAACGCTTCAACGTCAGATTGTATATCTTTTAAATTTTCAATTTTGCCATCAGATGAAATACATGTCACATATTAAAAATGATAATTTTGAGAACATTACCAGTATTACTCAAAAACGTCTCTAATCATGTTTTTTATATTTCACTGCTTTTGTGCTTAAAACGCAAAGAGCTAGATTAACGCGATGATATTAATATTTTACAACGACATATTTTCCTTTTTGCATATATTTTAAATGATCTATATATATAAAAATCAACTGCTGTTGGTTAGTCTCGCTAAAACTCGAGACGGGCTGAGCCAATTTGTCTAATTTTGGTTTTAAATTATTTGTTCAAGCCCAGTGAAGGTTAAAAAGGTAAGAAAAATGGAAAATCTGCAAGGAAACTAGGGAAAACAACGTTTTATTATTTTTTACACAATTCATAACTCAAGAACGATAGAACCGATTTGGCAAATAGGGACTAGCTTAGAACAAGGAGACGGACATAGGATACTTTTTATCCATTTGCATGTATGGATGTATGGATGTTTGTTACTCTTTCACGCAAAAACTACAAAGCCGATTACGATGAAATTTGGTATGTAGGTAGCTGAAGACCCAGAATAACATATAGGCTGCTTTTTATCCCGGAGTTCCCGCGGGATTGGGACTTACGCGGGTGAAACCGCGGGGCGCAGCTAGTGTTATAATAAATGTGTAATATGTAACTAAATTAAAATATATTTCTAGATGATTCTTGTTAATGCTGTTATATGTATAATACATTTATGAATTAGCTAATCAGATACCTCTCTTGAGCCATAGTTCATATTTTTCAATTCATATCACTTATTATTAACAAAAAATTTAAATTTAATTTTTATAATAAAATTTAATTTGTTTAGTGTAGCCTCTGGTATGTTAAAAGTGATGCTGCAATACGCATTGTTCAATAACTTAATAAACCTAACAAATTTTAACTTACGAGGGTCAAACTGAAAGTTCTTAGAAAATCAAAAACTAAGCATTCTAGCAAGTTATTAGTTTTATTATAACTTTTCAAAATAGCGTCCATTTACATCAATACATCGCTGCATTCGATGGAACCATTGAGAAAAGCACCTTGCCCACTCGGTCTTAGACCCCCTTCGACGGCGTTTTGAAACGCAGCCACTGCTTCTTCGGCGTCCATAAAATGTTTTCCTCGAAGTTTTTCTTTTATTTTCGGGAATAAATAAAAATCGCAGGGTGCGAGGTCGGGGCTATACGGCGGGTGACCCAGCAATTCCACGTCTGAGGTCGCCAAATAGTCGATCGTTTGCCTGACGGTGTGCGACGAGGCATTGTCGTGATGAAGGAGGATCCTGCTGCGAGGTCGTTTCTCTCGAACTTTTTCCAAGACAAGTGGCAAACAGTTGTTAGTGTACCACTCTGCATTAACCGTTTTCTGATCCTCTAAGACAACTGTCGCGTAATGACCTGTCTTTCCGAAGAACGAGGCCACCATCTTTTTTCCAACACTTCGACCTCTCTTCACTTTAGTTGGCAACTCTTCGGAAGGAAACACCCACTGAGCAGACTGTCTTTTGGTTTCCGGATCATAACAGTAAATCCAGCTTTCGTCACCCGTTAGTATGTCGAACACAGCATTTGAGTCACCTCCGTTAAATTTTTGGAACATTTCTCGGCACCAATCAACACCGCTGAGTTTTAGAGCCTCGGTCAAATTATGCGGTATCCAGCGGGCACAAAGCTTCCTGACCGCTAAATGTTCATGGAGGATTTTGTGCACTTGACTCATACCTATGCCTAGACTTGTCCGAATCTGCTGATAGGTCACTCTTTTGTCAGTCTCTATCATACGCCGCACAACACTGATATTGTCTTCAGTCGTCGCTGTAGAAGGCCGTCCCTCACGCAAATCATCGGTGAGATTAGTTCGACCACGTTTGAATTCATTAAACCAGTTGTAAACTGTGGCACGAGATGGGGCTTCATCGTGAAAAGCCAATCGAAGTCTATCATAACTTTCTTGTTGACTTGTATGACATCGAAAGTCATAAAAAATCATTGCACGAAAATTTTCTCGCCTTAAATTCATTCTGAAGTGCACAGACAATTTTCAATTTGCTGCCAAATCGTAAAACAAATGACAAATGAATGAAATGTATTCTCAATATTATTGATAAAGAGTTCTATTTTCAAAATTTAAACTTATTTTTTTAATATAATGCTTTTAAGTTGCCAGTTCTAAAAACTTTCAGTTTGGCCCTCGTACATATTGATGTAAAAAAGTTTTTTAGAAAATTGGTTTTATCTTTATTGTACTCAATAGGTAATAAATGCAACCGTTTTCTGCAATTTCATTAATGTAAACATTACTATTACACTATATTATAACATTTGTTTTGGATTAACGCCTTAACCGTCTTCTTTCGTGATGAAAATTACGCTAGGTGCCTATAACACATTACCGGCTATAGACGAATAACTTTTTCACTTTAACATTTATATTATTTCCTTGCGTAATTGAAAGCTTTATTATTTGTGATTTAAATTTAGATCACAATAATAAAAACAATACCTCTGGACAAATTACTTAAATCCGTTTGACCTTGTATTAATATAAGCAAACTAATTGCTTGTGAATGCATATCAGTCGACAATATTCATACACATAAACACATGATTAAATACGCATATCATAATCGAACCTGAGCCTTGCCTATAGGCTCGCTAGGCGTGTATGCTAACTACTACATGCTTCATTATGCAATTAATTGTTGCGTAGTAAACAAAGAATGTCCGACTAACGTTTCAAATATTACAAGAAATTTAAAAAAAAATGTAAAATAGGTCAATAGTAAGACAAAAAATATAACGTTGTGTAAGTTCTTATTAACAGATGCTCAAGGGCGCGTTCTGACACACCGCCTTATATTTCACATAAAATCTAATATTAGAATCGAATATTAATATCTAACTAACCTTTAAGTTATTTCTAGGGTTCCTTAGCAAAATGGCGTAAAATAGATTACAGATTCGCAATGTCTGACGGTCCATCTGTATGTCAAAGCCTATTAATTCCCAAACTAGTGGAATGAGATTTCTCGAAATTGTACTTTACCTAGTTCTGATTTTGACAACCGAACAGTAGGTTACTCTTGAATCTCGATTTCATATATTTTGGAAATTCTGATCCGATTTGTTTAATTTGTTTTCTTGAACAATATGCTGGCAAATTGTTAACATGCAGTTAAAAAAAACAACAAATAATAAGTAATAACAAAGTAAGCTAATCAGGTACCTTCCTTGAGCGATATTTTATAAGTTATTGTTCATTATTATAAACTAAATGTAGTTTTAATCATTTGCTACATTTGTGTTCAAGAGAATAAAATTATTTGGAATTTTTGGAAACTTAAAGTATTATAAGTTGGTAGGTGTATTGTCTGATTCAGGATTGTTACACAATTATTTTTCGATTCGATTTAAATCTAAAAAATGCAATTATACGAACTTGTTCATGAGGGTTACCTATACGTATTTGATAAATCTTTGAAATTGTCATTCAAATTATCTTCACGCCCATATCCCCAAAGAGGTAGGCAGAGGCACAACCAGGGCACATACGACTAGTCGAAGATACTAAGTCCCACAATGTGATAGGTGGCAAGCCTATCGCCAACCGGGCACATTTCCATTCCCGAGCAACATTTTTTTTTTCATTAGAAAATTTCAAAAACCCAATTTTCTTTTTGTTGCCCGACCCGGGATCTGAACCCGGGACCTCATGCAGACAAGTCCAACAACTGAACCGCTAGACCACAGAGGCGATTGCCATTCAACTATCTTAAACCATATTTCATAAACTTAAAAAAATCGTTTAAAGAGATAGACTTTTTTAAGAAAGTGGTGAAATCTAAGACTTTTATTCTAAACTTTTAAAACAAGAGAGTGAAAAATCTAAATTTAATACTACAGTATACAGTTGTTGGTACTTTAATAAGTTAAGAAATATATAAAAAAACCAGGTCCAGAATAAACCAGAATCCAAATCCAAATCCAGAACATTTTCTTACCCTCCAAACCTGATGTCGGCGAGCACTGGCGCTGTCGCGGCAGGAATATGTAAGGTGGTTCTACTAATCCAAATCAGAACTTGTCTTAAAACTCTTCTTCCTATTCACAGACGTGATGCTACCAATGCTCACACATATAAGCAGTTTGGCAAACGTCAAGCCGGTTATTGAAATTCTGCATGAAAGAAACCCCGGACAAAAACGATATATATTACTACTCTATATTTTTTTACAGGAAACAGTAACTCACAGCAGCAGTGGAAAGGGATCCAGTCGCCGCGTGGAAGAGTTCGATATAGAACAGTGTTGGGACGAACGCGTACTACGAAAACTTGTGAGTTGAAATGAGTGCATTTAATTTTTTTTTATTTGGGATGAGTATTTACAACAGTTTGCAAACCGTATTTCTCCGCTAGGGATGCAACATCGTTCATAAAAAACATCGATGTTATAATATCGATGTTTTTGAAATGAAACATCGATGTCGAAAATATCGGTGTTTATGAACGACACCTCGATGTTTTGAAACATTGATGTATCGTTTGCATCCCTATTCTCCGCCGGCGCCTAATAAACCACTCCCCCAATAAAAAGATTGTGATTCTGTCTATTGTGTCTCATGGAAGACACCACTTGATGCGAGTGTTGTAGTTGTAGATAAACTGTCTCATGTAAATTGTGCGAAAAATAAATAGTGCACTCTTAAACAAACATTCTTCTGACCCCTTACCTTACTACCTTACCTTCTCGCAGTAAGTAACAAATTAGTTTTTGAGAACCTAAATTCAAATATCTTAATCACCAAGTTGCACTATTATGGTGCCTTAAATAAAGGCGTCAATAGGATTTATCGGTCTGTTACACTTACACAGATAAACTACTGGACCGGTTTTGATTATATTCAGCTAGCGGCCCGCCCCGGCTTTGCACGGATATAAAATACACATACAAACCTTCCTCTTCAATCACTTTATCTATTATAAAAACCGCATCAAAATCCGTTGCGTAGTTTTAAATATTTAAGCAAACAAATGGACATAGGGACAGAGGAAGCGACTTTGTTTTATTCTACGAGTATGTAGCGAGATGCATACACTTAAAGGCCCGAGTTCAAACATTGTTTCCCCGTGTTGGTCCGGGCTCCTTTGCAGAATAGACCATCTGCCTTTCTTGCCAGGTAGCTCGTAAAAGGCGAGCATAGGCTTATCATCACTAACACCGTGACATCTGACTAGGTGGTAGAGTTTCGCAGCGACTCGCCCGGATTGGTATCACCGCCTTACCTATTCCTGCCGCCATAACGTCATGACGTGTTCCGGTTCGGAGGGTAAGGTAGCCGGTAAACTTACTTTTGCTCGAGGCCTAACATCTTGACCTCAGGTTGGCAACGCACCATTACCATCTTTGGTGTCTCTAGGCGGCCTGAATTTCTTACCATCAGGGAATCCGTCTGCTTGTTTTTTTCCTAAATATTATACCTCAATAGACTATAGTTGGGGACGAAAGTTTGTATAACAATCTATTCTGCGCTGCCGAAGTTGCGGGGAAACAGCTAGTGATCCATAAACTCATTAAAGCCGTGAAGAAAGTGAGTACACACTTTCGATGGCGCCGGTCACCGCAGAGAAACCCGTAAACTGCAACTCATCACACTTGTTACGTCACTTATGGCGGGCTTCTGAATTACTTAGTGATAATATTTATTTTAAATCGACGTTTAAATAATTAGATAGTTGTATATTTTATCTTGAACAAAAAAGAACAAATATAATGTTTTTAACCGATTCAAAATAGGATGAGGTTTTCAATATGATTATGTTTTTTGTTGTGTGTTTGTTACGCGATTACTCGACCGTAACTAATCGATTTTGTGGTTCTTTTTAGAAAAATAGGTCAGCTCGCCGCGATAGTCCCATATTGACTTTATTATGATCCGACCAATGGTTTTTAAGTCGTCAACATAGATCAAAAATACTCATTAGGTATAACTGAAAGCTACTAGGAGGATGTTGATAAAATTCATGTAAAACCATTACAGAATCATTTGCTAACTTTAGAAAAAGGAATGATCACATCACGACGTCGACCTACCTACTTAATGAAAATGCTGCTTTAAGATATTTTTTATTTAAACGAATTTGCATTAGAATTGATGACGATGTTCACATCAATCTTTCTTTTCATCAATTGCGAGGCAAAAATTATATTTTTCATTTCATAATTAAATAATATTCTCATTCCGAATCACACAGTCTAGCAGAGTGTAATAATCTACGATCACAATTACTACATTATTCGGATAGCGGGCGATGGAATCGTCCTATCCCTACAAGCCAATGGATAAGAACACGGCTCTCCATATGATAAGAGCAAAAACATTAATAGGCCAGTATGTATGGCATTAATGTTATGGGTGGTGCAGGTGTTCACCCATAACATTCATGGAGAAAACCTGAAATAGGATGGGAAATGATAATTATTGAATTATATTCGGCATAATTGGTAAATTAATTTAGTGTGGTTTCCTTAAAGGTTCTGATATTCCGTTATTTTTTTAGGTACATAAAAAAGTTTGTTATTGCTTTCATAAGTAGAAATGAAACTATACGAGTAAATCCAAGTAGGTACTCGATACTTTTATCCGCTACCAAGTACATATTAGTATCGATACTTTGAAATAAAATATCGAAAAGGTATCGGTTAAAAGTACTCGTATCAGTAAATTGGTTACGGTTTATGGAAATTAACATAATGGTTGTTTTCTTTTACCATTGGAAAACGGTTTTCACACAAAATTTTCTAAAAACGATACGATACTAGTAAGTATCGATACTTTGTTATCGATACTTGACGACCGATACCAGTATCGAGTAAAGTATCGATACCCCAGTGGGATCGTTTCATCCCTATTCATAAGGACCTCAGCTTGATAATAATGCACAATAAAAAGAGTGCAATCGTTCCATTTTTACGCGTGATGTGATGGCCATAGGACAATGGAAATAGAGATTATGTAATATATAGCATAGCTAAGCAGACAGACGTTGTCTTTACTAGGTCTATTAAATAAAAATATAACCTTATTTTTTTATTAACCTTCTCCCGACAATAACTGTCACATCACAATTCGAATAAGTAAACGAAGCTGTTCAATCCGTTCACGTGTTATGCGATGCTCAATAAATACAGAGATTCATTGTTATTTAAAAAGTATCAAATGCCGACCTGCCCGGCTTCCTCCACATTCATTACCCTTAATAAAATGCTTTAATAAATATTATTGCTCCGTGCTATTCAGCCATGGTTCAGCTATATCACAGTAAAACTCAATGTTACAAATCATGGCGTCTCTCATATTGGTCGCAGGTTTATGTATTGTAATGCTAATGACCAATAGAGAACAACTTCCGGTTTCCGGTCCGATGACTGTATCAAGTAGTGGTTGGGGACGAATAATTGCGTGTTACGCTACCAACTTTAACAACTTTCACTCTAATGCATGTTTTTTTTATATTTTCATTACCAACTGCTCCACTTTAGTTGATATTTTGCAATTTCGGCGCTTGGTAAACTTCCAAATACTCATATTTTAAACACTATATTACATTAGTATTTTAAAACAGCACAAGTGTCAGTGTCTTCATTTAAAAATATGAACTGCTCCACTAGCGCAAATTGCTTGCGATGGTGGCGCAATCTACTAGCAATTCGCCTTATCGGATCGTACAACAAAAAAAATGCATTTCTTCTCTTCACTTATTCTCTTATGAAAACTTCGATGCCTGGGAGAAAAGTGCTCGATTAGTGATAGGTTTGCCACCTATTGCATTGTGGGACTTACTGTGTTTGATGATGTAGTGCTGGAACAAGTGAATGAAATTGTATATCTTGGTTGTGCTTTCAGCAGGGATGGAAGGTACACCGCAGATGTAGAGAGGAGAGAGAGTGCAGGGAATAGTTTGAATGGAGCGTTGGGTAAGCTATTCCGAAGTGAGGTTTTGAGTCAAAAAGCTAGACTAGCTTTGCATAATTCTGTGCTTATCCCAACGTTATTGTATGGAAGCGAGAGTTGGGTATGTCGGAAAGATCATGAAAGTAGGATAAATGCGGTCGAAATGAGAGCACTACGGAAAATCTGTGGTGTAACGCTCGCTGACCGCATTCGTAACAGTGAAATCCGAAAAGGGGGGGATTGAAAGAAAGTGTTGGTGTTAAAATGCGAAAGGGCATGCTCCGCTGGTTCGGTCATGTGGAAAGAATGACAGATAAAAGATTGACTCAGCAGATATACAATGCGAATGTTGATGGATGTAGGTACCTACCCGGGGAGACCAAGGCTGACATTTCACGACCAGATCAATCGGATATAATCCGAGGGTGGTGTCAAGAGTCTCCGAAACCGGCGTGTTTGTATGACAAGTTTGTATCTTGTTGTGCATAAGTCTCGTCTCCACAGAATCAGTTATTCTTTCATGGGCCAATGTATACGTTTTTACAATAAACTTCCCGAGCATATTAAAGACTTACCATTAAATAAATTTAAAAAATGTATTAAATCTAAGTTGTATGGTAAAGGTTATTATAAGATTTCAGAATATTTAGAAGACAGAAATGCTTGGGATTAATTGCTCCTCATACAATCTCTACAGATTAATGATATGTTATATACTTTTGTAAATTTTATTTATAAGAAAAAAAAGACAAGCCCGCTGAGTTTCTTTCGCCGGATCTTCTCGGTATGTGGCCGCGTTCCGATCCGGTGGTAGTTTTTAGTATTATATAGACGCGTCACAAGAATCTTTGTATAGATCCATGTGAAAAAAAAAAGGTTGTATTTTCAATAGGTAGTAAAGTAAATAATTACGTTTTCATGTTAATTGTTTAGTAGGTATTTATTTTGCCAACACATGTCTAAAGTAATGTTTATCTAATATTGATTTAAGAAATTAAAGACTGACTAAACATTTTTAATGGCCTATACTTACTTGTATACATAGCAAAGTATACGGTACGTAGTAGGTGCGCACTTACATACCTTCTATATTACTACTATACATATTACTTAACAGTTACAAGTTCAGAGCAATATATGAGTGTGTAAAAGTAGGCTCAAGAGCGTCGCCAGCCGACGGCCTAGATGGGGCAAGTTGATACGGAGATTGAGAAAAATATACATTGTAGGTTCAATCGGGAGCCTCGTGCCCTCGACTTTTTGCCTTGCCTTGCATTTCGCTCTAAATAGTAGCAAACTAGTAGAAAAATTACTAGAATAATCGATCGAGTCAAGTTAAAGACATAAGACTGTTTGCTTCATCTTTTTTTTTAGAATCTCTATGGGAGGGCAGCTGCCCCTCTTGCCCCCCCCCCTTGGCGACGCCCTTAAGTAGGCTAAGACAAAAAAAAGAACCTTCACGCCAATATACCCTAAGAGGTAGGCAGAGGCAGAACCAGGGCACACACGACTAGCCACTTTCCACTAAGTGACGGGTGGCAAACCTATCGCAAATATTTCAATCCCGAGCAACGGTTTTTTTAAATAGCAAAGTGGAAAACTCAAATTTTCTTTTTATTACCCGACTGAGACCTCATGCAGTCAAGTCAAACACCTGGACCGCTAGATCACAGAGGCGACAAATCTAGTACATAAATGTTATGTTATGTTATGTTTATGTATCTTGACGTACAATATGGGCAGTCACAATTTTGCCTATATCTAAGAGAGAAAAAGAGAGAGAAATTATCCGAGACTCATCACAAAATAATGTTACAATGTGTTAGTAATCAGTCCTTGCTATTTACATACCATGTACTATGTATGTATGTACCTATGTAGTTTATACATATTAAAAAGACGAACTGTGTATATCGTCCTTTCACTCTCACACATTTTCACACACTCACTCACACACACAAATTTGACAAATATTATAAAGCTAAAATTATGAATAATTACATTTTGTTTGAATTTTTTCATAGTTGGACGAGTGCACTGACTACGAACAAAGGCGACGTCTGCGCGCGCGCATTCGTACTGTCATGGCCGAACAAGAAGGTGAATATTGTTTGTATAATTTACCTACCTACTACTACACGTAGGAATATACAAATATAATTAACAAGCTGTTGACTAGTCGATTTGAAACTTATTTTTCGCCTCATATCTTGTTTAACAATATCGATAATTTATAATTAAAGAAAAAAATTAATGTATTTTCCGAAGATGTATGTTAAAAAGTTTTTTTTTTTATGTTATAGGAAGGCAAACAAGCAGGCGGATTTCCTGATGGTAAGAAATTCACGCCGCCTAGAGACACCAAAGATGTTAATGATGCGTTGCCAACCCGAGGCCAGGATGCTAGGCCTCGAGCAAAAGTAAGTTTACCGGCTACCTTACCCTCCGGACCGGAACACGTCATGACGTTATGGCGGCAGGAATAGGTAAGGCGGTGGCACCAATCCGGGCGAGTCGCTGCAAAACTCTACCACCTAGTCAGATGTCACGGTGTTAACGACGATAAGCCTTTGCTCGCCTTTTACGAGCTGCCTGGCAAGAAAGGCAGATGGACTATTCTGCAAAGGAGCCCGGACCAACACGGGGAAAAAAAACACTAAATCCTCTCAAAATATACTACCACAAAACGATATGTAAATATTATACTAAAAAAAATTCTTGTTGCCGAATTAATAACTAATTTATTAAATAAAATGGCAAAAACATAGATTTTTATAAAAAAATTGCGGGCTGGATACCACAAATTGCAAGTAGACATAGACTAAACAAGAGGAGATTGTCTCCTACTCTAACTTCAAAATGAATTACATAAGGTAAGTTAAATTAGTAAAACTACGAAAAAGAAGTTACGGTAGGCGCAATAGGTAAGTTGGGATAAAAACCTTACAGACTTCTTGATACTAAGAATTACATACACATTGCCTTTGGTCGTTAAAACTGATCTACGTGAATCATCCTGTCAAGCAAGCAAGAATATTAATCATCTTACGTAAGTATCTCTCTTGACGTCCTACCAGAACTGGTTGTAACGACAGAACTGAGCAAAGTGAGACACCAGGTTAAGCAAATCATTACTAACTAGGCTGTAAAATCTAGTTAGTCAGGGTATTGCAGACAAAAGCCATAAATTTACACCGATCCTTTAACACTTTGTGACTAAATTAAATGTTTTTACAGCTTGCGCAACCGCTGTGACGGAGGCGTTAGCAGCAGCTGGCGAAACAGTTGAATCCGAAGAACAAACAGGAGAACGCGGTGAGTCTCTTCTTCTGCCACTGCTGCAGGGTCTTCTCCAAGGCGGTGGTCAACGCCTTTTGGCCGGCCTCGGGGCTGCCTCACATGACGTTGTGGCGGACGTGCGACGCTCTTTACAACGTTTGCGACTAGCTCTAGCACCTCCTGCAGATCACCCACAAGCTCGCGCTCTCTTAGCGCTAGCTGATAGATTAGAAGATGCATTAGATGCCGCTGATCGGCTTGATGGTTGTAAGAGAAAACCGAGACGGCGTAGTCGCACTTCAAGGCACACTGTTGGTGTTACACGAGAGGAACTTGAAGAGGCGCGTAGATTAGTAGATCGAGACCAGTTGCTACCAGAACCCGTAGAGCCTGTAACTCCAACTCCATCTTCTGTCTCCTCTACATTACCCAGCACAGAAGAACCATCTACACCAGAAAGAAAACAAAGTCATGATGAACAAATAAGCTATCACACTGCTGTTGCTTCGCAGGAGAAAGCCCCACCAGTAGCTCATAATGTTAGTTACGAGGTAACGCCTCAGGTTAATAGGGATGCAAAAGTTGTAGAAAGGCGAGTAGCAATGGCTCGTAAGCCTGACTTCTTTAGACATTCTATTGCCGAAACTGTTCAACCTGAACCACTGCGAAGTGCAGCTGAACGATGGCATTCTGATTCCAGGAAAGGGATCGCTGCAATCGCAAATAAATTTGACACAAAAGTCGAAAAAGAACCACCACCTCCAATAAGGAGAATGCCTGTTAACAAACCAACACTTACAGCTAAACAAAAAACTGAGGAAGAACAAAAAAGAGCAGCATTTTATCGACCTCCACCTCCTGGCTATAATTTTGCGGTACCTCTCCCAGCAGATGATTTTGCTAAACCACTTAATCGTTTTAATAATAACAAAAGAAATAGAATGAAACGTGCAAACACTATAGATATTGGTCGTCCACTTGGAGGCTATCGCATCGATAGCGACACCGATGATGAAAATACAACACGTTTAGGACCCAAAGTTCCACAGTTTCAACCTCAAACAGAAAATGATAAAAAATTTTTAGCTTTCATGCAAAAGAATGAAAATAATGATCGAAACATTTCTGCTGCCCCAGCTAATTGGAGCCATAGATTCGGTAATATAAAAAATGCTTTCGAAGGTCGTGAAAAAGAAGACAACAGTAGATCTTCAAGCGCTTCCTCGGCGAAACGCTTCTGGCAAGCCAATGGAGATAATAATACATCTGCACCGCGATCGCGAAAGTACTTAGCTGATATTACCCCAGAAATTGTTAAGCCTCCGTGGGTCTCCAATCGCAAGGATACTTTACGTGCTCAAATACCATTGCCACCACCGGTTCAACATATATCTCAAACGAATCACCAACCCGACATACAGCCAGCAAACAAACCAGTCGCTGTTAAACCATTTGTTGCGAAACCAATTCCCGTCAATCAATTTTCCCATGCACCTATGTCAGTTTTTAAACCACCAAAGAAGATTTTATCACCAACAGGAGCAGCGCCTAACGTATGGACTCCTCCATCTTCTAGTATACCGGTATCACCTTCAATTGATAACCCACCACTGTTTCCAGTAACAAAGGCAATCGGCCCCACGTCGCCTACAGCAAACGTACCCTGGCAGCCTGAAATCGAAAATTCTAATAAGGCTAATTGTATAAATGCACCTAGATATGAAAATGATAGAGTTGTCGCTCGCATAGTACAACCACCTAAGTTGCACAATTATAGACCGCCCACGCCGCCGACTCACGTGCGTCCTCAAGTACAAAATCATACTATAAAATCTATACCTAGCCAAAATCAACTAGCGGCACCAGAACTTGTAAAAAAATTAGAAGACAATAAATCTGTATCTAGCCCGGAACCATTCCCTCTTAAAGTAGATGCTCATCAGCTTCAAATTGAGTTTTATGAAAGACAGATTCGAGAGAAATTACGCCGTGAATCTTCAAACGAACGTCGTGATGTTCCCATTCAAAAACCTCCTCCACCCCCAGCCCCTCCAGCTTATACTATAGTAGACTATACCCCACAAAATGTAACATCCACTTTTGTACCCCTCCAACAAACCCCTGATATAGAAAAAGCAAAAGCACATAAAGTTGACTATTTACCAGACGTTGTCATGAATGAGAATCATCCGTATGCCACTTCACCCTCTTCCCGCGTACCATGTATCAGTCCTTCCAGATCCAAAGTTCCCCAAGAATACCAGAATGGCTTAACGCTTGGCAACGGCGTCGACGGTCCAACAACAGAACATGAAAGTGTCGTGACCCGTGTGATGCGCGGACCAACGCGCGCTGCAGCAACTATAACGACAGGCGTGCGCACGCGTGGGGCTGCAGATAGTCTTCGTGGTGTACTTGACAAGGTCTCGTCTTCGAAACAAGACACCATCTCATTAGCAGAGAAGAAGAAGCGAGAGTCCGCTCGTAACCAGGTACGGCTGGGAGCTCCGCCC
>NJDD01001885.1:190269-206147 GCA_002245505.1 Calephelis nemesis
ACTCTCCCCAGCACGTTCCGTCCCCGACCCGCCCTACCCACTTATTTGAGCACGATGGAATCCCCCGCTCTCCGGGTGGCCCTCGCAGTCCCGCGCTCGTTGCGTCCCGCGAGTCCGTGTTTTCCAGCGAATCCCCCGCCAGTCGGGGATCGAGTCCAGGTTCCGCTTTGGCACGGTCAGGATCCTGGCACAGATTTGGTGAAGTCAGTCCAAATTCCTCTTCACCTCGAAAAGTAGTGGCGCGCACAAAATCCATGCATTTGTTGGCTGTACCAAAATTATTCGAGGGAGGTATTACCAAAGACGAACTCCCCGAGAAAAAGAGAACAGTTGAAGCATATTTCGCGGGGCAAACACAGATCCGGTCAAAGCCGACGTCCCCGCAGGCGCCGACAATGCGTGTAGGTCCGCCCGCCCCGCGGAGGTTCGCGCTGGGTCGCAGTCGCACCATGCCCGCAGTGTCGGAGTTGCAGTTCCTGGACGAGACCAACGCAGACGACGCATTTGAAGACCTGGTGTCGGCGCTCGCGTAGCGCGCATTCCACTAGTTAGGAGCGGAGACGATCGAGACGCGCGTGAGTCGTGTGTGTGTGGGCTGCCTGTCGCTTGTGTCGCGTCCGCATGTCTCCAGCCCCGTCCGCCGCCTCTTGGCCCCCAGCGGTCATCCCACACCCCCTCGATGTACATAATGTAACATGCGAATTCATTTCACCGTCCCTATAACTGTGTTATTTTGACTAATAGCTTGTAAGTAATTGTACATAATGTTTGTCTTGCTGTGTTTACAAATGTTCCGATTGAATAATAATAGCTCAAAGTGTTTTTGCTTGTGCCTGATGTAATTTTTCATTTACAGAGGAAGAAGTAAGAACTGTGACGTCGAGCGTGAGAAGGAATTCTTCAGAAAAAACCGTTAGCAGTAGTACCACTATTAAAAATTCTAAAGGTACGTATAATAGAAGCGCTTTGTCTTTCGAATTTTTAATTTCGAAAAAAAAAATTGAGTATTTGTAGTTATTTAAATAATTAACATAATTTTTTTAACATAACCTTTTTTTTTACAGTCATCGAAAGCATGACCCGGCCTGCGCCTAAACCTGTATCGCCATTTGCGAAATTCCGTCAGCTCGAGAAACAAAACTCTATTAATAACCCCAAGTAAGTAGTTAATGTATTCATTCGTTTTTTTTTTCGATGAAATGAATTACTTATATTCTAACATATTAAGTCTATAGTAGGCTATAGGTAAAAAAATATTTGATAAATTATGAATGTATTATTTTATAGAAAAATAACTATGTACTCGCTTAATATATTATTTCAATTCATTCAAACATTTTTTTATTATTTGGCAGCTATTTCTGTGGACACGAATATTGAGTAGGTAGGCAATAAATACTTATTCATCATAATTATATAACATGTAATTTATTTTAAGAGTTGTGTAGCATCATACATTGCTTAAGTGCATACGACTCATTTTCTACGTACGTAGCTAGTTTTTCATGAGCATTGAGATCATTCCAGAACATTTTTTACAGATTACAATTAATTGCTTATCCAAATATAAACCATTAAAAGTATTGTGTTAACACGTGTCTGCGTCCATCAATCATACGCAAGCACAACCGACAGCTATTTATGAGAGCACATCGCGGTATCAGTTATTACACTAATCCACATGCCTATAATTACTTCAATGCCGAATGTTCAATTACATGCCCCGTGGCTTGAATAAAATCTAGCCGAATTTGATTCGAGTACACGATGATACCTTGCTAAAGACGTCTGATGCTAAATCCGGCCCTGGGGGTCTACCATGAACGCTTAAAGCAGTATTATTTCCATCTTGCTAAATGTCTGCCTTTATAAGCAACTTTATGGTTTACGTCATAAGGTTGTCTTTCTCGACTGACAATTAGTATTGTTAAAATAGTACTGTTTTAAGAGCTTATGGTAACCCCCCTGATTGGAGTACTAAGTGGAGACTAACATACAGCTCCGCTTGTAGCTCGCCCAAGACTCCGCAGAGCCCGGGCTCTCCGTCGCAGCCTTACTTCAAGTTCACGGACCCCGCGCTGCAAGCCAGCGCCGTCACTATTAAAGAGCGTTTGCTGCAGTGGTGTCGTGACAAGACCCGGGATTATGAGGTATTCACTCCTCCGCCTGCGCCCCGCATTTAACACCTTGGCCCTCGCTACCGAACATCACGAAATATAAATTGGTTCCAAAGTAATCACGTTATGGCCTTGTTAAAGTGTCTTCATTTTAATTTAAAAAAAAACATCTTATTTTTCGAAGTTTAATGGTACCTATATTCAAATTATAAGCTGAATGATCTCAACAATATTATTATTTCAACATATCTTATTATATCTTTTTTTACATATAAAAAAACTTTTTTGTTGTTTTAGTTATGTATTAAGCTGTTGTTATCCCGTAATAAATAAAATACAATAAATAAAACAAACCAACAAACTGACTTATAAAGTTCAATATATAGTTTTATGTAAATAAATTAATAAAATCATCAATGATAATGATCAAATCATAATAGTTTATCGTTCAGATAAATAACATAAAAAAAAACTTTTATATCGTGGTGGAACTAAACTTTAGAATACAGATGTAAAGCCAGTGCAAATCTCAAGATGTAATAATGAATAGGATATTTTTCCCTCAATTTTAAATTAAGAATGTAATAATGGTGATTAACGGTCTTTGCACTAGCTTAAGGGGGCTTGCGGAGGTCGCGTTATACCCAGTAGCATGTGAATATCGATCGCTGCGCACGCGCACATACGACATAACACGAGATTCATTGCTGCCTTACACACTTCACGCTTTTTGTCGCTTATGGTTGTGTTCATTGTATATAATATGTATATTATGTAAAATATATATTACACTTTATCAGCCAAATTGTATAACTTTGGTCTAGTCGCCTAACGGAGTAAAACAAACATTCTAATTTAAATAATTTTCACAATTACCTGTAATGGTGAAAAATAAACTTACTAAAGGTTAAAATAATATTGTGGCATGAATTGTGTGTTTTGTGATCTTCAATGGGTTTTAGTGAGGGAGATAAAACTACATTTTTTTACAAATTAATATTTTTCTTGTTTTGTTTTGCTGCAAACAGTGTGTAGTCACTTCTTTACGCATTTTTTGTTTTATCGATAACTCGATTAAGATCTGTCCATCACTTCTACATTTAGAAATTAAAAATGGTCAGATGACGTAGCATTCACGAATAAATTCGAGAATCTGCAATTTTATGTTTGTATTTGCTACGACGATGTAGGTATTTTAAGCATAGGATAGCCATCATCCCCTCTCTATATAATAATCTAATAATTTTGTAATCTAACTGGGTGCCACTATATTGCAAACAGTGAGACTAGGTTTTTTATGAGATAAAACAGCAAACAAGCGAACACAAGAGACAAATGTGGCTTGTACGTTGTTATGACAAATGTGACGCACCTATGGATGGTATAGGTGCGTCGATGACCTATGAGTGGGATGTTAGACCTTTTTCGCAAGTCTAAAAGCTAGGTACCCTACCTTCCCGACCGGACCATGACATTTCTAAACACTCTTACAGTAGCGACAGGAATAAAGGAGACAATATATACCTAGCCTAATAGATGCCTCAGTGGTCTAGCGGTTCGGCGTCGGATTTGACTTCTTGAGGTCGCGGGTTCGATTCCCAGGTTAGGCAACAAAAAAAATTAGGAAATGTATATTTTCAATTTTCTAATAAAAATAATGTTGCCTGGGATTGGATATGAGCCAGGTTGGCGAGAGGCTTGCAACCTATCACATTGTGGCCCTTCGTGTCTTCGGCTAATCAAGGTTGTGCCTATGACTACCCCTTCGGGGATATGGACGTGAATATATTTATTTAATAAATGCCTAGGTAAACTTATTGCACAGCACTCCACCAGTGACCTAGTTGGTAATAATACATGTTGTTACCTATGCTCGCCTCTTACGAGTTGCGAGGCAGGAAGGAAGATGGTATAATCAAATTAAAAATCAAGCCTCAATCAGGCAACGTCCCGATGTCATCTTTGTTTCCAATATCATACAATCCGTGTGTTTGTGTGTCCTCCCAAACCATAAAAACTCTATCCCCTAAAGTCTGGACTATAACACGACGGTGGCGAATACACAAAATGCACAGGACGTAGGAATTCCGAAGTTTTAGGACCGAGATATTCAAACATTTATACTATTTTTACTTTTATTAATAATTACACTGTACAGCGCCCCAATATTACAGGCACACGGGGCTGATTATGTATCTTAGTTACCAACTCAAAATGCAAAAGTGTACATCAAATAGCTGTCGAATGACGTCATTTGTGTTTGCTATCTCTATTGTATTTCTGTTGGTCACTGGAGATATCAAATATAAAACACGTCATTTGACAGCTATTTGATTTACCTACACTTTTCCATTTTGAGTTGGCCACTGAGATACCTAATCAGCCCCCTGGACAGTTTATTCCCGACTATACTAAGCTGTAGTTTGCTCAGTTAAATACGACAGGGATTAGTAAAAGAAGGTAACTTATGTACCTACTTAGTGTAACCATTCTGTGTCAATCTTTCCGGCAGAGAATATACTACGTTTCATTTTCAGTTAAAAATAACAAGTCTGGAGGGGTTTGTTTATAATAAAAATGTGATGTGTTATAGAATGTGAAATTGGAGAACTTCTCGACGAGCTGGGCGGACGGGCTGGCGTTCTGTGCGCTATTGCACCACTTCTTGCCTGAGGCGTTCGACTACTCCGAGCTGACGCCGGAAAAACGACGACACAACTTTACGCTCGCCTTCAAAATTGCCGAGTAAGAATAACAACATACCACTATAATATATGTAATAAAATGTACTACTAAATAAGTTGGTATTGCTTTTACTACTAGATCGAAAACATTCAAATTTAAGTTTTAAACAAAAGTATACAAAGGAAAGTTCTTTTCGTTTACCAAACTTAGCACAAGCGGACATAATGTTTGCTCTGCAGAAAAGCAGAAATAAATCATTTTTTTAAATAAAAACTAGCTGACCCGTCAGACGTTGTTCTGCTATTTTTTTTTGCTGTGATTCACCCTCATCACTTAAAGTTACGAAAAATAGACGTAGGCCGATTTTCAAACCTACTCAATATGCTCACAAAATTTCATAAGAATCGGTCAAGCCGTTTCGGAGGTGTACGGTAACTAACATTGTGACACGGGAATTTTGAATTACATAAATTGATCTAACTCCAAAAAAAGCAAATCATATGCTTGTGTTGTGGGTGTAAGTCAGTGATACCTAGAAATACCTAATTAAATAGATACAGGTATAGACTTAACAAACACTTAGTCAAGAAAACATAGACGTCTACGTTTATCACATATATGTCTGCCCTTCCTCGAGAATCGAACTCCAGCCTCGCAATTGATCGGTGAAGTTAGGCATGCACGCTAAGAACTCAGTCAGAAGACCCATTTTTTTAAAGGTAGAAAAGCAAACAAGTAGACTTATTTTCTGGTGGTTAGAAATACAGGCCACCTAAAGACCAAAGGGTTTGCCAACCTGAGGCTGCAGATGTTAACTGAAGCCGGAAAAATAGCTTAACCTATTTTTCTGGCTTTATTAATTGGTATATCTATTAAAATAATATTATGTTGACAGTGAGAAGGCGGGCATCTACCCCCTACTGGATGTGGACGACATGGTCGCGATGCGCAAGCCGGACTGGAAATGCGTATTCACGTACGTTCAGTCCATCTACCGCCGCTTTAAGGACGAACAGTGACCACCGTCCCATCGCGCAGCAGTGGAACGCGAACATGCTACTTTGGTCGCAACGATCGATGTAGCGTGTTATTAGTTCGCGGGTAGTCGAACATAAGTCACAAAATGTATTTATTTCAAAAAATGTCCAAAGATGTTGTTTTTGTCTAGAGTTTACAAATTGTTAAGCCAGTGTTCGCCCGACTCGTTACTCCAAGCGCCGTCTCTATGTTCTCCTATTTATTGTAATCTCAATATGTGATTTTATTATAGGTTGTAAGGACTAACATATAATATATAGTCTATATTCTATACACTGAAGGATCTTTACTTATATACACATAAGCGATTTGAATCCTTGCGCTAGTGTTCGTCCGATATTATATGCTAACATTATGTATAATTTTACATATGGCTTAAATAATCTACTGATATTTAAAATTGTATTTTAATTTATAACATACTGGCAACTTTTATGCTGCACACGATTTAAAAGACATATTGATAAAGGGTTTTATTTGTATATTTACTATTCAATTTCCTTGACAATGCCTTCGGCAAACTGATTGGCGTACCAATGTTTTTAATTCATATCTACAGTCATTTTAATTCAAACGTCGTGGCAAAAACTGAAACCGAAGTTCTTGCTGCACCTGCATTTCAGACATATATTTTTATCCGAATTATTAATGATGGACTAAAACATTTGTTCCAATTATAATCACTAAACAGAATTTATTTTCCACAAAAAAGTGTATACGAATGGCTTTAGTTTGTGAAGTTTGTCTGTATGTTTGAACTGCGATCTTTTATTAAGGGTAAATAAAAATTAGAAAGTGGATTTTGTATAAAGGCAATCAATTGTAAATAGTCTTATTTAAAAATTTGTATATAAAAGCTGGGATTTTAAAAGAAAACTGTCAGTTGTATTAAAATCGTGTGTTGTGTAAATGTTCCAAAAAGAATCAAAGTAAAAGATTAACATTTTATATTTCGTTTTATTTTCGTATAAATCATGGCAATATAATAGCCTATCAGCAAACCCTCTGCAGAAAAACTATAGAGAATATCAAAATGCAAAGAGTTGTACAAAATATTAGATAAACGAATAATTGTGACATGGTGTTTGTCTATATTTTAAGAACAAATATTTGATCTGTGAGTTGCAATCCACTAGTGAGAAAAATATGAAAAAAAGGTACTCAGTTCAGTTGACTTTTAAAACCGTATCCTTTTCGTTCAAAATCGAGCTATCAAGTTCCATTTCATTCCATTCATGTCCTCATTCAGTTCATCCAGTCAAATTCCATTAAGAATCTGGCAATGTATATGGTAATGAGACCATAAAAGGGTCGGCTATATTGGTAGCTCTATCGACAGTAGTATCAGGCGAGTCTCCAATGACAGTAGCGAGTGAGGGCGAGCTGGTGGTAGGGGTGGGCTCCCCTAGCGCGACGTGCACGTGCAGGCTGCTGTCCCGCCACGCGCGCCACGATAGCTGGTGCTCCTGGATCTTTAGTAATATCCAGGTGGTCAGAAGCCCGTTTAAAGCACCTGTTAACCAATCAACATAAAAGAAAACAGAAAATGTAGACAGACTCGCAGTACGTACAACAGACCGCACAACACTTGTGACACATACCTATCTAAAATGTCCCTCCCGAAAATCGCTTTAAAAATCTCTACCAGTCCTTGTTGGAGTTAGATGTTTGATACCATAGTTTACAACTACTAACTCCTCAACGAGGGGCGTCGTCTTAGATTTGAGTTGAAGTCTTCCATTAAGTAGGGGCGGATTTCCCAATAGGCCGAGTAGGCCCGGGCCTAGGGCGGCAAAATCTAGGGGGCGGCCAAATTTGCTCTGCTCAGAAAGCCAGGCAAAAGACAATTTGTGAATAACGATTCATTACTTCTCACAAATAGAAATGGTATAAATCAGTATGTGAAATACAGATTGAGATAATTAAACAATTTACTGATTATCGTTATTTTTTTTTTCATTTTTTTTAAATTTCTATAGTTGATTTAATTTTGCTTGCTTTACAGCACATAAGGGGGGGAGGGGCAATCTTTCGTAGGCCTAGGGCAGCCAACGTATCAAATCCGCCCTTGCCATTAACACTTAGTATTGAGTTTTATGGTTACTAGTATTTATGATATAAGGAAAGTCGTCATAGTTATGTGTTCATGTAGATATTACATTTAACCACTGGTCATGAACCTGTTGCGTTAACTAAATAGTTACGTATGTTATGCCTGAAGTACATACGTAATAATACCGCTTTCTGATTCTGATTATCACGTAAATCTTTTTTTTCTGATACTTTATCTCCTTTTGACGCTTTATTGACGAAAAAGGTGTGCGAAATAGTACTAATAATCTTCGGAGGCAGGTAAGTTCACCCTCCGGGAGACAATACAAATTTATTTCATATTGAAAACTTCTATATTTTTTACTTGATATCTTGAAACTTCTCGTATGTCTAAAAATGCATGCATGATCCAGTTATCGTTAGATCAAATAGCCGGATCATTCGCAAGGATTCGCCTAGCACTCCACTAGTGAAGACACACCCGTAATATAGATAAAAAATTGGTAAATCCATGCAAATACGTGTGACCAAAACGGCTCACACATCACCTAGCAGCTAAGTCGACCCAACGGCGCAATATTAAGCGCTTGCAAATACAGTGAATCCCCAAAGACAAACCGACCACTTAGGTCACAAGGCCCGCATCTTTGACTTTGGTCATACAATTTTTAAACCACCTTCTTAGTCCTCTGTTTTGGAGGTTTTATCGAATGCAAATGAAGCAGGAACTTTGGAGATGTCATGTTATAGTGTTTCTACTGTACAGATAGTAATATATTTACCGATGATTCCAATAAGTATGGATGAGAAGAGGTTGGCGGCTAGGGCTGCCCCTCCGCCGCGGCGTGCGCCGGCTTGCAGTGCGGCGTCGGCGGCGTGCAGTGCGCGCGCTGTGCCCAGCACCGAGGCCACACCCAGCGCCGCCCCGCGCCACGCGTCCGCCGCCAGCGCGCGCGCCCGCCCCGCCGCCGCCCACTCCCACACCGACCGCGCCAGTGACCACCTCGTAAAACCAAACACTCTAGCTAAGACACTTCTGCGACTTTACTGCATGGTAAACTTATGACGATCCAGAACACCATATACATTCCTGCCTTCATGTAATCGTTTTCAAGAGTCATATCTGGTTTGAAGTTTTGATTAGTAAAAAGAATTTATTGGGTTCGCAAAAAACCTCATGTAATTCATTTATTTGCAATCCAAAATGGTCAAATTTAGATGGTGAGTTGCAGGTCATAGGTAAGTTCGAGCATGTTAGACCCTATCGGGTTCTGCAAAGCAGCAGAAACAAAGTTAATTTTGTTATCATTTTAAGGGATTTTTTTAATTTAACCACAGTCTTTTGAAGTAAATTATACTCATTGACTGTTAGAGGTTTAGAGGATTTCAAATACTCAGATTTACCTACGTCTATACGATTATTTGTCTTAAATCAAGTAAAAATGTAATGAAGTGACTTAATAAATTAATGCGTATAATGTGACTACACCATGGTTTAAATAAAGTCTACATCATAGATTATTCGTGTTTTGATACAGTAATAAAGTAATGACATACCACACCACAATGTCATGGGTGCTGTCGAAACTCTTAGGTGTGCATTCAGTGAAAATAGACGATAGAAACATTACTTACTTATGGCTCCTTGTAACAACATAGTGATGACGACAGAGCTCGCAGTACGAGGTTGATGCCTGCAACAGCCACCTCTCTAGGCAGGAGCGGTGGACAGCCGCGATGGTGCCCCGACATGAGCAGGGTCGGACCAAGCGCTCCGCCGACTCCCCGCCGAAACAGATGCGACAGATATTAAGCGAATGATGACTGCCGTTCAAACTTGACACTTCTTTAGTTTCGGAAGCCTGTTATAACATATTGATCGTTACATCTTTTTAGAAAAATAGGATGCTACTTGAGCGGGGCTCTAATGTCGTCTGCAACACTGCCCAGACAATTTTGATGTCAACAGGCCATCTTCAGTTTTCGGGACCTTAGTTTCGTATCGAATACACCACCAGTGTCGAAATCCCAGGAACCTGCAAGCTAGCACTGTTCATGACGTCCTCTCCGCAACCGACAAACGCGCCACACACTTATATAATATTAACATACAACTGCTTAATTTGTGTTTTAAGTCGAAAATAAAATTACATAAAATTGACTCCCACTTGACGCATATGTATCTTTCATGTGTCTCATCCCTAGAACTACTTGACGCCTCCCACTACGACTCATCTTTAGCCGTCAAAACTAATCAGCACTATAAGTCTGCTCCAATGGTGATGACAAATTCTAACATCTAGTCTAAATTTAATAGAAATCTTTCTAAAATATATTTCATGGCCCTGGTTATAAGTTACGCAATTACACAACATTTAGTAAACTCCGTTTAGTAGTTTTTTGGTGAAGAGTGAATATACAAACATATAAAAAATTTAATAGCCCTCTTTATAGGTTCTCTATCCTAAATACAATTCGTACTAATCGTATCGTACCATTAGATAGCAATTATTGTTTCTTAAATATATTTCATGTATGTACGTAGTCGACCCTATTCAGGTTTTATCTATGTATAAAGTATAAATAAATCGAAACCAAACCTGTTTGTTGCGAAGCAGTGCACAGACTGACCCGAGAATGGAAACAGAACGTTCTGCCGGCTGCAAAAGGGACAACGCCGGCGACGACAAAGTCAGCGAGTCAGCGAGACGTTCGCGCAACAACCGCTGTCCCTCTATCTCTGGATGGTTCCCTTGAAGAATTGTTTTTATCATACTTGATTAATTATACTTATGAATTTTGTGACAACATATGTATCGTAATCCAAATTTGGTGGTGAAGCACTACAACGATTAGCCGGAATTGTTGACACCTGTGGTAATTTTGTTGCGCACTGTCAAAACTGAAAGTAACTGAAAAAGACAAAACACTTTTAGTGCTGTCAAATAAGACCGTACACGACATTTCTACAGACGTTTCGAAAAACGTAAATTAAAAACATCACAGTTTGACATGTTCGGACTAATCTGACATGTCTAAAACGCTCCATCTCTTTTGTTTTTGTTTCATTTGACAAAGATAGCATGCATCTAAAATAAGTTTAGTAACATCAGAATTACCACCATTCTTCTTCTTACCATCGTTCTTTTTTCTACTACCTCGCCGTTGGTAGGTATCTACTTGCCATTGAATTGTTCGGCTTCGGGGATTAAGTCTAAGAACTCACTGTGTGGTGTCCACCGGATACAGCCGCGTTTTCGGAACTGCGGTTTTATTTCAATACTCACGAGTCCGCAAACTTGTACGATTCTACCGTCGGGCGTCGGTCGTGCCGCAGAAACCGTAAACAACCGCGGACGATGCGGTTGTAAAACGCATAGTGTAATGTGCTCTTACTATTTGCATATAAATCTACATTCTATAGAAACTGTGCGCCCGCAAACGCGACGGGCGCGGGGTAAAACCGGGACCCGTGAGTTCACAGCCTAACTTTTTGCGTCTAAATCTACATTCTACTGCATTCTACAGAAGCCGCACGCCTGCAAACACGTCTGAGTTCTTAGTCTGAGAGAACCAATAAACTTACGACTCGAGACCTTAACTAAGATTGACAACATACCATTGGTATCTTTGTTATATTTAGGCAACATGTCTTCCCTTAAGTAAGCAAGTCAACTTGTTTCCCTTTCATTTTTAAACATAACAATCGATAAAACCAGTCTGTAATGTAGCTAAGCACCATCTCGATCACGTCAGCCTAAAAAAAACAGGCATCGAAATCGGTCGAGTTATGAAGTGTTTATTTTATTTTATGTTAATAGAAGGCAAACAAGCAGACGGATTTCTTACACACACATGCACGGACGCACGCACTGACGCACATGCACACATACAACCAACAGCTTCACGGGGTACTAGAATTCTGCTTCATCTAACCTGGATTGATATTTACTACCCTTACGAAATATCAATAGAACGGCATGTTCCAGTTGGGGGTGGGTGTGGGAGGGATAGCCCTCGAACTTATTAAAGCAATTAACTTGTTTATGCGTTTTTACTTCTTAGCTATATAAATGAAACACAAACGCCACTGAGCCGCAACGAAACTATGACCAAAATTTTGTATTGACAATGAGCAATGAGCAAATAGGCCACATAATGTTATGGGTGGTACCGACCATATAACAATCACATCGCAACAGCAACGTGACCACCCCTCACCTGCAACACCACGAACTAGCGTCCAACTCGGCTTATTGCATATACAAAAACGTCGCGTCGATACACCGTCCATTAACAACCACTTGTTACTGCGATATTAAGGATTGCGCCCACTGATGACGGGCGAAGCGTGTCGGGCCGGGGCGCATCGCATTGCAAAGCACACTGATGCGCCTCTGGTATATTATTCTATGATGGCGGATTTTTGTTACTCAGTACCTGACTAGAGTATACAAATAGAAAAATACAATGGAGTCATTTGACGTTAAAATCGTAAAATATAGAAATTGGCGCCATCGAGTAGTTGTTAAACGAATCCTCAAGTATGAAAAGTGCCGCCTTTAAACTTTAGCGTTGCATTGCCATGAGTGCTCTATTCTTAATAGTGATATCGTGATCTTTGGTCATTGTAGGCCGCATCGGGGAATGAGCGCAGGGTGCTTCGCGAAAATCCGCGCCGATGCGCCCCGGCACAGTGGGCGTTGCTCCATACAAAATGTATGCAAGCGATCTAGGCGGATTATTGCGCTGCGTTGCGCCCCGTCCCGGCCCATCCAAATGGGCGCTATCCTCTAGGCAGTTGTTTTACATGTGAATCAACGCGTTACCGTATGTACCTACCTACTAGTGAAGTCACTATAAATAAACATAATACATTATAAAAGAGCATGTTAGTGGGATAAGTAATATTATAATAAATAATAGTTACCTATAGGAATCATTTGTTGTGTCTAGTATAGTTTAAATATATCTTCAATGTACAGACGCAGATCCATTTAAATTTTATAGTATTAGTAAATATAGTAAATATAGTAAATTAGTAAATATAGTAAGTAGTACAGCAGTACTGTTTAAATTATGCGCTTCGGCAATATTCGTCAAGCTTCGGAAATCCGAATGAATTTTAAAGATATCTATACAGAGTTGTTACTACATAATAGATCATTTCGCTTAAATTTAGATTAGGTCAACCAATTTAATAATAAAAGTATAAAGTGTAAAAAGAGTAAAAACTGTAAAGCCGAAGCGCATAATTTAAATAGTAGTAGGTACTGTACGTGTTTACGTTTAGTAACTATTAATTAACAATTAATTCAAAAACAAAATTACCTGGTGAGCCAATTCTAGGAGAGTACCGACAGCTTATTTCTGTCTGTTGTGCAGTAGAAGAAAATTCTCTACAATTATCCCGCAGATTTACGGCATTTTGCTGCTACAAAAACAAAAATAACATATTTGATCGCCTCTCGCCTCTGTGGTCTAGCGGTTCAGTTATCGGAATTAACTGTATGAGGTCCCGGGTTCGATTGCCGGGTCGGGCAACACAAAGAAAATTAGGTTTTTCCAGTTTTCTAAGTTAAAAAAAAGTTGCCCGGTATTGAACATGTGCCCGGATGGCCACATTGTGAGACTTAGTGTCTTCGGCTAGTCGTGGGTGCCCTGGTTGTGCCTCTGCCTACCACTTCGGGGTTATAGGCATGAAGATACTTAATTACTTATATTTGATATTTTCCATCGTCGGCGCTTGGTAAAACTTCCAAATATTTATATTTTAAATGAAGAAACACTTGTAATGCACACGTATCAGTAATAATTTATTTATTATTTTATAAATAGTCTACATACCGGTTTCGCCTATAACAGCGTTATCAGGGCTTATACTTAAACTACTAAAGAATATTTTTGATTTGTAAACACAAATTCCACTAGGCTATTTATAAAATAATAATTTATAAGTGGTACGTAAAACAGTAAAAGTGTTTCTTCAATTAAAAATATGAGTAGTAGTGCCACAGGTAGTGCTAAGATTGCAAAATTAAGCTTGAGGCGATTTTTCGTGTTCAAGGGGACCATCGAGTAACATCTCTTGGCTATATTATTGCCATTTAAAGCCTGAAAGATACTATATAGGTATATGTATTGTATTATCCTATTCTGTCATTTCAACTCGTATGTTATAATAGTAAGGGAAATAATTTTACCTACTATGAGTATACGTACTATACTACGAAATATTGTACTATTAATCTTATATATAAAATTCTCGTGTCACAATGTTCGTTCCCATACTCCTCTTAAAGGGCTTGACTGACTTGACTTGACTTAATTTTGTTAGCATATTGAGTAGGTCTGAGAATCGGCCAACATCTATTTTTTATAACCTTAAGTGATGAGGTTGAATCTTTTTCATACCCCTTAGTGATAAGGGTGACTCACCCCAATTTTTTCATAGCAGAACAACGTCTGCCGGGTCAGCTAGTATTAGTGTATAAATATTAACTTGACATACTTAGGTTAACGGAGGAAAATACCAGCAAAGGTAAGGAATGCCCTTCGTATAGAAAACTCTACCTATTATTATTATTTCGGTGTATTTTGTAAAAGTTACTTTAGTGAATATGTAAGTATTTCAATGCTTTCTGAAAAAAGAAAAAAATACTTTCTAAATATTTATAACGCCAATATTTACACTTATTCACTAAAAATGTGGTTGGTATTTTTTTAGGTAGGTATAGTGATTTTATGTAATACTTCAAAATTACGATATACGATACTACACACGTATGAATATGTAGTACATGTATTAGGTAAGTACATAACATATTTAAGTATTAATATTAAATACTTCTTTTCTTCAAACACCTCACTTACCATCTGATGTAGAGAAGAGCAACTCGAGGGTGACATGCTCACTGTGGCCGTGCTTTCAGAACTTTGGTTCCAAAAAATAAGTAGTGTTTGCCCTTCTGCAGCGTTGTATTCCTACGAAGACAGTTTTGCGTAGAAGAGTAAATTTTGTACATTTTGTCAAAGGGTCAATAGCATTTTTATCATTCTTAGAATTTTTGTCCATCCGTCTTATGTATGACTGTAAAAAACCCTGGTTCACACCGATCGCAGCCAGTAATACCAGCAAGTAGTACCTTCTTACTATATTCCAGGGAATGTTATAGACGTTTATATAGGTACATATCTTCAAGCCAAGTCTCCCTGCATGTTATGCAGAAAGAATGGCGTGGCAAGTGAACGAAATTCGCCGGGTCGGCTACTTATTGAGAAAATAAAAATTATAGTCGCTCCCGGCATCTATCATTCTCTTTAACTGTTAACTCCTCCTAAACTATACAGCAGATTTTGATATTATTTGTTAGAAAGGAAATTTCATAACAAAAGCTTAATATCTAAATGTTTCAAAAAATAGGTACCAAAAAAGCAAGAGGTCGGTACTCAAACCAAATGCCTCTTTTTACGTAGAAAGAGGAAGGCAAAAATTTACTTAATGTTTCAATTTGGAACACTTCAGTCTTCAATCCTTCAAGCACGCACATCTTACGATCGTCGACCAGGACAATGAACCGGGAAACCCATACTCCGCATACAAAAACTATTAAAATAAAATGCAGTGCCAGCTTTCCACGGTCCTAAGTCCTAATCTTTACGAATCATCATTTGCATTTTGCAGTCTACAAATACGAACAGTAGACATAGTAAACAAAAGTGATGGTAACAAACTAGCGATAAGGCGAACGTTACACTGCCGCCGCCCGCCGTAGTCCGCACACCGCATGCGGTGATAATGTATTAAACCGTGCTTTTTTGTATTCAAATCGAGATTTTTCAGTACAAACTTAAACTTCGCCTCACCGCAAATCAGAGCAGCGTCGGGTGCAGAGTGATATCCGAAGTTTGACGTAATTTCTTATAGACTACATGCCCATACCAAAAATAGATGGGTCGTATGAACCACCAGGTGACGTATACGAC
>NJDD01001885.1:206337-217462 GCA_002245505.1 Calephelis nemesis
ACTAAGTATAGGACGATACAAGAGCATAAAATAATAAGATTCTGCACTATGCCGTCACCTGTAAGCTGTACAACTGAGTTCAGGTGAGAATTCAGAAGAGCAGGTAGAGTGAGTCCGTTTTGGACATTTATTTTTGTATGGCATTGTTATCATCGGATTAGAAGCTGTACAGAAACAGTATGAAACTGATGCCGTACTTACAGAATCAAGTGACCAGATATTTTTTTCTGAATCTTATTATTTTATGCTCCGATATAGTCCTATATACGTCACCTAGTGGTTCATTATGTTTGGCATGGGCCTGTAGTCTATTAACATAACGAATGAAAGATGGTTAGGCACTTACCCGCAATAAATTGCAAAAGCTGCAACTGCGATGGAATCTAAAGTTTTCTCTATTTAGTGCTTGTAGTATTTTCGGCTTGTAAACTGAAGGCGACAGGACGGCACGCCTTATGTTTCGTATTGGGCAATTCGGAAATGTTGAAACTACATGGTGTTCAGAAGAATACTCATTTAAGTCGTTAATAATTATGCACATTTTATATAAAAACCATCGCCGCAGTGCATTATTATATGCCACGATTTATAAGATAAATTTATAATAACATGGTTTATGTATAAATTTTGTCTAATTTGACGTGATTATGACATTATGACAATGTTTGTTTTTTTATTGTCATAGCAGATTCGCTGTAAGCTTGACTATAACCTCAGATTAAATAGTAATACTACGTATTACTATAACCATAAAGCTATTGTACCTACTAGGTATCATAATCACTATATAGTATAAAACAGCGGTTCTAAAACAGCCACTTTTAGCAATTCATCTAAAAGGAATTCATTTCAATATTGCAGCAATTCATATATTTTTTGGTAAAATGGTCGCGCCTTTTCGGCGATTCATCTACAATTCATTTTATTAGCAGAATCATATTTGATGTGTGTTTCCACACTTAATAATTGTAAACAGGTTAAAAACAGTATTTTCATAAATATTGCTATTTACGAATGATTTTTACGATTAAAATATTATACGACCTTTCGAAGAAACAGAACCGTAAAATTTAGGGTAAAAATACTATTAGTAATTTGCTAAATCCGTTAAAATCATAGAAGTAATAAATATTTTTTACGGCTGGCCATGTCTCACAACTCGTGCTTTGACTTTGTGGCTTTAAGATTGACATTTAACATTTTACTATAAAAAAAGTGTTATTTCACTTTAAACAATATTTGTTGCGAAGTTCCAGTAAATTTTATGTTTCGGTGATTTATGTGCACTTGAAAAAATAGACTGAAATATGTAGGTACTATGTACTTACAAGCAGGGCTTGAAATACCAGTATTTTTAAGAACCGGTATGAATGACCTTGAAGCATTACCGATACCAAGGTGTTACCTGTACTGTTTGTACCGGTACCAGACTTAGTACCGGTACTATTGCTTTAAGGGTTTTGATACCGGTACTGTTTCAATAATACCGGTACTAGAAAACATATCACTTATCTTTTTTCTTCAATCGAAGATATCTCTGTTCCTTCATGAGAGATTAAAATAATACCGATACATAAAAAGGAAAATTGGCTACTTCGCACTTGTATTTAACGGGTACCTTTATTGGATACCTGTTTTTATCGGTATTAATACCGGTACATGTTAGATACCTGTATCGGGTCAGTACCGGTATACGAAGTACCGGTACCCACTTTGAAACCGGTATCCAGGTATCGAAATGGCAAGAACCGCTAAATACCGGTATAGAACCTGTACTTTTCGTACCGGTTTCAAGCCTTGCTTACAAGTGGTGCGACACACGATTCGAATTTCATATATTGAGTGATTAGCACATCATTGATTCGACTGTTGATGGTTTAAGTGGCTTTGCTTCATTTTATTTCCGTTTTGCCATGGAACGACGTTCTATCAGAGTTTCGGAAGAAAGCACAGTGGAATATTTAGCTGCAAATTTTATAGCTTATAAGTTATAACCTATGAGATATGACATGGCTCAGGTTAGAAGCTACAAGTCCTACAACGGTCCCAGGGTCGAGGGGCACATCAAAATTAATACGACTTTGGCAAGAAGATTGTAATCGTCTGCACCATAAGAATTGTAAGTATTCTAACTTAAATTGAAAAGTGGAGACTGGCTGGTATACTTAAATCACAGATAGAGGCATACCTTAAGCTAGTTTCTTGTCTAAAATAAACATATTTTTTTTAATGACTAATATGTTGTCAACCTCGCGGTTTTTACAACTTCACCGGGCTTTGAAAAATAAACAATGGTTAAATAGATATTATGGGATCTAGATTTGGCCATGGAAAACTGAATATAAGTGTTAGTCTCTTCCCAAATGTATTTTTTCCAATTTTCCAAGGTAATTTTATTCGTTATTAATATTAAGATCAGATATAAGATGCATAAATTTATAATTCTGAAACTTCCACACTGGCAGAAAAAAGTTAAATGTGTACTTATTACTCTATTTACTGTATTAAGGCTAACTACAATTGTCTTGTATTAACAAAATAATGTAATTCTCAAAAAATGATTCTTTTAGGTTGACCATTGGCTCTGCTAAATTTGGCAAGAATTCTGTTTCAAGTGGAAATGCAAAGAACAGCAGCTGATGGTACTACTACCCATTTACTTGGAAATATTACTTTAAATATTGAACAGCTTGCAGAAGCAGCAAAAAACATTTATCCAATATTATACCTCACCAAGTATTATTAGTGTTGTGTTTAATTATTTTATAATAATAAAATATAATACAGTTACTTGTTTTTTCATACATCACTACTAATAAATAAGAATATAAGTTTGTTTGTTACATTTAACCAATCACCATGACACTTTGTATTTGTACAAATACAGATATTCTTGGAGGTATTAAAGGTAGCATATAATATTTTTTCAAAGACTTAATCGATCGGAAGAAAAGTTGGTTTAGAAATGAAAAAACATACTCTTATTGCAAGACTAATAAAGACAGTCATTAAAAGAGCTTAGGCACAAATTTAATTATATAGTGCTATTGATGTGATACATTTTATGTACAAAGAATAATGGCTACCTTGAATTTTCTTGTTTTATAAGTAGGTACAAATGTAAAGTAGCAAATGAGGAAATGTTTCTTAAGTAGTCACCTATGAGTTGTCTTTAAAATCAGCTTCTAACTCCCAACACTAAGTACATCCATAAATCCACAATAATATAAATGCGAAAGTCTGTCTGTCTGTTGCCCTTTCACAGCTAAACCGCTAAAAAGATTTTGATGAAATTTAATGTGCATAAAGCTATAGATCTAAGTTTAAATACAGTTTTTTTTTTAAATTCAAACTCCATATGACTATAATGGGAAACGAAAGATGGATGGATGGAAGCAGACGGATTAATGGATCCAAACTCCAAACCAGATGGATTTCCCTGATGGTAAGAAATCCACGCCGCCTAGAGACACCAAAGGGGGTAATGGTGCGTTGACCACTTGAGGCCGGGACTTTAGGCCTTGAGCAAAAGTAAGTTTACCGGCTACCGAACCCTCCATACCGGAACACGTCAACGGCTAGTACTGCCGTTGTTGTGTGGTTGGTTGTGGCTGGAATAACTAAGACCAATCCGGGCGAGTCACTACGAAACTATCACCTAGTCAGATGTCACGGTGTTAGTGACGGTAAGCCTATGCTCGCCTTTTTCGACCTGCCTGGCAGGAAAGCAGATGGCGTTTTCTGCAAAGGAATCCGGACCAACACGGGGAAAGTGCTTTTAACTCAGCAATAGTTACAGATTCAGACACATTTTGAAACACTAACGTAAGTACCTACTTTATGCATCTTGTTATGTGCACTAGCTCGTATAGCCCCATATGGCCTTATACCATGAGCCAGATGCATAAAAATAAAATTAAATTAAGTATTTCGCGTTAGCAGAATTGTAAAATGTTATTGAAAAGTAACTTTTTTCGATTCACCAAAATGACAGTTTTGCAATTCATCTAAATCTGACAATTTAACGAATCTCATAGAAAACCACTAGAAAACTGTCAAAGGAAGGAATTGTCAGAAAAGAATTGCAAGTGAATCATAATATGAATTGCCGCTTAAGTGGCCTTTTTACGATTTGGTAAAATATTCATATCAGATTCATATTATGATTCACCGAAAGCGGCCGTTTTAGACCCGCAGAGTCACTTCCTCTGTCCCTATGTCCTTTGTATGCTTAAATCTTCAAAACTACGCAACGGGTTTTGATGAGGTTTTTTTAATAGTTAAAGTGATTGAAGAAGAAGGTTTATATGTATATTTTATAATGATTTTATACCTGTGCGAAGCCGGGGCGGGCCGATAGTAGCTACACAATATATTTTGGCTATAACATTATATAGCATAACATATTTATCCAGAGATCGTTTATTTGTATATTTATAAGTAAATCCTCCAGTAGGTAGATTGCCAATACAAAAGAGCTGATTGCTGTCTCGGGTTATTTATCGAGACAGTTATAGACACCACGTCAGTATTTTAGATTGCGATATATGTTCGAAAACGTAAATGTGATATGTTAGCCAAACTCAATATTCAAACTTTCCTTGTGTTGGTACGGGCTCCTTTGCAGAATAAACCATCTGCCTTCCTGCCAGGCATCTAGTAGGTAAAAGACGAACATAGGCTTACCGTCACTAACACCGTGACATCTGACTAGGTGGTAGAGTATCGCAGCGACTCGCCTGGATTGGTACTAGACCGCCTTACCTATTCCTGCCGCCATAACGTCAGCGCTTGCCGTTGAACTTACTTTTGCTTGAGGCCTAACATCCCTACCTCAGGTTGGCAACGCACCATTACCACCTTTAGTGTCTTTAGGCGTGAATTTCTTACCATCAATAAATCCGTCTGCTTGTTTCACCGCCACTTGTTGTCCACTAATGCCCGGTTCCTAGTATTCAAAAAACGAGTCGTTTTGATTACGGATGGTAGTATTTTGTACGCTTAGTAAGATTACTAACAACGGTTGCTCGTATCCGACTATTGATTCTAAACATTTTTTGAAAATATTGGTAACGCTCCGTTACTTTTGAACAAACTACGAATGGTTTAGCTGACGGATTACGATTCGTTGATTATAGGAACCGGGCATTAGTCCTTCCTTTTAGCTACTAATCGAATTGATTCTTCATTTGGCGTTGCCTAGAGATATAAGGTCTCTCAGTGTTTCCTACTGCATTTATTATAAGGAATGCTTGAATTGAATGAGGAGTTGTTTGATTTGTTTCTTGTCGCTGAGTCACACCTATAGGACATAGCTTCAAAGTTTAAAGTATCTTGCTAGCTTAGAATAATAACGCTATAGAAAGATAGTCTTCATAGTAACGCTGTGTCAATATCAAAGAATATAAATACTCTTTAACAAGAGGTCAATATTGAAGCAAAAACTAATTCACACACGCATGACGATTACTAGCTTACGTTTGTCACCACACACACATGCACTTGTATTACGCTGCCAGTTAAAGTGCAGTTTTCCCGAAAATGGGGAAAAGATGTCGACGATGATGACAATTTGTTTTTGACATTAATACGTAAATAGCTATAAATATTTTGAACACTTTATTTTCTATTGCCAGTCAAATAGAGTAGTCATTTAATTTTTTAGTATTACGAGGATCTCAATGTGAAATAAATAAAAGTAAACTACTAAATTGGCTACTAAACATTTTGGTACAATACAGTAGACATATCATTACTAATGAATGTCTTTTTTGCAGTTTACATAAAATTCCTTTAATAGATGTATTTCTCAGTTGGAGACGCCGAGTCTTTTGTTTCAATATTTTTATAACTTTCATACATTTGAAATTAAGTAATGAGCTTTTATTTAACTTATTTCGACGGAGGACTTTACAAGGATTATCAAATATGTAATGGAATTTATCCTCTGATGGTTGCCTGAAGTTCCCGCGTGGCGTACTACAAAATGAATTTTTTCCTACTTATTTGTTAGTAATAACAGGGTCAACAGGAGTCATTTAAACAACAACAAACAATATTATTAATTTTAAATCAAAAACAGTGTTAGACTTTTCAACTATCAAGTAACACAAGTAGGTGTGCATACAATATAACTTTTAACGGAAACAACATCTACGTCATAAGAGAACGTATCACATACTTAAATAAATATCGGTAAAAACTATTTGAAAATTAACCAAGTGGTCAGTTAAAGTGGGAAAATATTTTAACGATCCGACAACATTGAGCATTGAAACAATACATAAACAACATTTTTCTTTCTGAACATAATTAACTAGAAAATACTATGAAATAATAAAAGCTTGCCTGTGAAAAACAATGTTATTATTATTTTTTTGTTTATTAGATGTGTTGTGACACAATTTAAATACACAAACAGTCATAATTATTTTTTATTCGCGAGATGCGCTCGGCGCCATTTGACGTTGAACACTACGGCACGGTTTGGCGTTTGGAGCCATAAATGGCTCCAAATAAAATGCTTCAAAATGGACACGCGGACTTGGTTTCTATAGCGTTATTATTGTAAGCTTGCTAGTCATCTTGCTAGTATTTTGGTTTAATGTTCAAAGTGCGTGTAAGTTTACAAAACTACGGCGCCGCCGCGTTTGAGGTTTTGAGGGTCCGCTGCTTCTGTAGAATGTAGATTTATATGTAAAAAGTTAAAGCACAATTTGACAAAGCGTTTTACACCAGCAGCATCCGCGGTTCTTCATTTCTCCTCTCCTTGATGATTTCAAACACAACGGCTTTGTGCTCTTTATCCATAGCCATTAGGCAACGTATCTATTGGTTACTTTATATCATCTCGCAAATAATGCTTGCATTGATGTTAACTATAAAGTATAATGCACACTTGAGTGGAGACTACGTAATTTAGGTCGTCAATAAATCATATCAGGGTCTTGGGTAAAGCGGTGGCCAGATTTCTCAAGCTCACGTACTGAGATTTGGTGGAAACGAGGAAATACACGATACGCTAATTTCGTCATGATTATTTTATTTGTGCACTTTCACTGAACAAAATTGTACAAAATGCCACCAAAACACCACGAAATACGGATTGACCATAGAAATAGGAATGGGACCACATTATCACTGTCAAATGTCAAATTGGCCATGACGTTGACAAATGACACTTGACATCACTTGACATTTGACAATTCGGCTGGGGCAGTTCTCGTTTGGTTTCCCCCACGTGAAAATCGAAATAAATTGTGAAATATTATTAAATAATAAAAGTAAACTGTAAAGATTAACCATGGCGGTCCGTGTACAATTTGAAAATAATAATGAAGTAGGTGTATTCAGCAAACTGACGAATTCATATTGCCTCGTAGCAATCGGGGGATCTGAAAATTTCTACAGCGTGTTTGAAGCAGAATTAGCAGATACTATACCAGTAGTGCATGTGAGTATTGCTGGGTGCAGGATCATTGGTCGGATGGCAGTGGCGAACAAGAATGGGCTGCTCCTGCCCTCATCCACTACAGACACAGAATTACAACACATACGCAATAGTTTACCAGATAACGTTAAAGTGCAAAGAGTAGAAGAACGGTTAAGCGCTTTGGGGAACGTTATTGCGTGTAATGACTATGTCGCATTGGTACATCCGGATCTTGATAAAGACACAGAAGAAATTTTAGCAGATACATTAGATGTAGAAGTCTTCAGACAAACAGTCGCTGGGAATGTTTTAGTGGGCTCGTACACAGCTCTCACCAATCGAGGTGGGTTAGTGCATCCAAAAACAACCATTCAAGATCAAGACGAACTGTCTTCACTGCTACAAGTGCCTCTGGTTGCTGGCACAGTGAACAGAGGGAGTGATGTTGTAGCGGCAGGTCTAGTGGTGAATGACTGGAGTGCATTCTGTGGTATGGACACAACCTCAACAGAAATATCAGTTATAGAAAGTGTATTTAAGCTCAATGATGCAAAACCAACTGCAATCACTTCGACCATGCGTGCCTCATTAATTGACAGCATGTCATAATGTTAAATACATAGGCTAAAGTGTATGTAATAACATTTACTGTACAAAATTGTATGTTGACCACAGGACATTACTGGTTTGTTTTAAATATAAGATTATAATTCAAGATTGGCATAATTTTACTTTTTATTCCTACTTTATTTATACTTTCTAAAACTGCTAATACTATCAAACCATATATATATTTTGTACTTACTGAGACTTGCTAAATTGTTGTGAAATATGTCATTAAACCAAAATCAATGTTTATCGAGGTTTGATTTTAAACTATTAGTTTTTGCCAATAGAGCAAAAAAAGCTAAAGCTATTCTAAAGCCATGTTGAGTTATGACTAAACGACTTTTTATTGTTAAAAAATCCTTATAATAACTTTTATACATACATTGTATTTCTTTAAACAATTTAAAAACAAAAGTAAATGGGCAAAGTGAATGTGAAAGCCAAATCTATTTTTTAAAATAGAAAATTCATCACAGGAAATTGAAAATTAAAAAAAATGGAAATCTAGAAATATACTCTATTTTTTAAATCTATTTGTCCATGTTTAGAATTATTAATCGTGTAATTATTACATTCATGTATTTATCATGATTATGCAAAATTTTCAAAATAAAAATATTGTGTTCACCTCCATTACCAGATATTACATACAAAATATATGACATAATTTACATTATTTTACCTTTATTGCTTTATGGCAAAAACTACAGATACTAATGACATTAATTTTAATGTGTTGTTAATCTGAAGCTCGATGAAAATGCTAAAGATAAGACAGTTGTGCCAAAATATCAAGTCCTCTAGACACAAATAAGTTATAATTATATCCTAGGCTACTGCAAGCAGGTCTAGGTTTACAGCTTAACACCTTTTGGAGTAGGTACTTAATGTGTGTGTTTGTAAATTGTAAAGAAGTACCAGTTTCGTAAGTTCAATCACTGGCGGAAGCCAGAGTTTCTGGTCAAAGTATCCGGAACAGCGCCGCCGCCATCAAATTCTTGCGTATATAAACTATAAAACTTCACACCGGTGGGTGAAGCGCCCTTTTTCACTGCCTAACTTCGACCTAGTAATACGAAGCAGGATTCCTGTACTTGTTTGAGTGCCTTGCAGAAACTTCCATAATCCTTGTTTGCAATTTACTACTTTGTTTGATTTTGCTATTTATTAGACTAACTAGATCTAGATCGCCTCAGTGGTGTAGCGGATCAGATGTTGCACTTGACTGCATGAGATCCCGGGTTCGAATCCCAGGTCGGGCAACAAAAAGAAAATTGGGTTTTTCCAGTTTTCTAATAAAAAAAATGTTGCTTGGGATAGGATATGTGCCCTGTTGGCGATAAGCTTGCCACCTATTACATTGTGGGAATTAGTATCTTCGGCTAGTCGTGGGTGCCTCTGCCTACATCTTCGGGGATATAGGCGTGAAGATACTTTTTTTTATTAGACTAAAATTTAAAATAAAATATATACGTATAATTAAAAAAAAAGACGTGTGGCACTCGGAGACTACCGCGGAAAGCTAGAGATGGACACGAAAAAATAACATCGATGTTTTTTTCGATGCAATACATCGGTTAGTTGCATCGATGTTACATCGATATATCAAAAAATACATCGATGTTTCCCATACATCGATTTTTTTTGTAAGTTATATGAATGTGGTTGAGATAAGAAAAAAACAAGCACTTATTGGTTACAAAACCTTTATCATTAATTTTAAAACTTGAACATTAATTAAATATCCCAATACTGCTTATCGTCACTTTGAAGAAACAACAGTTTGCCTAATCTTTTGCCCTTAAATCTGTTTCTTAGCTAGCGTACAACGAAAAGTAGTGCTCGGCGCGCGTGTGTTTTTAGGAAAATAAATTATTTTTACAAATATCTTAGAATAATAACGCTATAGAAAGATAGTCAGTATTGTATTCTCTTTGAAGATAGTCTTCATAGTAACGCTGTGTCAATATTGAAGCAATAAACTAATTCACACACGCATGGCGATTACTTGCTTACGCTTGTCACCACGCACACATGCACTTGTATTACACTGCCAGTAAAAGTGCAGTTTTCCCGAAAATGGGGAAAAGATGTCGACGATGATGACAGTTTGTTTTTAACATTAATACGTAAATAGCTATAAATATTTTCAACACTTTATTTTCTATTGCCAATCAAATATAGTAGTTATTTAATTTTGTAGTATTACGAGGATTTCAATGTGAAATAAATAAAAGTAACCTACTAAATTGGCTACTAAAGATTTTGGTACATTACAATAGATATATCATTACTAATGAATCTCTTTTTTGCAGTTCACATAAAATTCCTTTAATCGATGTATTTCTCAGTTGCAGACGCCGAGTCTTTTGTTTCAATATTTTAATAACTTTCATATATTTGAAATTAAGTAATGAGCTTTTATTCAACTTATTTCGAAGGAGGACCTTACAAAGGAATATCAAATTTTCATATAATGGAATTCATCCTCTGATGGTCGCCTGAAGTTCTCACGTGGTGTACTCTATAAAATGATTTTTTTCCACCCATTTGTTAATATTAACAGGGTTAACAGTAGTCATCCAAACAACAACAAGCAATATTACTAATTTTATATCACAAATAGTATTAGACTTTTCAACTTTCAAGTAACACAAGTAGGTATGCATAGGTACGATATAACTTAACGAAAACAACATCTACGTGATAAGAGAACGCGTCACATGCTTAAATAAATATCGGTAAAAACTATTTGAGAATTAACCAAGTGGTCAGTTAAAGTGGGAAAATATTTTTGGCGATCCGACAACATTGAGCATTGAAACAATACATAAACAACATTTTTCTTTCTGAACATAATTAACTAGAAAATACTATGAAATAATGAAAGCTTGCCTGTGAAAACTGATGTTATTAATTTTTTTTTGTTTATTTGATGTGTTGTGACACAATTTAGTTGCACACACCACCATAATTATTTTTTATTCGCGAGATGCGTTCGGCGCCATTTGGAGCCATAAATGGCTCCAAATCAATGGGTGCACAGTCTAAATATTGTCAAAATTCTGTGAACAGTAGCGACTC